>VXAX01007540.1:0-74568 GCA_013399835.1 Leptocoma aspasia | reverse complement strand
TCCTGTTCCTGGTCCTGTTCCTGGTCCTGTTCCTGGTCCTGGTCCTGGTCCTGTTCCTGTTCCCACCCTCAGCTGCTGCTAAGGGAATGCTTTGAACAAATGGATCACAGCAATGTGCCATGTGCTTCACTCCATCCATATCCCAGCTTATTCCACGGGAGCATTCATTTCCCAGAGTGTTCTCTGCTCCTGCTGGGAGTCAACACTGCTCATTGAATGTCCTTTGGGATGTGGCACTGTCCCAAAGGGAGGAGTCAGGGAGAGCCCAGGTTCTGTCTCCAAACAGCAAATCTGAATGCTGGGAAAAGCAATTTACTGATGGCACAGAGGACAAGTCTCAGGGACACTCTGGGACATGGCAGATTTTATACACCTGGGTAATTTTGGAGTTGGCTGTTCTGGACCCGTCATCAAGAGCGTCTGCAAGGGGCATTTTGGGCAGTGTCTTGGCAGACCTAGAGGGCACTTGGGGAGATGGTTTGGTGATAGGAGACAGGGCAAAAGGGCTGGGCAGGGGGTGGCATCTAACCTACGTGACCAAGTGAACAGCTGAGGGGAATTTGTTTAGTGAGAAGGGAGTGGAGATGAGCCTTTGTCTGGGAAATGGGCTGTGTGCTCTGTAGGAATTGTATCTCAATTTCCTCTCATTCACAATAGGACAAGAGATGGTGCTTTGTGGCTGTAATTTGTCTGATGGGCTTGTCCTGCACAGAGGGAAGGGTCCTCTGGGCTGTGGGGGAGAAGGCACTGCAGGCAAGGCTGCAAGGGCTGGGTCTGTAGCAGGACTTGAGGTAGAGACAGTCTGGAAACTCCTTGCTCTCCCCACTTTTGTGACATGAATATTCTGAGAGAACAGAATTGTGTACCTCTGCCTTCCTTGCTCTGTTCCCAGTCCTGTTCAGTGGAAGGGAGGACTCCCTTTCCTCCAGCCATTCTGCTGCTGGTAGCCAGGAGATGTTACCAGATGAAAAATCATTTCCTGCTCTCTGACATTTCCTTTGTTTCCTCTGTGCCTCATTTCTGGGATGCTGGAGAGGTTCCCCAAGCCTTGAGTCACCCAGCTCACTGAGAGCTGGACACTGAGTCCCTCTGCCATGTCACAGTCACAGCAGCAGCTTAACTCTTTCCTGAACTGAACTTTCCTTTTTCCTCCCTGCAAAGGCCATCAGGTGTTACTCTATCGAGTAACACGAAATGCAGAGACAAAGGCAGCTATACTTGAGAGAAGGCAAAGAAGAGAGAAACTTTATTTTGGTTTTCACATTATACAGAGTTTTGGAAACGACAGTCGATTGGAAGGTGAAGTTACCACTTCTCTAACTACACTGGTTAGTGGCAAAGTTTATCAAACCTTTCTCCTCCCAGGAGAAGGAATGAAAAACAAAAAGACAGTTAGAAAAACATGTCCATGTTTACAAAAGGACAGTGTGAGAAACTCTATCACAAGAATGAAAACATCAGAAGGCTGAAAAGTGAGAGTGACAATCAGGTCCCTGCATTTCTCTGGGTGGTGCTGGGCAGTCCAAGCTGCAGGTACAGTGAGACAACGTTAGAGCAATGCCAGCCTCTGGAAAAGTCCCTCTGGAGGATGCTGTGACATGAACCCATGTGCAGATTGCCCCAGAACTGCCCAACCCAGCATCCCCATGACAGCCCCAAATTCCAGCTGCAGTGGAAATGTCCCCCTGGTCCAGGCTGTCTCCTGGGATGTCCCTGGAGTTGAAACACCCATGGCAGCGGCTCTGGAGTTGGTGGCCAGGCTGCAGCTCGGTGCAGACAGACCCTGGGCGTCACCTCCTCTTCCCAGGGGGTTTCTCTGGCTCAGATGTTGAGTGACACCAGCAGCAGCAGCCCCAGGCTGGCATGACCCAGAGTGTGAGCATAGGGCAGCTCCTGGGCACTGCCAGCTCCCAGTTCAGGGCTCTTCAGCACAGCAGGGAGTGCTCATGTCCCAGCTGGAGGAACAGATAAACAGGGACACTCTGCTCTCCTGGTTTTGTGCATTTTTACACAGCTCAGCCTGAACCTGAGTGTTGAGATAACCAAAAAACATGGGGTTTTTTTTCCTCCCCACTTTAATTTTGGGGTCACATTTCCCAGATGTTGGCAAAAAGAAGAGTTGATATGGTGCAGTTGCAGTGCTAGAGAGATTTTAAAAAGGCCCAGGCAGCACGGGGTGATGATTTCAGAGGGCCCTGGGGCTGTTTGCACAGGCTGGAGCTCTCTGTCCATGGGGCTGTGCCAGGGAAGAGGCATGGAAATGCTCTGGGAAAGCTCTGTGGCTGTGCTGGCACTGGGTGGATGAGCTTGGTGTTGCTGGAGCGACTCAGCTCTGAGCTGTTTTCCCGGAGAGGAAAGGATGTCTGCAGAGCAGGAGGGTGCTGGCCCTGCTCTCTGTTTGCCAGAGTGGTGTTTGCAGCGGGAGCTCCATGCCTGGCTCCTCTCAGGGATTCCTGTGAAGGCTTTTACCTGATGAGCCACTTAAAGACAACTGCCTGGCCTGGGAAAACAGCCCTGTGTCCTCACTGGCTGCTCCACAGTGGTGGAAAATGTTCTTCAGGCTGATTTTCCTCCTGGAGGTTTAACAGAGAACCACAGAATAACAGAACGGTTTGGGTTGGAAGGGACCTTAAAGCTCATCTTGTCCCACCCCTGCCATGGCCAGGATGGCACTCCCTAGATCAGGTTGTTCAGGGTCCTGTCCAACCTGGCCTTGAACACTTCCAGGGGTGTGGCATCCACACCCTCTGGGCATCCCCCAGGCTGTGCCATCACCAGTGCTCCCAAAAACAAGACCCAGAGCAGAGCCACGCAGAGATTGCTGTGTCCTGCCACTGTTATCTCCGTGCACATCCTCTCCTGCAGCACCCCTGGCACCTTTTGGGCATCCCAGCTCTAGCAGGGCCCCTGCTGTTACTGCCAGGGTTTGTTTTATGGGCATCACCAGTGTGCCCAGCAGTCCAAAAACCACAGGAAGATCCGTGGTCCCCCCTACTCCCCCCAGCATGGGAGCAAACAGAACTTTCTCACCAGCCCTTGGTTGGTGGTGCATGAAGTCAGCAGGCAGCAGTTGCCCATGTTTTGTGCACAGGATATTCCCAGGGCTGGCTGTTTCTCCTCGGGAAGGTTTGCTCTGTGATTTGGAGCTATTGTAGTCTGGAGCAGTTTCCGAGGTACTTCCCCTCTGGGATCTCTGCTGGCTTTGGCCATGGCCCAACACCCTGAGTGTTGGAGACCAGGGTCTGGCAGGGCTGGGCTGGGAGCCCTGTCCCCAAACCACCCTGCCATCAACCCTGTGCAGAGAGGAGCCTGGGGAAGGAGCAGAAGTGCATCCCTGCATCTGTGGGAGATTGCCCAGAGAAGCTGTGGCTGCCCCTGGATCCCTGGCAGTGCCCAAGGCCAGGTCGGGCAGGGCTTGGAGCACCCTGGGATAGTGGAAGGTGTCCCTGCCCATGGCAGGGGTGGCACTGGATGAGATTTAGGGTCCCTTCCACCTCAAACCAGGCTGTGATTCTGTGACATGACCCTTCCCTCCCTCCCACCCTGGGAATGTGTCCCTCACACAGTCAGGAGAGAAAGTGGTGAGAGAACAGCCCTGAGCTCTGCTGGGCACTGAGCTCAGGGCACCAGAGGTGTCAGACTGAGTCTGGCTCATTATCCCTGTGGTTTCTCAGCTTTGCAGTGTCACACAGAGCCTCAGCGTGTGCTGGACCCTGCACAGAGGGGGTGTCTGCAGTCAGGACCCTCGGTGTGTACGGTCTGGGGGCTCCTTTTGTGGTGCTGTCATTCTCTGGGGGCTCCTCTCATGATTTATGGGCTACAGAGTCCACAGGCCCTCCTTGTGTGGTGTCTGCTGGGGTAGGCAGGAGCTCTGCATGGCCAGACCTCTCAGCTGGCTGCTGCGGAGTTGGGTCTCAGCCTGGGGGAGGTGCTCCCGTGAAGCAGAAGGAACTTTTCCTGTAGATAATCCTCGGCTGTAGCAGGGCCTGTTTGGGGCTGGTGTTGGCTAGCTTGGGTCATTCTCTGCAATACCTGCTGTGTTTCCCTGCTCTCCCTTGGGCAGTGTGGGGGGTCTCATGCTGGTACTGCCCTGGAGCCGTGGGCTCAGCAGTGGCTCCTGAGGCCAGCACACAGCACCTGCAATAACATGTTTGTCACTGGGGGAAGGCAGGCAGAAAGCCACTGGCAGCCACTTCAGTCGCTGCCTTTATCTGGTGGCAAACGCCCCCTTCACGCCATCTGCATCCTCCTTTCCCAGCACTGAGAGATTGAACCCTGTTTTCTCTCTGTAAATATTGGCAGGCCCAGCAGCAGCCTCCCTGAGGGAAAACAATACCGGGGGGGCCATTCCCAGCCCACAGGGCAGCGTGTGCAGGCACAGCTCCCTGTCCCCCCTCCCCAGCCTCCCTGTGTGGGCAGCTCAGTGCCCAGCATGGCCCAGGCTCCAGGGACACGTGCCACGAGTTTTATCCCAAATAACACCCAGCCCTTCATCTGGCTGCATCCCAAAGGACTTTGCCTGGGTTTGGAGGCAGCTGCAGGTGCTCAGCCCCTGCAGGTTGGACTTTCCCCAATCCAGGTGAAAGTTTTTGGGAGAGCAGGTTAATGGAAGAGGGAAAACCAAAGCTCTTGCCTTGGGAAATGTACACTGGAGAGGTTAAATGTTACTGTGGAGGAATAAAGTGATAATAAAATATGTGCATGTTGGATAAATGCAATTTTGGCTGTTCATGTCCCTCCTTGGCCTTGCCCACAATACCTGGGACACACATTGGGGTGGTTGCCTTTCCCTGAGTTCTGGAGCAGAGGGAAATCTGCTCTCCTGGCTGTGATACTCCTGAGAGGCCGAGGCCAGGGAGCCTGCAGCAGCTGAGGGGGAGCAGCAGGGAGCAGAGGGGCACTTGGCTCTCAGCAGCCAGCGGGAGCTGAGCATCACTGTGTGCTAAATTCAATCAAAGAGATGGGCTGTAATTGAATCAGCCAGGGGCTCAGGGCAGGGCTAGGTGAGCTCTGTGTCTGTCACAGTGAGGGGACATGGGATGTCCTTGGAATTGCTTTAAGCCTTGCTCCAGAGGAGTCTCAGGAGCTTGGCAGGGCTGGGAGTGTGCAGCAGTTACAGCGTCAGGGTGGGCTCCTCACAGCGGCCCCAGCTGGGGCTCTGCTGAGTTCTGGCTTTGTTCTCTTCTGACCACAAGTGTGGGGCAGGGAAATGCCAGCCTGGATTCCATCCCAGTAAATGGGTGCTCATCCTCTCCTCTGAAAGTGGCAATGGCTTCCTAGGGATGAGGGGATGTCACAGTGGTCCAGCCTGGTGACCTGCTGGTGTGGGACTGGGAGAGACTGGGACATCCAGGATCACAAAACCTCACTATGACACTCCAGCGATGCTTTGAGCATCACTGCCACCCAGGATCTGGAGGCAAGGGGGAGCCCCACCACTTCCTTTTCCCGAATCCCAAACCTCTGTTCATTCTGATTGTGCTCAGAAAGCCTGAGAAGGATTTTTCAGTGTTTAAGCCTGTAGGAATAAGTGTGAGGATGTTCAGGCATAAGAAAGCTCAAACTTTCTCTTTCATGGAAGTCTCCTCACAGGGGCAAAGGACTGAACCAGAGCCCTCTTTCCCAGGAGATGATGTGGGAGCTTGGTTTATTTACCACTTTAGGGGATTTTGGATGAAACATGAATGAATACCCATCCAATGCAAACAGTGATTTAAATGGTGTGACTAAAGAGCATTTCCCCTTCTGGCTGTGTTAGGTCTCTAGAGTCACAAAGCTGCAGGTTCTCTCTGACCTTTCTGGGAAAAACCAGCTATTGAGGACCTGCCCTTCTGGAAGGAAATTCTAGGGGGGAAAGAAAAGGTCTTTTTTATTGCCCTCAGTGAACGACTCTCTTTCCTTTCTTTGCAGTCTGTCCTAAAGTTGTGCTTTTATTTTTTTTCCTCTTCCCATCTGGCCACTTAAGGAGATGATCCAATCTTGGGCATTTCTGGACCCTTTATAAAGTGAAACGTGCAAAATCCCAGCAGGCAGCAGATGTTATAATGCTTAATTTTTAGCATGAGAGATAAGCAGTTAATGGGCTGGGAGACAGCTGCTGAGAGAACTTGGTCAGAAAATTCCTTAAGTGAGTGAGATTTGGCCCAAAGAAAACCTGTCCAAGAGGAACAAAAGATGTGTACAGGGAAGGGCACAAGAGGAGGTGGGCTCAGCTGGGGTGCCTTCCCATCATTTCCCTTAATTCCTTCCTTGCTGCATGTTGCTAACAGACAGTGTGTGACCGGAGCTGGAGCTTCATCCCCAAATTCATCCTGGGGTTAAGTGAGGAGCAGGACGGGGGGCTGCTCTGGAGCTTCCCTGAGCTCTTCTTCCCAGCCCCACCCAGCCCAAAGGCTCTTGTTCTCACCAGTTCATGCTCTGGTGCCTCATTAATGTTTGCATATGGCAAAGAGCAATTTCCACCCTCGGTTTCCACTGCAGTGGCACAGGGTGCAGGACTGCCTGTGCTCTGCCCGTGCTGCTCCACTCCTGCTCATGGAAGCACAGTCAGCTCCCCTGCACCACTCTCCCTGTCTCTGGAGGGAGCTGATTTCCAGTCTCTTTTACTCTCCTGTGCCCTGGGTGCAGGACATGGGTGTGAGCTCTCCCCTCATCTGCTGTGGTGTGGGGGAGCAAGGAGTTTGCAAACCCAGGCAGGGCCTACGACACACAGCTAATGACCTTCTCCCTGGCTGTGTTTCCTTTACGTCAGAAGTCGGAGTGCTTATTAAGTTTGGAGGCTTACTCCCAGGAGCAGAAGAAGAGGATCTGCTGGTGTCTGGCTGAGAACATCACCAAGCAGCAACATCCAGCAGCAGCTCCTATGGAGAGCAAGGTAAGAGACCCACATGGGAGCTGGAAATTCCTGCCTGGAGCACGGCAGACTCTGCCTGTGTGGGGCTTTGCTCAGTGATGCTCCTGCCAGGAGGGCTGTGCAGGAGGCTGTTTGTTTGCCAGGTCAGAAGTGAGTTTGTATTCAGGCACTGCTGTGTCTGCAGCTTCCTGCCCTGCCTGGGGAGCAGTGGCTGCATTTGCATCTGCTGGCTGGAGCTGGGGCAGGCTGGGCTGACACCTCCCAGCACCTGTATTTGGATATTTGGACAGCTGAGGCTCTACAACCCTGTGGCCAGCCTGCTCCAAGAGCTTGGCTCTGGGGCAGGACGGAAAGCAGAGGGAGGGGTTCAAGCTGTGATCTCTGGGTGCTGATGAAAAGGCTGAGGTCATGGGAGTAGTGGGGCAGAGATTTGCCCCTTCTGTGCACTTGGGTGGGCTCAGGTGTTTGATCCTGACCCCACAGATGCCCTCAAAGCACAGAGGGGCCATTTGGGGAGTGCTGTTTTTCATGCCCAGCAAGGCAGCCCCAGCACTTTTCCCACACTGAAGAGCTCCAGCCTGGCCCGGGAGCGCTGTCTCAGCAGCTCTGGCAGAGAAACGTGTGCGCAGGGCTCTGAGGCTCTGTCACACACACCTGCCCTGTGTGAGTGTAGTGAACACCCTCATCCACCTCCTCTGGGGCTGGGGCTCCCCCACGGATCTGTCTAGGACAGTGCAGTCTCTGCTGGGTCATGTTGTGTCCCGGGGCTTGGGTTTGGATTGCTGGTGAGTGACACTGCTCTGGGAGAAGAGGAACCCCTGTGCTGAGTGTTTGAAGAGCTTTAAGTGCTGCAGATGGGGATTTTGGGGGTAAAACCCCCGGATCCCTCCCTTGGCTGGTGCAGGGTGGTGGAGCAGCTCCTGCCCCATGTCACTGTCCCCTGTGGGTGCCTGGCCGGGCTGCTCCAGGGCAGGTGGCTCGTCCTTGGGGCCATGGCACAGCCGGAGCCAGCGCTGCACTGCCCGGCCCTGGAGCAGGGAGATGCGGCTGTGGCTCTGCAGCCTCCCAAACTGGGTCAGCACAAACATCTCTGCAGGAGACAGAGCCTCTGGATTCCTTTTCCTGCACGTTTCAGGCAGACTAAAATAGCAACAGCAGCGCACAAAGCCTGAGAACCTCGTTACCAACCAAACCTCCCACTCTGCGAGCGGCCCCGGCAGCTGATTCACGGAGGTGACAGCGCTTGGCCACGGCTCCTGCTGTCCTGTGGTGCATCTTGCTGGCACAACTCTGTGCCCAGGCATGGGGGCCCTGCTGGAATCCATGGGATGGGGCTGCTGCCGGGCCTTGGTGTGGCTCTGTGCTCGGCTGGGTGTGATCCTGCCACGGACTGGGGATCATCCAGGGTGAAGCTGTGCAGGGACATTTCCAATCTGAGTATCTCAAACGGCTCCTACAAAGGGGCATCTTGGTGGCATTCCATCATGACAGGAGCTTTGGGCTGTTTGGGCTTTCAGGGGATGGTGCTATTTGCCCTCCCCAGCCCAGACTGTTCACGGCAAGGTGTGCAGCTATGCTCAGAGCAAAGTCCTGGAGCATCTGCTCCCTGAGTTGTGGAAGGAGCCTGGCCACTGGACAGGTGAAAAAGTACTCCAGAAAACATCACATCTCTTTCAAAGGCTTTTCTCTGCCTCAGTAGCCAAGAGGGTGTTCTTTGGGTGCTATGGAGAGCCATCATGGGCCCTCCAAAGTTGTGAGAAAGGGGATTTATCTTGGCTTGCCAAAGCTGATGGAAATTCCACTGGTGGGGTGTGTGGCCAGGAGTGAGAAAAGGAGCTTGACAACAGCTACCAGGCACTTTAAATTGAGTTTATAGCACCATTGCCATCCCAGAAAGATGTGAAGTACCCAGGACGCAATTTTAAAGCAAACCTGGTGTGAAATGCAAGAAGGAGCAGTGTGGGAAAGGAGCTCCCAAGTGGACAGGAGAGGGTGCTTCGGGCAGGGTGGGCACACAGGGCTGGGCAGGAGCCTGACCTGGGGGAGCTGCAGCTGGGGCTGTGTCCAGACTGGTATGTCAGGACAGACCTCTCTGGGGATGCCGGAGCAGTGGGAGGCAGGAGCTGGGAAAATCAGCTGCTTCTTGCAAGGGAGAACTGATCCATTAGCTTGGCTTACCAGTCATTTGATACTAGGGCTATTTAGGGAAAAAAAAAAAAAAAAACAGTGTCTGTGTTCTGTGAACAGACAAATTAAGCTGGAAATATCAGCCTGGCCAGGAATCTGATTTGCAAAGCCTTCAAAACTGCTCTAGCTCAGCAAGAGGCAGCTTGTTTTGCTGTGGCCACAGTCTGGCCAAGGGGATGTGGGCTTTGCTGTGGGATGGGAATGAAGGGCCAGCACGGCCTTGGTGCCAGCAGAGCTGAGCCATGTGTCAGCAGAGCTGTGCCATGTGCCAGCTGTGTGCTGGAGCCAGGAAAAGGGACACTGTCCGAGCCCAGAGCAGCTCCTCAGGAGCCTCCATGGCTGCCACCAGTGGCAACCTTCAAGCTGTGCAGAGATCAGACAGATTTTGGGCTTTGGGGTGGTACCTCCTGTTTTTCAAGACCCCCCCTGAGCTCTGTCTGGGTAGGACAGCACTAAGGGCAGGAAGGGCCCTGTGGCTCAGGGACACGGCTCTGCAGAGCTGTCACTGCCTCTGGCAGTGCCTCTGGCAGTGTCCCCAGGGAGGCTGGTGTCAGGCCGGGAGGATGAGCCCTGCAGGGGCTGTGTTGGCACTGCTGCTTTCAGAGCTGGTTTTGGAGCAAAGCTGTTGGTTTCTGGGGGACTTGAGCAAATCAGCATCTTCAGCATCTGCTTCTGGAGATGGAGGAGGAGACATCCATGAGGGATGCAGCTGTGATAGTCCAGCCCTGCTCCCAGTGGGCTTTTCCTGCCAGAGTCAGTGCAGGAGGAGCTCCAGGGATAGTGTGGCTGTTGTTGTGGTCCAGCTCTCTGTCCCTAGTGTCCATGAGATGTGGTGCAAATGGGACTCTGCTGCCACTGTAAGACTTGGCTGAACTTCCCTGAGCTGCAAACCCCCCCTTCCAGCTGCAGCAGCAGCTCCCAGGAATTACTCTGTGGGTACTTTCTCTATCTGCAGAGCCTTCCCCCTCTCATCCTTGTGTCCAGGTCTGCTCTGGGATGCTGCTCCCTGCCCTGTGACTGTGCTGAGCAAGTCCTTGTAAAACACACTCCCAGGGTGAGCCAGCTTGTAGCAAACCTTCCCCAGCAGGGCTGTGTGGAGCCTGGGCGTTGGCTGGGGCTGCCAGGAACCACAGCCATGGCAATGTGATTGGAGAAGAGCAGCTTTGTGCATTAACTGAGTTAACCCCGGGCCGGGTGCTGACCATCAGTGCTGGGCTACCCTCAAACTGCTGCACCAGCTCGGGCTAATTCAGCCTGACTGAAGAGAGGGCAAACTGCAGAGCAGGGGCAGGGCAAGGCACAGGGGTTGGAGCTGCTCCAGCTGCTTTGGCTGCCAGTGAAAAGAAAAGATCCACAGCACGACCCCCTGTGTGTAACGGACCTGCTGCCACCGTCTGATTCTCACTGCTTGTTTCTTTGTGTCTTCCACACTCAGAACGGCTGATTACTCTTCCCTTCTGGCTCCGTGACCTGAGATTACCTCGGAGATGATGGCTGGCTGTATCTGAAAGATGCAGATTATCCTTAAGCTAAATAATTACGGACACTCGGTGGCGTGGACTTTGGGAGTCCAGGACGGGTGCTCCCCTTGTTTCCCGAGGGAGGTGGTGGATGCTCAGCACTTTCCCAGCCCTGGCTGTGAGCAGGCGTGGATGACCGCGGCCCTTCCTGGCAGCGCTGGCTCGGGTGCTGGGAATGAGCGGGCAGTGGGTGCGCGGCCGGGGGGACCCACGGCCCCTTCCTGGCCGTCCCTCTGCTCAGGAAGGGCAGGGCTGTTTCACTCACTTATTTACAACGTGCTTGACAAGTGCGAGTAAATGAGCTGTCAGCAAAAGCAAACAGTGTGTGATCGAGGGCTGATTGAAACCAGGGCCGGTGGGGCGGGAGGGCTCCGGGGCTGCGGGGACAGCCCTGCTTCCCCGGGCACCTGCAACTGGGACGGTTCAGTGTGGGTCACCCCTCTCCTGTCCCATCCCCTGCCTCCTCTTCCTCATCCCGAGCACCCCAGGCGCCCACCCTGCTGTCCCTCCACAATCCCTGCTCCTTGGCACCCCCCTGCCCCAGCAAATCCCTCCCCCTTGCACTGGGGCATCTCCCGGGCCTGCCTTGCACAGTCAAGCACCAGGCTCTGGGGTGGCTGTGACAAGCACTTGGGGACAAGGTTGAGGACTGCCCCAATCCTCTCTGTCTCTCTGAACAGGTACTTCACTCACAGCAGTTTAGCCAGAGTGTGATCAGCTCTTCGATGGGGGAGGAGGGGAGGACTTTGCACCTTCTTATTTTGTTTTTGGCCAAAATCTCTCCGTTTTGGGCTGGGAACCTTCTGCCCCATTGGTGTCAGCTCTGCTCCAGGGGCTTCTGCTCATCTGCTCCTGTGGGGCAGGACACGGCCAAGGGTGCAGGAAGCCTGGATCTTCACTAGAGCCTTTTCTTCCACATACCAACACAAGAGGCTGGCCAAGGCTGAGCACATCACAGCAGCACCTGGAGGGCCAACCTGAACCTGGCCATACCCTCCGAGCACCTAATTGTGCTGTCAGGGGGCTCAGATAGGGGAGAAACCTTGAGGGTGATTCTGCCCCAATGGGGGTTAAAGCATCAGCTGGCAGGACGTGCAGCCAGGTCACAAAACCAAAGCAAAGTCTTGTTCCACTGTTCCACACCGGGGAGCACAGCCCAACTCTCACCCTGGACTGGGAAAACTCATTACTGAGGACAGCCAAAGGGTCCATGGATTTGTGGCTGTGGGACCAGAGACGCCCTTCCTCTCTGAGTCAGGCTCTGGTTCAGCTCTGTCCACTTAAAAATCTGGAGGAAGCTGTCCCTCCTTGAACAGAGTCATGGAACTATGGACTGGTTTGGGTTGGAAGGAATCTTTAAAATTATCCAGTTCTACCCCTCTGCTGTTGGCAGGGACAGCTTCCACTGTCCCAGGCTGCTCCAAGCCCCATCCAGCCTGGCCTTGGGCACTTCCAGTGATCCAGGGGCAGCCACATCTGCTCTGCGCACCCTGTGCCAGGGCCTCCCCACCTCTGTAGTTAAGAATTTTTTCCTAATATCTGACCTAACCCTGCCTTCCTTCAGCTTAAGGCCATTTCCCTTTGTCCTGTCACTTCAGGCCCTTGCCCAAAGTCCCTCTCCAGCTCTCCTGGAACCCCTTCAAATACTGGAAGGGGCTCTATGTTCTCCCCAGAACCTTCTCTTCTGCAGGCTGAGCAGTTGCATATCAGTTGGCTTCCAGCCTTCATTGCAAGGACATATCCCAAGGCCCCAGGAAGCAGGGATGTGCCTGTGGGGCTGGATTTGATGCTGGGCTGGGGTAGTCATCTGTTTATCACCTCCCCTGAACTCTGGGTCACTGAATCCTGGCTCACCTGGCCTTGCTGCCCAGCCCTAAGGCTCTTGGTGCTGTTCCTGGTGGCACCGAGGCTCCAGGGGCTCCCAGCTGGCTCCCAGCGCCTGAGGCACGGGCAGGAGGTGGGGAGCAGCTGAGAGCCACAGCTCCCCTGCGTTTGTTCCTTTGCTTAGCTGGGCTCCGAAGCCATCAGCAGAGCAGAGCTGTCCCCTCCGACAAAGAGCGGCTCCGATTTCTCGGGGAGATTTCTCCCAGCTGCACCCAGCCGCCCGCATCCCCCCCATCTCACATCCCCCCATCCCGCCCCAGCAGCAAGGCTCGGCTTGGAGCCGGGCAGGAGCAGCTCCCAACACTTCCATCATGGCCAGAGGCACTTTCAAACCCTGGAAGGGCTGTTTCTGGTCAATCCCCAGAAGGGCTGGTTAAGAGGGAAAGTGCCGGCAGGAGCGGCGCCGGCAGCCCGGGGGGGCCGAGCCGGGTGAGATCATTTGCACAGCGCGGTCAGAGGCACAGAGCACTCCAGCGCTGCTGTGATTTAATGAGGGTGCTGAAAGTGCTTTGTTGCAGCCTGCCAGGCTGGAGCCCTGCTCTCCTGTGCCCAAACACCTCCTGCCTCGGGTGGCTGCTCCTTCTCTTCCCTCCGAGCATGGCAGGGGACTGTGAGCATGGGGCTGGGCAGCCTCTGAAGTCAAGTTCAAGTAACTCCTTGCAAAAGTTACCCAAACCCTGATATCTCTGCAGAGTCAAAGGATCTATTCAAAATTCCAGGGGGCTTTGGGTGGTGATGCCCAGAGTGGTGTGGGATTGGTAGGCACAGCTTCATCCTGCCCCCGTGGCACCATGGCCCTCCACAGGGCTTGGTGTCCTGCCCTGGAACGAGCACCTTCCTGGTGCAGCAGCAGGGCAAGGCCTGCCAGCTCACTGCAGGAGGGCTGTGTGTGGCTTTGGAGCCATCAGTGTTGGGTTTGGGACCATTTGGGATCCCTCCCTCCTGTGTGTGGCTCTGGCCATGGCCCTGTTGGAGGCAGTCACAGCAGAGCTGCTCTGCCAGGTCCTCTCCTCTCGGTGGATGTTTCCTTGCAGAGATCTCTGCTGACAGCAGGGACAGTTTCCAGCACCAGCCCCGTGGTCCAGTGTAAGTGGTGTTGGCATGAGTCCTTCCCAGTGGATCTGCAGTGGCTGAATGCATCAGGCTCTGGTTGTCACCTCCCTCATCCTGCCCAGGGGACAGAGCTCTGCCCCTGCCCATAATGCTGCAGAGATTCCCCTGCTGAGCAGCACTGAAGGGAAAGGATGCTGAGAGCTGTGGGCTGAACGGCAGTGACAGGATCTGTTCCTTCCTCCCCCTTTCCCACCACTGTGGATTTTTACTGCCAGGGATATTTATGACCCAGACATCATCTCACAGCTCTGGGTCCCCCGGCACTCGCCCTGTGGTGATGCGGCTGCAGGCACCAGCTGGAGCCCGGCTCAGGGGCTGCATCCCCATCACAATGGGCACAGAGCAGTGGGTGTGGGCAGGGTGGGGTGGTGCCTGGGTCATTCCTCACTGAGAGGGGTTGGGGACCGGGGGTGCTCTGAGTCTCAGGCACATCCAGGTACCCCCAGTGTGGTGACATCCTGTGTCCCACAGACCTGCAGCCAGCCAGGTGGCCTCAGAGAGGGAACAGTCACAAACCCCACCAGGCCCAGCTCCCTTCAGCAATGCAGGCAGGATGGGAGCTGAGCACAGCTGTGGGGGTGGCTGTGCCAAGTCACTGCTGTCCATGGTGACAACGCGTAGCTGAGCTCAGCTCCGTGTCCAGTGAGACCAGGAAGCTTCCACATTTCCTGTGCCACTGCAAAGCCGTGAGGCAGAGGAGGCAGCACAGTTCTACTGCATCCCAGGAGCATTCACTGGCTGCAGCTGGCTGAGCAGGGGGACGTGTGTGTGCCCAAAGTCCATGCTGGAGGAGAGCTGAGCACAGACTGTCACTGCCGCAGTGAGGACCGGTCAGTGAACGGTGGCTGTGGGACAGATAAAACCAGCACATGTCTGAGAGTGGCTGTGCACACGCCTCTCTGTGCTCTCTCTCTGGAACCATCAGGACAACTTGCCTGTGTCGGTCAGTGAAGTGCAATCCCAGGAGGAGAGATGCCCAGCCAAGGCAGACGGGTCCCCGGTGTGCATGGGGGTGTCACGAGAGGGCCCTGGCTTGCAGGAGAAGAGGAGGGGCAGATGGTCGTGCGTGGGCTGTCCCCTGGATGGACACCATCCTGCCTGTTTATTCTCCCTGTCCCTGCCCGTTAGGGTCGAGCTGCTCACAGAGGTTGAGGTCCAAAGGGCAGAGCGCCCCACTGCAGAGCATCCCCCACTTCAGAGCCGTCACTTTGCAATCCCCCCACAGAGAACAGTTTGGGGGAAAAAAAACCACGAACAGCGAACTTGCAGCAGAATTTCCTTAAGCAGGAAGCACCGGGATCTCTGGGCTCGGTGTCGCTCGGGGGCAGGACGGGGCAGGAGAAGGGGAGCGCGGCAGCTCGCAGGGTGATGCATGGCCCTTCCTCAGGGCACAGCGACCGTCCGCTGCTGTCAGCAGGTAACAGCACCTCCAGGGAGAGCCGGCAGAGCCATAAATAGCACGAGGGGCACGAGTGAGCCGCGTCTGGGGCGGTTTCAGCCGCCGCTTGACACGGACATTAATAACGGCAGGGGCAGAGCCGGAGCGCTGCGCCAGCAGCAGCCGAGCGCCGCCGCGGGCACATGGCGGGGCCGGGGCTGCCGGAGGAGATGCCGCTCGCTCGGCCCGGGGGATGCAGCTGAGAGCCCGCATTTGGTAGGTTTTACGAGCAAAGACTGCCGCCTGAGGGCCGGACCCTCGGCTGGGCAGGACCCGGCTCAGGCTGGGGAAGCGGCACAGGGCGTCAGGAGCGCTGATGTCCTTGGGGATCCAAGGCACCTGCTCCGCTCCCTGCCCTGCTCCCTCCTGGGAGCCTGTGCCTCCTGCACGGCTCATTTGCCACCAGGCTGGGCTTAAGCGTTGGTAAGGCGCATCCAGGAAGAGCGAACGGGCATTTGTAGCGCGGGGATGTTTTGAGGTTCCCTCTCAAATTTGGGGTGTGCACGGCTGTGCCGTCGGCACCAGCTGGCTCTTGCTGTGGGATCAGCATTGCAATGTGCCCACAGTGTAGATTTTCTGCTCCAGGACTTTTTCAGCTTTTTTGATACCGTCCCTGAACTGGCACTGGGGACCAACCAGCAGGCTCAGCCTGGAACTGGAGCCGTGGCATGCTCGGAGTCTCGCTGGGGATGCAGGGCCCCGGGTAGGGGATGGGTTGGGACCGGGAGCTGGGACTGCCGGGGCAGCTGCGGGTCGGGGCTGGCAGCCCGGAGCTGCGGCGGTGTCGAGGCCCTGGTGACGGCGTGGAGAGGGTTGGTCCCGGGCTGGTGGCTGACACCTTGAGCAGGTGGTGACAGCGAAATGCGGGGTGCACGCTAAGCCTGCAGCTGGGCTCCTCTCCCCGGGCACGGGGCTGCTGCCCCCGGGTAAGCGTCGGCTCCGCTTCCCGCTGAGTTTCGGGAGCGGAGCGGCCCCGGGAGCGGCGCAGGGCTGGGGCTGGGCACAGCTCTGAGCGCAGCGACCCGCTGGGAATGCGGGCATGGGGAATGGCATTTGTGCAGGGACCGCGGGATCCTTCCGTGCTTCCTCCCCCGAGGAGGGCTTCTCCTGCCAGGGCTCAGAGGCAGCCCACGGCCAGGTGGTTTTTAGGGCGGTACAAACATTACCCCCGCAGTGTCCCAGCTGTGCCTCCACCCTCACTGCCCTGCCCCGGGCACTGCTGGCCCTGCTCTTCGGGTTCATACACCCGCGCTGCTTTTGCTGTTCCACCAATTGCTCGGGGTCAATTATTCATTGTGCAGTAATGAAGCAGGGAGAGGGTAGAAAACCCTGGGCTCTGGCCGGCTCGCGGAGGGTGAGGAGCAGAGCTCGGGGAATGTTCCTCGTGAGCACTTTCACAGTGACTCCCATGAAGATTTTCTCAAGTTTTGGTAGTTCTGCTTTGCATTTCTGACTTTGCTTTCTTCCCCTCGGCCCCGTGCTTTGCATTAGATGCTCTTCCCTGTAGCTGTGAGCTTCCTTGGTTCTTAGTTGTCACTTTTAAATCTTGAGACGCAGTGCTTAAGAGTGTTTCACAGTTAGAAGTTTCTGATTTGGTGGATATGGGCACAGTTTGTCCCATGCTAAGAATGGAAATTGTAAAATATTTTCCTTCTGCTTTAGGAAAGATCTACTTTGGAAAGGTTGATGTTTCCCTGGATGATGTAGGTGGTCTCTTCCCTGCAATCCAGCTGATGTGGGGTGGGATGTTGCCTCCAGCACAGGGAACCCACTGCTCTCTGCATCTCTCCCAAAGTAACCCTGGAGAGAGAGTTGGTCTCATTCCCATGGAGTTAAATGCTTTTGGAGACAGGTGAGGCATCTCAGAGCAAAGGTCCTTTGAAGGGCAGCAGAAGCCAGAGAGATTCCCCATGGGACACATGGATGATGGAGCTGCCATGGTCGGGGACAGCCACAGGATCAGCTCTTCCTGCAGTGTCCCAGGAGGTCCATTCACTCCTCCTGGGTGAGAGCACAGCTGGAGCAGCACACCCCTTGCTCTCCTGCTCACATTGATGTCCAACAGCCTGCAGGGACTTCCCTGCTTTTCCCAATCCCTGGTTTTGGCTGAGGAGGTACCTAGGTGCAGGGCAGCTCTCTGAGCTGTGTTTTGCCTCCTCTTCCTCAGCATCACCACAAAGGAAAGAGAAAACCTGAGCATCCCCATCAGGAGCCAGGAAAGGCTCAATTAAATGTCCCTGTGGCCAGGCATTCCTTGAGCCACAGTGGCTCCCTGACTGAGAGAAGCAGAGGCTTTGAAATGAGAAGCTGGGAGCCTCAAAAAAAAAAAAAAAATCCTTGACTTCCCCTAGCTGGGGATTCCAGGGAATGCCACACCTGCTGACACTTCTGGCAGCAGGAGAGCTGGCAGCACCAGGGCAAGGGCAGGGCAGGCTTCAGCTCTCAGCTGTGTTGTCTCCATGCTGGGGTTTTCTCAGCTGGAAGTCCCAGCTGTGGGCCACCAGCAAGGCCACATTATTTAAAGAAATGCTGGAGAAGTCGAGGTTGTGCTGACACTCTGCTGGTGAACTGGAACAGTCCTGGATGTGAGCAGCAACTCAGAAAGACCTGCTCAAGGTCCAGACCAAGGAGCAGGGGGTTTGAAGTTCTTCTGCCCTGTCTTGGTTTCAATAAAACTTAAAAAACTTGAAAAAACTTAATTTTTGAGATAGTGAATGATCCTTGATGGCAAAGACAACCCAGGGAGTCGGTAACAGGTGCAAGGTTTGAGGATATTGGAGCAGGCAGGGCAGCGTTGGCTTTTTTTTGGAGTGTGTTGATACTTGTTCAATGAGGAGATTATTCTTAGGAACTTTCTTGCTGTTGCTGTGGTTTCAGACCTATCATCCTCTTTCCCTAAAATGACCCCATAGAGCCATCCTGGGCTTTGGAGGCAGCTCTTGCTTCTAGTTTCTCTTCCCCTCTCAGGAAATGCTGCCTTGGCCTCTCAGTCTGAGATAGAAACTGGAAGAGTGAAGTGTGAGATCCTCCAGGGAGGATGGAGTAAAGCCCCTCAGCCCCTCAACCTACCCGGATGCAGACAGGGAAACCCAGATGCTGGGAATGGCAAGGCCAATTTGTTGAGTGCAAGGGAAGATGCGCATGGTGAAACAAGGGAAATCTGCATGTGGAGGTCAGGGACACCGATTAGCTGAGAGCAGTGAGACCAGGGCATTGAGAATGGAGAAATCCAGATGTTGGCTGCTGGCTTCTGAGCTGCTGCTGCTGCAGTGAGAGCATGGAATGTTTTGGGTGAGTCTGTGAGGTGGAAGGACAGCACCTCCTTCAGACAGCACCAGAAGTGCCTCCACTGCTGCCTCCTCCAGCAGCCCCTTGGCCACATGAAGTGGTGAGAAGATGTCAGCCCCCCTCAGGTACTGGAAAAGCTGCTCAATGGCTTCAGAGAGACCTCAGAGCCCTTCCAGTGCCTAAAGGGGCTCCAGGAGAGCTGGAGAGGGAATTTGGACAAGGGCCTGGAGTGACAGGACACAGGGAATGGCTTCCGCTGCCAGAGGGCAGGGTTAGGTGGGATACTTGGAAGGAATTCCTGGCTGTGAGGGTGGGCAGGCCCTGGCACAGGGTGCCCAGAGAAGCTGTGGCTGCCCCTGGATCCCTGGAAGTGTCCAACTGTCCCGGGTTGGCTGGGGCTTGGAGCAGCCTGGGATAGTGGACCCCATGGAAGGGGGTGGGATAAGATGGACTTTAGGTGCCTTCCAACTCAAACCATCCTGTGAGTCTATGAAACCTCACAGAAGGGTCACACCCCATCCTTGAGGTCCCAAGTCAGCTTTGGACAGCAAGGTGGCCTTGGCTTTGTGCTGATGAAGTCCCTGGTGCCTCCAGCCAGGAGCAGGACTGTGGGCTGGCAGTGATGGCATTGCTGCCTCTCCTCCCCTGTCTCTCCCCACCCCAGGTGATGCTGAGCAGAGCTCAGCCCTGTGCAGACAGGATTTCACAGCCCTGGTGATGCTCTCAGCCTGAGATGGAACCAACCCTCGCTCATGGTGAGGCTGCTGCTCATCCCCTCCATGCCAGAGAAGAGCAGCAGAGGCTCTGATTTAATTAGTGCAAGGATTTAATTTAATCCCCAAATGTCTCTCATTTTAAAGGAGCCTGTTCATTTCCTTCTAGGACCTTATCAGATGCAGGCACCCAGCAATGTGAACAGAAGGACTGGGCAGATAGGCAGTGTTGGGGGGAGGCTTTGTGGGGAGTGACTCGAAGGCTGTGTGGGTTTTTCCTCTAATTATTTCATGAGATAATGATGACAGTGATTGCAAGACAAATAAAACATCAGCAGCATCACTGAGGCACACGCTGGTGCAAATGGCAGCCTGGCATGGCAGGGCTGGGAACATTCCCCTCTTACAAGGAATAACTGTGGGGTGGACTGGAACAGCCCCAAGAATGGGGTGAAAGGAGCATTTGCTTTGTGCCTGACACCAAATCCAGCTGTTTCATGGATGGGGTGATGTCATGAAGGGACCAAGCACAACGTGGTCTCTGAATTTTTGTCTTCAGACTCACTGGGGGAGTTCAGGCGATGCTGACTCGCTGCTGGGGCAAGCCAGGCTGGCTGGGACTGAGCTTGTGCTCTCTGTGCTGCAGGTGTCACAGAGACCCTTTGGGTGTGATAAACCAGGACAAGGCACAGCTGGACACATGTGGCCTCCTGCCCAGCTGGCTGTGGCACTGAGCTCCAGCATCTTCCTGGAAACCTGCCCAGCTCTTTTCCCCCTGAGCTCAGGCAGGTGCTGCTGGGTGGTGTCTGTGCTGTCCCCTCTGTGCACATGGGGCTCACACCCCTCCTGGGGTGTTTCCTGGAGGTGACAGCAGCTTCTGCAGCCCAACATCTGCACACAGCTGGGTGGTTATCACCTGTGTGCTCTGGGGCATGAGGGGTGTCCAGCAGCAGGGTGGCTCTCCCAGGGGTGCTGTCACAGGCTGGGACCTCCACAGGGATTACAGCCTCTGTCCACTCTATGGGTGCCTTTTCCCAATGGGATGTGAGGCTGGAGGGGTTGACTCCTGAGGCTGCTGCCCTTTTTGAAGCTGAAGTAAATTTGTACAGAGGGGGTGTCTTTGTTAACTCCAGCTTTCTAGTTGTCACTGGGTTTGTGAAAAATGCTTGGATCTCAGCTGGGGATACAGTGACTTCTTTTCCGGGTGACTTGTTAGCTGGAGGTGGTTCTGTGGAATAGTCCCTGCCCCAAGATCTGTGTAGCAAGGAATTGCTTCCTAAATAGAGGATTTTCTCTCCTTTGGTATTTTTTTCCCTGCTGGGCTGGTTTTGCCCCTTTGGCTTAGACAGAAAAATTACACAGGACCCCACTCTGGCAAGGGAGGGCTCATCAGAGGCTCCCCCTGCTCACAAAAACAACCTTGGAGGTTTTTTCTCTTGGGCTTTTCCCTTTGAAAGGACAGAGCTTGCTCAGGCCTTCCCCAGCTACCAAGAAACCTGGAAAAAACAGCCCCAAAAGGCTTAAAACCCCGACAGGGGGTTGGCAGGAGTGGCTGTGGTTTTGTAGGGCTTGCCCAGAGCCACGGGCTGAGCTGGGGCAATCCAGGGATGGGCAGAGCCCGGCGCTTCCCTTTGGCATTTGATAACGCGGTGCAGGAGGGGCCGGAGCTGCTGGACGAGCTGCTGGGTTTCTCTGCAGCCCTTGGGGAAAATCCCGGCAGAGCAGCAGCTCGCAGGGGACGTGCAGCCATCGGGGTGAGGATGCTGTCACGGCTCTGCCTCTGCGGCTGGAGCCGAGCCGGCACCTGGGATTCCTCAAAACCCACCGGAGCTGCCGGGTGCTGGAGGGCGGAGCTGAGCGCTACCATCCCACTCCTGCCAGCTGCGGGAACCTGGTGTTCCAGGGCTCAGGAGCAGGACTGGGTGCTGGCAGAGCAATGGGTGACTTGGTACCTGGGGACGTGGGGACAGTGCCATCCCACCCCACCAGAGCACTGTTGGCGTTGTACGAATCGGTGCCAGCCTTGTAGGTGGGGTGTGAGGAGGTGAAAGGCTCCCCAGGAAGGTGGCCAGAGAGATTTGGGGTGCTTCTGCTTTCATCCTTCTTTATCTTCTCCTCTGGCAGATGCTGGAGACGGACGCCGAGAAGCCGGGGCAGATGCACTCAGAGGATGGGAAGGCAGCTGTGGGTAATGCCCCTCCGGCTGCCAAGGCAGCAGCTCTGGCCGAGCCCTGGGACACTCTGGGGGCCACCCAAGCTCCTATCCTGGCAGAAAAGCAGCCAGTGGCCACCTCAAAGGGAGAGGAGCAGCCCAGCTCCCTGCCAGCCTTTGTCATCCCCGAGCTGCGGCTGGACAGCACCTTCAGCCAGAGCGCGGCCGGAACGACGGGCAGCGCCACGGACGGCGAGGACGAGGAGGAGGAGGAGGAAGATGAGGATGAGGAGGACGAGGAGGAGGAGGACAGCGACGAGCAGTACCTGGACAGGAACGAGCTGAAGCGCAGCAGCATGATCGAGACGTCGGGCGGGCAGCCCGGCTACACGCTGAGCGTGCAGGGCTCCCTGCGGCGCCGCACGCACAGCGAGGGCAGCCTGCTGCAGGAGGCCAAGGGCCACTGCTTCACCTCCGACACCACCCTCAACTGCTCCGACAGCCAGGGCACCCCCACGCACTGGGCACTGCCCTCCCCCAGGACCCTCAAGAAGGAGCTCATCAAAAACGGCGGCTCCATCCACCAGCTCACGCTGCTCTTCTCGGGCCACAGGAAGGTATGTGAGCCGCGCCTGGCCGTGGTGGTGGGAGAGCTCCTGGGGTGCAGGTGTCCTGGCACGTGGCCCCTGCCTCCATGACCATGGCAAAGCTGCCTTCTGAGCGGTCAGGAGGGTCCCTGCCCCTGGCAGCCGGCTCTGGGAGGTGATAGCACCCGGGGCCCGTCACCCCGAGCAGCGTGCTGGGGCCGTGGGTGGCCATTCCCAGCGCTCCATCCACACCCTGCAGGTCCCACGGCCTGGGCAGCCGCTGTCTGCTGGGACTGGTGGTGGCAGAGGTGCACCTGGGGATCTGTGCTTGCACAGGACTGCTCCCACCAGCAGTGGGGAGAACCCCTGGTGACAGTCCCCAGTGTGCAGGGGGTGCCAGGAGCAGTGTGACTCTCTGCCCCCACCAGCCTTCTGCAGGGCTTTGGCCAGTGTGGGGGTCCATCTCATGAAAAAGCTGTGCTCAGCAGTGATGTATGACCCCACCATGCAGGAGGAGCAGCAGAGGCTGTGCTGAGGGAGCTCTGCCCAGGACTGGCCTGTGCAATCCCAGGGGTCTGAGGTGCTCCCTGAGCCCCCTGAGCAGAGCTGGCCCTGCCTGTGCTGGTGCAGGAAAGGAGGTGCCAGTGCAGAGATCATTCATGGGAAGCACTGCTGTTCCCGTTCTCTCCAGGTGACACTGGCAGAGTACTGAGAGTGGCCCCTGGCCCCATACCCTGCTCTGCCCCATCCTCAGCTCTGGGTGCTGCTTGGGGCTCTGGTGCTTGGCTGAGGACCACAGTCCAGTGCTCAGGGTCGTGTTCCCAGCTCAGGGCCTCATTTCACAGCTCAGGACCATGTCCTGCTTCTTGGGACCACCTTGCAGAGCTACACTGTGCTCCAGAGCAATGGGCTCCTTGGCAAAAGAGGCTGCTGCAGACCCTGGGGTTAAACCCATGCTGGGGTTAAACCCATGCTGGATTAACCCTCTTCCTGCCACGCTGCTTGAAAAGCCACCCTGGTGCTGTTTCCTGAAGTATTTTTTTGGGCTCAGAGTCCCTGACCAGCTGGTGAGACCCCTTCCCGGGGTTACAGACTACTTGGATGGGGCTGCTGTCCACAAGGGAGTTCAAACTCTCTTGGAGACTGATGCCAGCGATTGTCTGTGGGAGGAGATGGGGGGTTCAGACCCCTCCTTT
Source organism: Leptocoma aspasia (assembly GCA_013399835.1). NCBI lineage: Eukaryota > Metazoa > Chordata > Aves > Passeriformes > Nectariniidae > Leptocoma > Leptocoma aspasia. The sequence continues at coordinate 51,637 of VXAX01007540.1, read as the reverse complement.
CCCCGAAAAAGAAAAGCCACCCTTGTGTCAGGAACACTGAGGTGTCAGGGTCGCTGCCTGTCGCACGTGCGAGGGAGGTGGTGACAGCGTCAGCGCCGGCTGAGAGCGTCCCGTGAGCGCTGCTGTGAGCAGTGCCCTGAAGGAGAGCTCACAGTGCCGCTGTGTGTGCAGCCCCGAGCCTGCAGCCCTGCAGCGCTGCACCCGAGCCGGACGGGCTCTGTGTCCCTGCCAGGCACCCCGATCGTGCTCCGCCCTGCCCAGGGAGCTGCCAGCTGCGCTTCCAGCTCTCATCCGGGTGGGTTTTCCCGCAGAGGTGAACGGAGCTCCTCCTGTGTTAAACTGTCCTGGAGCACATTAGACTGGGATTTTTGGGGCAGAGATTGGGCAGCCTGTGCTGGCGGGGAGGCTGCACCTCCTGCAGTTCCCAGTTCCAAGCCTGCAGCAGCTCTGGCTGCCTGGAGCCTAAATCCCTGCCTGTGCATTCTCCTGAGCACCCCTGCCTGTTCCTACTGCCCCACTCCCTGCTCCCTTCACCCTGCTCCCACCGCCCTATTCCCAGTGCCCCATTCCCACTGCCCTACTCCCACTGCCCCATTCCCACTGCCTCATTCCCACTGCCCCGTTCCCACTGCCCCATTCCCGCTGCCCTGCTCCCATTGCCCTGCTCCCATTGCCCTGCTCCCACTGCCTCATTCCCACTGCCCTGTTCCCACTGCCCCATTCCCACTGCCTCATTCCCACTGCCCCATTCTCACCGTGCTCCCATTGTCCCGCTCCCCTTGCCCTGCCTCTCCAGCTGCCTGTGGAGGGTGTGCAGCAGTCAGCGAAGCCAGACACAGGGCTGAGCCACTATGGGATTGGGCTACTGCCACCCTCTGCCTACACTTTGGAAGCACTTTTATTGGTGTGTGCCCTGGAATAGTTCAATGAAACCTCTGAGCTTTTTGGAGCAGGACACTTATGCACAATTCCCATATGGAATTCCTCCACCAAGCCGTCAAGCAGTGGCAACACCTGCACCCGACGGCCTCGGCTGCAGGGCCATCACATCCATCAACGTTCTTGGTTATTTTCCCATCTGGGAGTGTTTCAGAGGGGCTCATTCCACAGCCCTTTATAACGCCGGCGTGCCCGGTGTGCCTGCCCGTTCCCCTCCTTCCCGCGGTGGGCTGGGAGCTGGCTGTTTTATTGGGCATCGTGGGGAGCGCTGGGACTCCTCGGGAGAGCTCTGCTGCTGCCTTTTGTCCCCGAGCACAGAGCCTCTCCGGACAATGGCAGGAAGCCCCGGCCAGCCCGTCTGCCGGGGCCGGAGCGGCCCGGGGAAGGTGCTCGGCGAGGGCCGCATTGTTCGAGGCCGATAAACTCCGGAAACGCGGGCGCAGAATGGAAGGAAGTGTCCGAAACCTCGGGCCCGGGGCTGCGGGGCTGAGCACAGGGTTCCCACGGCCCGGCGGCGGGGTGATGATCCTGGAAAGCACCTGGCAGCCCCGGGAGCACGGGATGAGCTGGCGTTGTCGGGTGGATGCGGGGCGGGATGCAGGGCTGGCTGTGAGCATCTGCAGCGTTCAGGAATGGATGGAATGCAAAACCCCCCGAGCTGCGGTGATCCCGCGGGTCTCCCTGCCTGGTGCCGGGCTTTGTGGCTCAGAGGCTGTGCTGGTGCTGCCCTGAGCTCATGGCACATCCCAGATCCCCTTGGTTTGTCCAGGCTGCCCTGGAGCAGTGGTCAGAGGGCAGACTTGTAAACTGCAATGATATGACTCAATTATAGGTGACCTGTTCTGATCTCCTGCCTGGGGACTGCTGGGAACTCCTGACTGATTTTGGGTCCCCAGCCTGGTTCTGGGGGGCTCTTTGGGCAGTGGCAGGATCCCTGTGCCCACTTAGCAGCAGGAGTAGGAGCATCAGGAGTGGGGATGTGAATGTCCTCCCTGTAGGAGGTACCACTGTCAGCACCTTGAACCTGGAGGGTACCTGGGCCACTGGCCCTGGGGTCTCTTTGGATGCTCCAGGAACACCATGGGCTGAAGGTGGCAGAGGATGAGGGGAGGGAGGTTCCTGTGTCAGAAACTTGTCCTATGTCGTTGCCATCATGAGGAAGGGGCCCTGTGGGTGCTGTGGGTCTGGGCTGTGTGGTGTGGGGATCGTGGGGATGCTGGCCCTGCTGGTTGGTGACAGAATGACACCGTGGGCACGTCCTGGTGTGATGACAGACACTGTTTTTCTCTTCCCCCCAGCTGAGTCGAGCAGACCCTGAGTGCAGCTGTGACGAAGGGGATGAGACCTCCCGCAAGAAACACAGCAAGAGCCTGTAAGTGTCACATTGTCACATCGGGGGTGGCATCAGGGTGTGCCAGGGCTGTTTGTGAGGTCAGACACCTCGGCCTAGCCCTGCTGGTACCAGGAGCCCTCAGGATCCCTATCTTCCCCCCGACATTTTCCAGCAGCAAAGCCATGAACTGGGGTCTCACTTCAGATGGAATTGTTTCCAGGGAGGGTGGTGGGGTGTGCTGGGGGCACTGCCCAGCCCAGCTGGGAGCAGCCCCTTCCACCGTGCCCAGACAAGGTGAAGACACTGGCTCTTGGGAAAAACAGCTTGCCCGGGTTCAGGGAGAGGACGTGGAAGCGATGAAATCTGAGCTGGGGGCCTCCTTCCCGCTGGCCCCATGCCGGGAGGAGGAATGGGGAGGTGGAATGGGGAGGTTTCGCACCGCAGCTCAGGCTCAGCCCTTGGGGCACATCCGCGGTGGGAGCAGGGACCGCGGGGACCCCCGAGGGACACCGGCAGCCCCTCTGCTGCTCCCGGTAAGGCTTTGGGGTGCCAAAAAGTGGGTGCAAGCAAGGACAAGGCAGCCGTGGCCCTTGCTCTCCTCAAACACAGCTGCAGCTGAGGGGGGCCAGGCGCACGTTTGGGAACGAACTCCGCCAGAACGCGGAGCCGGCCGGGTGCCAGGGCCACGGGGATGCCCGTGGCTGCGTGCCCCGTGCCCTGTGCCACGTGTGCCGGGCAGGTGGAGGAGCCACACGTGGTTTGAGTGGCTCAGGGTGCGAGGGGGCTGCGCACGCAGCTGCCCGGCCTCGCCGGCTGTGCCAGCGAGCGGCACTGTCGGCCCGCGCTGCCTCATCGCTGCCGCCTATTTTTAGCTCTTTTTATTATTTCCCCCCCAGCACTCGAAATGAAAACGAAGCCCTTGCAGCAGGGACGTCCCCTCGGCCGCGTGGCAGCGCCGGGGGAACGGGGCTGGCGGGGGAGGCTCGGCCCCCCCGGCGCGGCGGGGTCAGGGCGGTTGCGGAGCGGGCTCAGCGCTCACCTTGAGCCGGCAGGGGATGCTCCGGGGAGCTCCTGGCAGCGCCATTGGCTGCGCGGCGCGGTCCCAGCCGGCTCCGGGACTATTTATGGTGCGGGGGCCGCGGGTCGGCACTCGCTCCTCTCCCGGCACACGCTGCCGGCCTCGATGTACCACGCCATGGTGGACTTTTCCGAAAAATACCTGGAAAGGTAGGACACCCAGCATCCTGCGAGGAAGTGGGACGTGCTGCCCAGTCGGGATTGTTTGGAAGCAGCGCGGGGTGATGGTGCTGGGCCTCCTGGTCGTGCTGGGGTGCTGGGGCAGATCACTTTATAGAGGCAACTCTGGAGTGAAACCAGCAATTTTTAATGGAATTATTTTTGCTGTGGCATTTATTGTGCAGTGTGGCCGCAGCTGGGGGCTGTGCCTGCCTGCGGCTGTCGCAGCCTGGGTTGGTGCCACTCCTTCTTTGCAAGGGTGTGCAAGAGGAGCAGTATGTGGAAGTTGGGGAACTTCCTTAGGAGGTGTTTGCCTGGTGTGGGCCAGCTGGGAAATCCACCCAGGAGCTATGATCACCTGCCTGGTGTAGGCCAGCTGGCCTGCTGCTCAGGGCTGTGCTGTGGAGGTGACCCACGTGTGTCACACAAGGGGTGTTCAGTGCTCTGCCAGCCCTGCCAGGGCGCTGACTGCTGCCCTGCTAAACTGGGAACACTGCTGAAATTGTTGCTCGAGGCTGTGTGGGATGGCTCGTCCTGTGTGCTGGCGGGTCCCCGGCTGCCAGCGGCACTGGCAGCACAGTGATGGGAGGCAGATGGTGTTTGGAGCGTGAGGCTCTGTGTTTGGATCCGCTTTTCCCACTTTAGCGGGTGCCTGGCAGCAGCAGGACGTGTGTCCTGCTGGGATCACAGCCCAGGGGGTGTGAAGGCAGTGAAACTACCCATGAGGGTATGGATGGCACCAGGGACTGGGGGGAGTGATTGCCCTCTACAATCATCCTGTGGCTCATTGGACTGAGCCCTGGGGTTGTTGCACCTCTTTTATTTTTCCCAGTGGTTGCTGTGTTTTACCTTCCTGGGACTGGAGAGAGCTGTGGGTCTGGAGAACATCGCCTGGGGTGGGGTGGTGCATCCGTGCCCTGAATCCCTCCTGTCCCTCTTGTGTCCCTGGGCAGGGCTTGGCCAGGTCGGGGTGGCTTCTCTGAGCATCCTTGCTGTGTGACCTGTGGGAGATCCTGTAATATTAAATTTGCAGAATCAGAAACAGCAAGAAGTGAAAACTTAAGCCACTTGCCTAATGAGATGTCAGATAAGGAGTTTCAGATTCAGAGGGCAGAGACCATGTGTGTTGAGAAAAGACTGATGCTCTTAAGTTTTGATAAATACATTATATCCACAGGCAGTGAAACACTGTCTATGTGCATTTTATAGTGAGATCGCGGAGAGGTATTCTAAATGGAAGAAATTAAAAACACAGATGGAAGCTGTAATTCTTTCCAGTTATGAGGGTTCCAGCCACACGTAATCAAGATAGCATTATACTTGCTTTATAATGAGTGACAGATCACTGTCATTGGGAGAAGACTGCCAGAAAAGGGAGTGAGAAGCAAGGCCTAAGCGCTAAAACTTGTCTTGCTGCATGTTTCGGGGTTTTTGGGAGGTGTTTGGCAGCGGTGTCCCTGCCCCGCTGTGCCCGGCTGCAGTGACCGCGCAGTGCCACGCGGGGGCAGCACCGCCCGTCCCATCGCTGCCGGTGCCGGGGCTGCTCCGGGGGCGGGGGGGGCTCCTTTTCCCACGGCGCTTCCCAAAAATCTGTACAACTTCGTGTTACTGGCAGCTCCCTGGGGCAACCGCGAGCCTCGTGTCCGTGTGTCCGTCAGTCTGTCTGTTCAGGTGTGCTGGAGCGGGGGGACCCGTGCGCGGGTGACAAGAGTGGGGTGTCTTTCCCCAATGCCCTGCGCTGCCAGTCCCGGCCACCCCCTTACGGAAATGTCCCCACGGCCATGCCCCCCAGGGGCTGGCACCGCAGACATGTGAACACCCGTGGGGTGTGCATGTGTGGCTACCCACGCAGGGGGGACACAGGGCAGCGCTGTCCCCGTTCTGCTCCTCAGCCCGCTCCGCCCCGCCGCCGGCCCCGCTGCCTTCCCGGGATGCCTGCGCTCTATAAATAGCCCTCGTAAATCCTCGCCGTGATTATTTTTCCCCGCCGTCTCTTGAAAGGCCCCACTATCCGCCTCGGCGCTGATTTTTCCACCTTTCCTCAAGTTTCCCCAGCAACGCCAGAGCCGTCCCAGCCAGCGGCGGGGCTGACACAGCCTTTACTCACTCGCACGCTCCGCGGCCGCCCCACGCCGCATTTAAAGCTCTCCGCGCTGAGCCCTCCCACTTCCCGCTCCGCGCTGGCCGCTGCGGCAGGAGCGGCTCGGGCCGGGCGGCAGAGCGCCCGAGCGTCCCCTCGGCACGGGCTGTCCCCTCGGCACGGGCTGTCCCCTCGGCACGGGCTGTCCCCTCCGCACCGGCTGTCCCCTCCGCACCGGCTGTCCCCGCTGCCATGCCCTTCTTCCGCGACCTGTCCAAGCCGCAGCCGCTGGAGTTCCACGCGGAGATGCTGCTGGCGGTGCAGAGGCCGCACACGGGCAGCCTGCAGCGCCGGCACACCATGAAGGAGTAGGTGGTGGGCGCTGCCAGGGGGTCCCCGCGGGGCTGGGGGTCCCCTCGCCCGCCCGCTCACGCTCGCTCTTCTCTCTAGAGCCAAGGACATGAAGAACCGCCTGGGGATTTTTCGGCGGCGGAACGAGTCCCCCGGGGCCAACCCCTCCGGCAAGCTGGACAAAGTGCTCAAATCCCTCAAGTAGGTGCTGCGAGTGGGTGGCGTGGGGATGGGGACTTTGGGGATAGGGACCGTGGGGGCTTGGGGACAAGCTGTGGTCTGGAGCTCCTCAACTCCAGGGAGGCTGTGTTCACCCCGTTTGGGGAAGCTGTGGACAAAGTTTTTGAATCTGGAGGAGTATTTAAAATAGTTTTTGGCTGAAAATCTCCTGCTGGAGGGTGAAAGGTCCTGCCTCAGTGCACAGTGGCACTGCAGCAGCTTGGGCTGGAAATTTACCTGACAGCAGCGTTCTCCCAGTGCCTGCCTATGGAACTTTAACTGGCCAGAGGATGGTTTGAAAAACCACTTTGCTCTGGAGATGCTCCAGCAGCTGGAGACAAGCCCTCTCTGCTCTTGCTCCTGGCAGCTTCTCTGGCTGCTTGCATGGGGCAGCTGAAATCTCACTTTTCCACAGCTCCGCATCACCCGGAGCTTCTCCAGTTCTTCCTCAGACACCCCAAGTGCCACAGCTGCCTGCACAGACCTCCTGGGGTTGGATTTTCTTCCTGCCAGCCTAAAGGCAGCAGTTTCCTCTTGGCAGAGCTGTTCTGGTGTTGCCTGGTGCAGAGCCTGGCTCTGCCTTCAGCTGCTCTGCCAGTGCCAAGGTGGGAGCCAGGGCCGGCACCTAGGGCACACAGCGTGGCTTTATCCTCTGGAAACGTTTAGCAGGAGGCTGATTTGGGAGCTGGGAGTAGCCGTGCTGGGCTCACAGCCTGGCTTTTAATCCACTGGAAATGTTTAGCAGGCAGCAAAAGCAGCTTTTGCTGCTGAGCTTTGCCAATGTGCCATCCTTTTTCCACAGGCCCACTCCCGAGGAAGCGCTCAAGTGGGGGGACTCCCTGGAGAAGCTGCTGCTGCACAAATGTAAGTGTATGTCCATCCCTTCCACTTGTATTTGCTGCCAGGGGAATATCCAGACACGTGCCTGGATAAAGCTGGGATTTCCTCTGTTAATCCCTTCTGGTGTTTGGGGATGCACAAAGCGAAATTAGCCTCTCCCTTGTCTGTGCCCCTCCTGCTCCTGCCTGGCCCAGGGGGGGAACTTGGATGCAGGGGCCAGGGAGAGCTTGGGGAGGAGGAGGAGGCAGTGATCCATGTCTGTGCCCAGTTTGGGTCCATGGAGCAAGAGCTACTGTAGAACATCCCGAAGATGGGAGGACAGCCCTTCTCAGGCACCCCATGCTACACGAAGCCCAGGGGGATGGCCAGGGGATCCTGTCCTCACTCCAGCCCAGCCTCCCTTCTGGCTCTCAGTGCTGCAGCCAGGCTGGGGATGTGGATTCAGCTCCTGGATGGGCTGTGCTGCTGTGCTGGCCTGGCAGTGCCACTGCTGCCTGTTTGCACAAGGGGGGTTTTTTGGGCAGTGCAGGGACATGGTTTGGGCTGCAGCTCTGCAAGAGCTGAGGGTCTTGTGGGGCTGTTCCTTGTCTGTGAGCAGGAGTAGAGCCGTGTCCCTATCCCCCACAGACGGGCTCGCTGCCTTCAGGGCCTTCCTGCGCACAGAGTTCAGCGAGGAGAACCTGGAGTTCTGGCTGGCCTGTGAGGAGTTCAAGAAGATCAAATCCCAGTCCAAGATGGTCTCCAAGGCCAAGAAGATCTTCGCTGAGTACATTGCCATCCAGTCCTGCAAGGAGGTGAGGGCTGGCTCCCACGCTGGTGTGCGGCTCCCGGCACGGTGGCTGCCTGGGGAGCTGCTCACCAGCTCTGGTTCCTCTGCCCACAGGTCAACCTGGACTCCTACACACGGGAGCACACTAAGGAGAACCTGCAGAACATCACCCGCAGCTGCTTCGACCTGGCACAGAAGAGGATTTATGGGCTCATGGAGAAGGACTCGTACCCCCGCTTCCTCCGCTCCGACCTGTACTTGGACATAATCAACCAGAAGAAAGGCAGCTCCCCACTGTAGGCCCAAGGACTGTCTCGGGGCAGGCTGGGAGCTGTGTGTTTACATGGAATTGGGCAGTGGAGGCCTTCCCAGGAGCTGGTGGGAGCTCGTTGTCCCTAGGCCGTGTGGACGTGGGGCAGCTGAAGGCACCGAGCTTGGGGCCGAGGGGACCAACAGGCCGAGCAGTCTGGCACTGCTGCACCACCCCGTCCCACCATCGCTGGTACGACGCCTTCGGGGTGGCCCCGGCATGGATTTAGCCAGGAGGGAAGCTCCCACAAGACTACTGTGAAGCACCTGCCCCAGCCACGAGCGTTGCTGGAAGGCAGAGAGTGAGCCCAGCTCGGCAAGGAGGAGGGGTTCTCGTGCAGGGCTCTGGCAAGGGGACAACAGCACCGACACAAATGTCGTCCTGGATTAAAGCCTTGTGAACTGGAGCAGCCCCAGGATGCTGCTGTGCTTCCCTGTGCCGTGGGGCCTCCCAGCTGCCCTGGAGCAACTCTGGCAGGAGCCCAGCACTTCCTTGGCTCGTGGCGGGTCCCCCTGGGAGCAGTGAGAGCTGGATCCTTGCCCTGCGCTGGAGGTGTGCAAAGCACCCCCTCCTGCCCTCACCCCTGGTTTATTTATTGCCCTCCTGTAGCTGGACACGTTGCTGTGTGATAGGAAACCTCTGTGTCCTCCCCATTCCCAAGTTACAAGTGCAATATTTGTGTGTGTCGCGGCCGAGTTCTCTGGTGGAGTGGATGCCTTTTTCTTTCTCCAGGTGTGTAGATTTTGTAAGGTAGCAGGTTTTCTGTGCCAGACCCATTCCCTGGCAGCGGGCCGCTGGGGGAGCCTGGTGTAAATATCAATATATCCATGCCCTGACGACGGAGGGTTTGGTGATGGAGAAAAGCAACTCTGTGCAGCAGCCGCTCTCCTGACTCTGGATAACAATGCTGTGTTTGGGAAGTGGGGGTTCCTGCTGGCCCTGGCAGGGCAGGATGCACTGCCTGCCTCCCAGTTTACAGTGCAAAGCATCTCTGCAGCTAGAAAAAGCCTACATTGTCATGGTCATAGGTAAATAAAAGGAGAATATAATTTCTTGTAGCTGGCTTTTGTTTGTGCCGTGTTTTTCAGCACTGGTGGAGCCGTGTGGCCCTCGCCTTGCTGAAGAGTGTAAAATCCTATTACTGTGTGGCTAAGGAAGGGAAAATCTGGCTCCATGAATTTCTGAGCTGTTTTTTATGATGGACAAGCTGCCAGATGCTCCTGAGGCCAGGTCTGGGTGTAGGAGCAGAGTTTTGCCCAAAGCGAGACCGTTCCCAAGGACAGTGGTCACTGTTAGATGGCACAAACCTCTGACCAGGGAAATGCCCAAACGCACCAGTGACCTCCTGTCCTCTGGGGACACACCAAAAGCAGCAACAAAAAGCTATTCCAGGTCCATGCACATCTTGGCAGGGCTGCTCCTCCCCAGAAACAGCAGTGCTCTGGTGTGGGATGCAAATATTTTGTAGAGGCTGTTCAGGGTGTGTTTGGTACCTGAAGTGCCACCTGGTTGTGGTTGGCCTTGGATGGCTCAGGGATGTGATTGTGGTGTCACAGGGCTGGGCTGGGCTGTGGTGTGGCTGCCCAGAGTGCTGCTGGTGATGCCCAGGGATGTGTGACTGCCCCACCTGAGCACAGCTCTCCCCAGCAGGTGCCATCTCTGGGGAGCTGCCTGTTTTCCCTCTTCAAACAACCAGCAGGTGATGCCAGGTGGGGACACTGAGGCAGAGCTGAGAGCTCTGCTCAGGGCTTGGCTGGAGACAGCAGGGTTGGTGAGGTGGCTCTCCTGGTGCCTCTCCTGGAGATGGCACCCCAGGGTCAAGGTCCATGGATGGTGTCCCAGTGGTGACCCAGTCACTGATCCCAGAGCTGCTGGGACCTGGTGGGTGGGTGCACCCTCCCAGCTGCCTCCTCCAAGCCAGACCCTCCTCTTTCTCCTGGCATTGCCCAGAGCTTTCATCTCCTCTCCTTCCCATCTGGGAGGGTTTCCCTTTGTGTCTGGATTCAACACAGATTTTCTTGCACCTCCCCCCTCTCTCCATCTGCGCTCTCCTGAGCTCCTCGCTCCATCCCAAACCATCAGTGTTAGGAAACTTACAGCAGGGTCCCTTCATTGCCCCCTGCCCCCCCATTTTTGATGTCTCCAGGCTCACTGGGACACCCACAGAGGGTCTGGGCTCAGGGCTCTGTGGGCACTGGGCAGCTCAGACCCTGCTGTCACCTCCTCCCTGCCCTGAGCACAGCCCCAGCAGCCCTGGTGCATCTTGTGCTGCTGGTGATGCCCAGGAGCATTCCAATCCCATAACCACTGGGTTTTGAGGCTACAGCCTGCCTTCCCTCCAGGAATTCTCCCAGCCCAGTGAGCCAGGCAGGCAGGGAAGGCTGGAGCTGCTGTGGGATGTGTGGGGTGGGAATCTGGTGCTTGGCTTGATTCCTGCAGGGGACAAAGGCACCGTGGGGGTGGGGAAATGAGGACCTGGGGTGACTCCCTGTAAAGATGGAAATAACCCTGGGTGAGTGGCAGGAGCTGGGTTATTGCTGTAAGAGAATTTATTGCTGGGCTCCAGACTGGCCTGAGTCACTTGGCAAACGCCATCCCCACGTGCTTGGGGACACTCGATTCCCTGGAGAGACAGGCCAGGGGGGAAAGCTGGAAATGCCACGTGCTTTTTCTATGTTTTCCTGGGATGGCTTGTGCCCCTGCACAGGACAGGTCTCCAAATGAACTCAGGTCTCCTCTGTGGTGACACTGAAGCCACAGCTTTGTCCTCTCTGTGCTGTGGGAGAGAGGCTGTGACAGCTTCTCCAGGACTTCGTGCTGCAGAGCAAAAGGTGTGGGGAACTTGGAGCAGCTGCATGGGAACTGATGAGGGAAGTCAGCCTGTGGAGGGGATTTGTTCTGGGGGACATTGGTTGGGATGGAGATCCAGCCCCACTGTCCTGAGGGGACACAGGCAGCTCTTACAGGGACACTGAGCTCACAGCACAAAAGGGGAAGAGAAATGTCCTTCTTTAGCACAAAATCAGATATCCAGGACAAAATCCAGTCATGCCAAGAGAAGAAATTCCTGACTTATTGATACCAATGCCACAAGCCTGCATGATGGAAATGGGAATTAGGTATATCCCTAATTCCTAATTTGAGCCACAGCCTCAACCCAGCTGGCACTGCTAGAGGGACATTCCCATGGCAGCAATGCTGGGATCACGGGGGTGTCACCTGGCTGGGGCTGGCCCTGGGGCAGGAGAGGGGACATTACCTGCACTGAAGCCACCTGTGAAGGGTGACAGCAGGAGCTGCTGCCTGTCCTGGGCTCCATCCCGAGGATCAGGGATGTGGGGAGGAGCTGCCTGTGGACATCGATGGTGCTGCAGCCAGAGGGAATTTCCCAATGTAGAAAGTGGTGCCTTCCAAAATAGGGAGGACCTTATCTGGGCAGATAACGAGGATTTATCTCTGGGCTAAAAATTAGTGGTTGCTGAGTTGCAAATAGTCACAACTCAGCTGTGTTTGTTGTGTGCAAACAGAGCAAAGTCCACAGAGGTGCTCCTTGTTCATCCGTGGGACAAAGCTCACCCAGCCGAAGGCAAAGCTCCCCAGGGACGGCATTTACTTGGGAAAATGGGAATTATCACCAGAAGGAGCTGAAAGCTTCAAAACCTGATGTGATTCTGGGTGTGAAAAAGGTAAAACATCCTAAGGTCCTGGGTTTAACGTGATGGTTCCCTCACACCCTCAGGGATGAGGAGGTTGGGATGAACAACAAGCCCTTGGAGAGGTGGGAAAATGTCTCACCTGTCCCAGCCGATGGCCTTGACCCTTCTGGTGTCCCTCAGCTCAGTATTTCATCAGCTGCCTGACGTGGCTGGCAGCCAGGGGTGGGTGCTGGGGTCACCTGTGATTTACAAAAGCAAAGGAAGCTCTGAATGTGGCAGCTGAAAATGCAGTTCAAGCTGCTGAGCACCTCTGGAATGAAGATTTATTGAGACAAGGAAATGAGGAGTGTGGTCATCCCAGGTGAGCACCTGCAGCACCTGGGCTGCAAGGAGCCTCATTCCAGGGCTGGCTGGAAGCCAGGAGCATAAAGCTTTTCTCTTATTTCTACAGAAATAGAAGTTCGACCTTTTTTTTTTGCGGGTGTGTCCTGTGCCCCAAGACTCTCCAGCACTCACTGCTCAGCCTTTACTGGGCTTTTCCAAGGCACCCATCCTGGAGGACAAACTTACCCAAATAAACATAACTTTCTACTGAGCAAAATGATTCCTTGGACCCCTGATTAGACAAATATTCTCAGAATAGAAGCAAGGCTGCTTTCCAGCCACAGACTAAACACAGCTCATCAGTTTGATACTGAAACCACTGACACAAGAATTCCCTGCCTGGAGTAAACAGCTGAGCTGCTGTGACAGTCCCTTCACCCTGCTCAGGGCTACTGAGGCTTATCAGGAGCACCCTGAGCTCTAATTTGGGTGGCTGAGGTGCCCAGGAGCTGTCTGGAGCCCCACCACAGGAACACCCAGCTGTCTGCACGGCAGGGATGGAGGTCAGGCTTGGTCTGGGCTTGTCTGAGGACTTTGGCATCCTTTGGGTGTGATAAGGGTGAGAGGGTGCAGAGTGTGTTTGAGGGCTCTTGTCCTTCCTGGTGGTGAGCCCGGGCTGGGCTGGGGTGGGCTGGGGTGGGTGAGGGGGTACTCAGCTCATTGTCCTACCCAGGGTGCCACAGATGCTCTTCCAAAGCGTCCTTGGATTGAGGCTGGCAGGACCAATGCCACCAACCTCTGCAGGTGACATTAACAATGTCACCCCTAAACAATCCAAGGGAGCAAAGACAGAGAAAGTGAAAGGAAAAAACCAGACTCAGAGATTTCTGTCAAGGATACAAACCCAGCTCAGCTGGGCTGGTGCCAGGGCAGGAAATGCAGTGGTGATGGAGTCCCCTGGGTGCCTCCAGCTCATTGGGGAAGCATTGTTGTGTCTCTCATTGCTCATTTTCTGATTCTTCCCTGCATGAGGTCATTTTTACTCAGCCCATCCAGCTCACACATTCCTGGGGAGCTGGGGAGGAAAGCGGATAATGCTGAGTGCAGCCAGCCCTGAGGCCTGGGGAGGATGGAGGAAAGGATGGTGAAAAATACTTTTATTTGTGCCTGAGCAGGGCTGGGACACAGGGAGGGGACGAGGGGCACCTGCTCCTCAGAGTGACCCACTGCCAGCACCCCCATCCCCTTTGTGCACGGGGCACAGGCAGGGATGGAGCTGATAACGGGATTCTCATCTTGGGAAAATCTGGGATCCCCCGTTTCCCTGCCTTCCTCCCTTGGCAGAGGGAGAGGTGGAGGGAGGTGGGGGAGAGGAAGAAGAGCCAAGCAGGAGCAGGTGTGGGCTGTGGATGGAGTGTTTGCACAGGCGCCATTTGCAAGTAATTTCTTGTCCCTTCCTGAACTAATGGGACAATTATTTCGGGCCACACGTGTTTCTCATGGAAAGTTCCACGCAGGCCATGCGTCAGCTCCTCAGGAGAGCAGCCCTGCTGTCCCTAACGTGACTTTCTAGACAAAGACAAGCAGGTGAAACTCCTGCTCTTGGGCCTGTGGACGGCTGTGATGGGTCACAGAGCACCAAACAAACCTCCCAGGGCAGAACGGGCTCACGTGCTGAAAGCTGATCCCCAGAGCCAAACAAGCTCTGCTCTGCTCTTGGATGGAGCTCCTGTTCTTGACATGGGGGTTTTGTCCACCTGATTTTGTGCCCTGTTCTCTCCAGCCAGCTCAAGAGGGGTGTGGAGAAATCAGAGGGAATCCTGTAGAGGCTGAGGTGGAGGGATGGAGAGGGGTGGGATGTAACAGCATCCACAGCTTTGGGAAGGACAGCGGGAAAGGTGATGGAGCCAAACTTTTCTTGGTAGCACCAAGTGACACATCAAGGGACAACAGCAACAGCATGTGACAGCTTACAGACCTTCAGCTGGGACAACAGGACAGATGTTCTCATGGCAAAGCTGGCACAGCAGAAAAACAGCCCCCAGAGAAGGAGGGCTCTCATTGCTGGAAGGGGTCCAGACTTGACCCCAGTCCCAGCTGACCTGTCCAGGTTCTGGGGACATTCCTGGCCTGTGGGAGGGTTGGGGCAGAGACCCCAGGGATGCACCCTGGTACACTGAGGAGCTTTGCAGGTGGACATGGACAATATCCCCCAGGACACAAGAGATGCAGGACAGAGCTGCAGGAGGCCAAAGGCCTCACGTGAAGATGAACTCTGTGTTTTTCTACAAGGAAAAAATTAAATTCCATAGCTCGAGGATGGGTCCATTGTGTTAATGCTGCAGCTGAGGGAAGAGTCCTTCCCTTTGCCCTCTGACCACCCAGAATCTGTTTGGTTGTGGGTAAAAGATGGGAGCTGAGAGCCAAATTTTGGCCTGGGTTGGGCTATGGGATGACCCCGTGGAGCTCAGGGTGACATCTCTGCTGTGGTCAGCTGCCCTGTCCCCTATCACAAAAGCTCATCTCCCTGACTGGTAATTTTGATCTCCATATTGCTGTGTTTTCTAAAGATCATCCCCAAAATCTCTTTTTTTGGCTACCCCAGGCCTGAGCAGCACCAATAGCTGTGCAGGCTCGGGTGTGGGATGGGGATCCTGGGTGGCTCCTGCAGCTATTGCCCTACGTATTTTAATTTGTCATTTGTATGCAAACAATTGAGTTAATTAACTAGATGATCTTTCAGGGAGCACAAGTGTTGCCAGAGGTAGGAAGTCTGATAAGTTGATCCAGCCAATCTTTCCTTTCCTAAAATAAATAATGAGGAAGGAAGTAGGATGGGAGCCCCTGAAAATCACATTTTAAATAGTGTCAGCTTTTATGGCTGAGCCATAAAACTGTAGTTCCTGAAGCACTGGCACGGCATTAATGAGATGATAATTGTGGACACACTCATTACTGCAGCTCCATCACAGCCCAGGAATTGACTCTGGCAAGGAGCAGAGTGGGCTCTGCCTGCTCTCCTCTGCTGTGTCCACGTGCCAGGGAAGTTATTCCCGAGAGCTCCCACTGCTCTGCCTGCTCTTCCCACAGCTGAGGGTCCAGCCAGGTTGGACAGGGTAATGCTCTGGCTCCCTCTGGGCAGCTTTGGGACTCTGGGGAATTTGAAGTCCCCAGCCCCTTTGGGGAATTTGCTGGAGTCCCCAGCACAGGACTCTGAGCATGGTGGCAGAGTGACCCCCAAGGGACAATCACTCCCTGTCCCTCCTCTCCTGCACAGAGAGGAGCCTTGGGAGCTTCAGGGCCACCACTGAAGGTCCAGAGGGGTCTCAGCTTGGACCTCCTGGTCCATCCTTGCGTCTGAAAAGGCTGCGAGGGCACTGCCCCCTCTGCACAGGGATGTTATAGAGGGGTGGAAGTTTGCTGGGAAATGTGTCAGCCCTCACTGGCTCCTCGTCCCGGCACATTCCATCATCCAGAGCACACTGGGTTCCAGCTGAGCTGTCAGCCAGAGCCTTCTGTGACCTGCAGAGACACAGACCCCGTGAGGGGGTTGTTTACTTCCACCTGTGTAAGAACAGGAGGAGGCTCCTGATGTGCCACTTTGTCCCCACAGACCAGGACAAGAGCTTGATTTCTCCTGGACCTGGAGAGGCAAAGGCTCCTGAGGAAGGTGGGAAGATGATTTCCTGCTTGTGTTTGTGGCTGCACAGGTTTGTGGGGTCAGGTGTGGCACTGCCAGCCAGCGTGAGGTCTGTGGGGGCTCAGACACTGGTGTTTTCCAGGCTCTGGTTTTAAAGACCACTTGTGCTTGGGTTTTCTGGTTCCATCCTCTTGTTCTGCTCATCTCCCCTGTTTCTGGGAGTGGCTGAAGCTCCTGCTGGATAAAGCTCTTGCTGGATAAAGACAGGATTGGGGAATTCAGCTGGTTGTTTAACCCTGAGGGTCCTATTTCCCCAAATGCTCCATTTCTGGGGTGGGATTTTGAAAGCAATCAAATGTGGGTCCTACTCCTTGGCCTTCCATCCTCTCTGTTCTCTGTGTGTTTCCCTGGCTGAGGGTGTTTGGATGGGCATCCTCACATCTGGGCTCAGCTCAAGCTGAGCTCAGCCTGGGCAGTGAGGAGAGGCACCACCCAAACCTCCCTGTAGTGAGCCACTGGCAGTGATGCTGCAGGAGCAGTGGGACCCAGCAGGGGGGTCCCGAGGCTTTTCTGCTCCTCTTCCTCCCCCTGATACTGCCCACCCTGCCCAGCACATCCTGCTGGCCCTGCCCACCCCTCCTGCAGCTCCGCTCCTGCTGCCTGTGAGGAAAGTAAGAGTTGGTGAATCCAGGTCTTCCTGTGGGAGATGGGGAAGTTCTCACCCAGGCAGTGCTGCAGGGTCCTCCCGGTGGGATTTGCATCTGGCAGACACAGATGGGCTGGCTGGGATCACTGCTGGGCCACTGCCACAGGCTTTGTCCTCAGAGCATCATGGCCAGATTTCAGGTCGGACTCAGGAAAAACAACAAACACCTGGGTCCTGCTCCCCATGGAGTGACAGGACAAGAGGAAATGGTTTCAAACTGGAAGAGTAGGTTTAGGATATTGGGAAGGAATTGTTCTCTGTGAGGTGGTGAGACCCTGGCACAGGGTGCCCAGACAAGCTGTGGCTGCCCCTGGATCCCTGGCAGTGTCCAAGGCCAGGTTGGACAGGGCTTGGAGCAGCCTGGGACAGTGGGAGGTGTTCCTGACCAAGGAAAGGACCCTTCCAACCCAAACCAGCCTGGGATTCCATGATTCTACCCCCAGTACTTCCCCCAGGCACCACAAATTCAAAGCCCTCTGCTGTTGGGCACCCCGTTTGCTCTGCTCTGAGACCATCCTGCTCCTGTTCCCCACTTTTCCATGGCTGCACAGAGTCATCAGGAAATGCCAGACTCCTCCAAGATGAGAAGACAGGGATGGAAAGCCCCGGGCTGGGATTGTGTGGAGCCCCACTGGCTGCCCTGTGCTCTCCTGTGGTGCTGTGCTCGGTTATTTCCAGCTGTGGCTTCTGGAAACCTTCAGTGCTTTTGCCACTTTTAGCCCTGGTGGCTCAGTAACTGCTCCTGGCAGGGCTGGGGCTGCTCCTCATTTTCTGGAAAAACCTTAAAATGCTGCAGAGTGTCAGAGGAACGCCAACTAAGGAAAAAAATAACAACCAGAAAAACAAAACCTGGTCTTTTTCCAATCAAGCTACAATGTTGTTGTACTTTTCTTAAAGAAAACCACATCTTTTTCCTGGATCCAACTGGCCCCTGCAAATGCACTCTCCATTGTGCCAGGCTCCCAAAATAACTGCAGCTCTCAATGGAAATAAAGCCCTGGGAGAGTCTCCCATTCCTGTCTCACCCTCCTGAGCTCCTGACGTGCCACATGCTCTTTGTTGGTGACAAACCTTTGCTTGGCAGTTCCTGGGTGTTCGAATCCCAGTGTTGTGAGGAGCCACCCCCAGATGTGGCTCTTCCAAGGCTGGCACAAATCAAATGCAGCAAAGGCTAGCAGCTCTGGTTTGTTGGTGGATCCCTGCAGGGTTTAACCCCTTTGGCTGTGGGGTTGACAGTGCCCCAGTCTTGGTCAGAGTAGGGGTTTGGGGTATTCCTGGCCTCCACTCCATCCCAGCACATCCAGCCTTGGTCCAGCAGTGATCCCCAGATTAACTGTTTTGGACATGGCAGTGCTGAAGATCTGCATGTTCCAGGTCAGGAAAACGAACAGTCATGGCACTTGTTCCTCTGGATGAAATCCCTCAAATTATAGTTTGGTTTTTTTAAATGTTCCTGTTCACACATGTTTTCCTGGCCTCCTGCTGCCTCCCCTAAGAGGGGGCCCGGAAGCCTGGGGGACTGTCCTCTGGGGTGGCTGCTCTTCCACAGGCACAGTGTGTTTACAGGGGCCACCTGAGGTGCCTTCTCCTGTAAACTACAGAAATGCCCTGGAAAAGCAGGGTCAAGCCCAACCTCTGCCCAGCTCCCTGGTGAGGATGCCCTGGATTGGAGCCTCAGGGCTCCAGTGCTCTGGTTTCCCATGGAAGGACTGAGCTCTGCCAGGGCTTTTGGAACCAGAGCTGGCCTCTGTGAGCAGGGCTGGGAGCTGGAGCTGGGGCTGGTCTAGGCTGACATCATCCACAGGGTGATGGTGTCGTGGTTTCACCAGGTTATTCCCTCCTGCCCTTCATCCTTGCTTTTCTTCTGCCTTTGTTGTGCACACTCCCATTTCTGCAGCCCAGGATCCTTTCTGGTCCAGGGGTTGCAATCCCAGTTGCAAACCAGTTGCAAACCCAGTGCTGCACAGGCCTGGGTGTGGAAAACAGCAGGAATGGGGCAGCAGGTGGAAACGTGGAGGGTAAAGGGCTGGACCTTGTGGGCGCCTCCCACACTGACCCCAGGTGATGAGGCTCCTCCTGGACACGATGGAGGTGACTCCACTGTAAACGTCACAACCCTTCCTGTCCTCTGCCCTGCAGCAGGGCTCCTCCAAAGATGGAAGAGCCCAGGTCAGAATGGGCTTGAGGTGGAGCTGATATCAGGCAGGGCTGGGTGGGGAAGGGAGTGCCAGCCTGGCCAGGCCCTGCCTGGTGGCACTGTGGGATGAGTCACAAGGGACACGGCAGGCTCAGGGTCACAGCGTGATTCAGCTCCAGGAGTCACCACTGCACTGCCTGTGCCACTTGGCTGGGGCTGGCACAGGGCACACGAGTGTCCCTTGTCCTGCAGCGCCTCAGCAAAGCTGTGGCCAGAGCAGCGCGATGGGGCTGCAGGGGGGCACTGGCAGCTCCCAAGTGAACCCAAGGCCAACTCCTGAACACTCCTGAATGGAAAGCATGGACTGGGTGCTGTTTCTCCTCAAAACAATGGGCTGCGAGCTGGGGAGGTGCCTGGCAGTGAGGGAGGGCAGGGGCTGAGGCCAAGGCCAGTGGGCTTGTGTGATTCCCAGCTCCTGAACTTGCAGGTAGCCTATAAGGATGGAGCATCCTGGTGGGCCCATCCTGAGCCAGGGTTTCTGGTGCCAGGGCATGTGTGGGATTTGGCAGAGCAGGCCCTCGACTGATTGAGGAGGTGGAAGAAAAGGGGCTGGAGCTTTGTCAGCTGAAACCACTGAGGCAGAACCCAAGTTGGAGCAGGGATGGGAGAATTCTGGTCCCTGTTCCAAGGACTTCCAGCACCTCATGGGCAGCTCCATGGGAAGTCTTGTGCAGTGTGCTGGCCCAGCTCATGCCAGGGGATGTCCCCTGTGTCCCCTCCATGGCCCTGTGCTCTGGGAGGAGCTGCTGGAAGGGGCCACTCCAAGCAGGGGTAACGGAGCCCTTGGACCCCGTGGTGGGGTAGGAGGCAGCGCTGGGGCTGCAGGAGATCCCTCGTGTTGGACTGCACTGATCTGATGAGTCTGAAAATGCAGCTGCTCTGGGGGTGATCCCAGAGGTCCCTCTCCAGACAGCATTCCCTGGAATTGCAGCAGGACATGGCAGTGCTGGGGCTGTGCAGCTCCAGAGCAATTCCCACTTAGACCCAGTGCCCCCAGTGGGACCAGAGCCCACCTCTGGTGACCACCTGCTCCTTCCACCACCCCTCTGCTCTCTCCTCCACCTTCCACAGGCTGCTGGGGATGCTGGTGCCTCCGTCCTCTCTCCTATTTCTGCTGCACTCCATGGATTTGTCCCAGGGCTGTTCCCACTGCCTGTTCCCAGCCTGCTTAGTTTCTTGGCTTTTTTTTTTTTCTGCAAATCCGAGCCAGGCTGGTGCTTCCAGGGGGTTTCTGCAGGGTGGAGATTCGTCACTTTGTCTCCTATTGTGCTGATGGCAAGGCTCGAAGCCTCACAAGGTGAGGGCTGGGCACAAGGACTCAATGGGCTTGGAGGGATTTTCCAACCCAAATGATTCTGGGATTCTGCGTGGCCCAGTTCAGACACTGCCCATGCCAGAACATAAAGGACCTGCTATCCACCCAGTGACTCTCACCAGGCTCTTGGGTTTCCTTTGCAATCTTTTGGGATCTTGAAGCTCCCTCTGCAGCACTTCCCAAAAGGAATAACCTCCAGCTCTGCAGCCAGGCTCAGCTGGACACGGAATCAGTCAGGCTCCGGCAAGAGGCCAGGACAAAGCTCCCCAGCATCCTCTGATGCTCACCCAGCACATGCAGGAGAGAGGGCTGGAAATAGCCCTGGAGTCTGGGTGTCTTTGTGGCTGGGACCTTGTGGGAAAATCCCCCGTGGTTGCTTAACTGCCAGCAGTTTTCCAAAGGCGTTTGCAAGCAGCCCATGCCTGTGTGCACATGCAGGGACCAAATAAAGGCTGGCCTGTGTCTGCAGGGGAGGAACAGCCCCATTGCAGCCACTGGGGCAGATCCCAGCAGCATGGGAGTGATGGAGAGCACATGTCCCCAGCTGCTGGAGCTGTGGCAGTGGGGCTGGCCCTGCTCCTGCACCAGGCAGGGCTGGCTGTGCCCCCATGGTGGCCCTGGGAGGTACAGGGACCCCTGAGCCCCATGACACTGCTCTGGGCTGGATCTCCCTGTGCTCCCTGTGGGCAGGAGCAGGAGGGATCCATCCTGCCTGCCCTACCCCATCTCGCTGGGATTGCTCCAGGGAAATGTGCAGCTTGGTCAGCTTGGTTCCCTGCGATAAGTGACCAATTGAAAATGCAACATTTTGGTGGCAAACTGGTCTTTAGCCACGTCAGTGTGCGCTGGACTGGAAATGGGATTTGCTGTGACGGGGGAGAGGGTGTCCCTTGCTCCCCTCAGGTGAGACCCCACCTGCAGAGCTGCCTCCAGTTCTGGGGACCCAAACAACAGAAGGACCTGGAGCTGCTGGACTCCAGAGGAGCCACAGAGCTGCTCCAAGGGCTGGAGCCCCTCTGCTCTGCCGCCAGGCTGGGAGAGCTGGGGGTGCTCACCTGGAGAGGAGAAGGCTCCAGGGAGAGCTCAGAGCCCCTGCCAGGGCCTGAAGGGGCTCCAGGAGAGCTGGAGAGGGACTGGGGACAAGGCATGGAGGGACAGGACACAGGGAATGGCTTCCCACTGCCAGAGGGCAGGGATGGATGGGATATTGGGAAGGAATTGTTCCCTGGGAGGGTGGGCAGGCCCTGGCACAGGGTGCCCAGAGCAGCTCTGGCTGTCCCTGGATCTTTGGAAGTGGCCAAGGCCAGGCTGGACAGGGCTTGGAGCAGCCTGGGACAGTGGAAGGTGTCCCAGGGGTGGAATGGGATGGGCTTTAAGGTCCCTTCCAATCCAAACCAGTCTGGGATTCTATCAAATAGTTTTTCTGGGGGTCCTGGCGAGGAAAAGACACGTTCAGGAATGTTGTTCACAGTCACTTTCAGAGGAGGATCCCTCAGATGTCCTTCACCTTCCTTCCCAAGGTGCAAATTTTTAATAATGATATTTCAAAGAGCTGCTTGTGTTTGTTGTGAACCTGCATTTGAACTGGAGCAGAACAACTGCAAAGGAACAATGAGACATTTTGAACATCAGAAACTCAGAGGATGGAAAAACAAATTACCCGCAATTTCTTTGGGCTCCATCCCAGCTCCAGGACAATTAATTCTGTGTTTCCCTCGAACACACTGGATGTTCCCTTTACTGCAGCAACTGCAGAAGATAAGAGCCATGACCTGGCACCAACTCTGGGTGCTGAGGAATTTCTAAGCTCATTTTCTGATAAGAGCCTTCCCAGGGTGGTTGGAAACAGTTTGTTTTCATGGGTACTCTGCAAGGTCAAGTTCTTTAGCAAGGGCCACCCCCCAGTAATGCTGAACAGACTGAAATTAGGGTGGGAAACAAGGCTGTGGCACTGCAGACCCTGCAGCTCTTGGCAGTTTAGGCACGAGGGAAGTCCTGCTCACCCAGGAAAAGCAGAAGGAAGGAAGGGAATTCAAACTGTCAAACTGCTGAATGAAACATTCACGTTGTCCTTCTGCAAGGGGAAGGGGTTTCTGCTCCAGGGGTTTGGGTCACCCACCCTGGCCAGCAAAGATTGCCCTGGGTGTGTCTGAAGTAGAGCAACATTTGCTGCCTTTGGGCTGGATGACAACCTGAGAACTGCAGAATAACATGTTCTCCCCACTGAATTTTGTGACCAAATCCAATTTTTGCATGTCCAGGAGGTGAACAATCCTACTCCCCTGAGCAGGGGGAGGAATGGGGAGCTCCTGGTTCCCCACCATGTGTTGCAGACCCATAACTCCACTTCCAGCTCCAGGCCCCCCTGGTGCTGGCTCAGTCCAGGACTCAATTCCCTATCCCTTAAAGCAGCATCCTTGGGGGTGCCCTGCCTGCACCCAGCTGTGCTGTGGAGCTGAGCTGCCCCCTCCCTGCTCTCTCCAACAGATTCCATGGAGCAGATGGCTCGTGCCAGGCAGGGCAGTGACCCTGTGGCTGGACACTCGTGGGCTGAGAGGGCAGAGCTGCCTGGGCTGGGTGTCTGTGAGGAGAAGAAGGGAGAAGCCAGAAGCCAGCAGGATGCACCAGGGTCCTGCATCACCCACGGTGCTGTGGTACCAATGAAAGGTGTTGGAAAAATACCACTGTCCATCAGCTGTGCCTGCTGCACCCTGCACAGTGCAGGATCCCCCCATTCCCACCTGCCCATCCAGCTGGAAAAGGACTCTGCATTTCCAGAGGAGTGGCCATTTGCTGGGAATTCATGTAGAAGAAGACAGGGTGCCCACTTCCCAAGCATTTGTTCAAGGAGCAAAAAGGAGAACAGATGTCCTGTGAACAAACAGCCCCCAGAGGCTGCGATGCCTGGGTCACCCTTCTGGGGGCTGGCTGGTGGGAGCTGTGAGCAGAAGAGGCAGCAGAACACCTGGGACCCCAGGAGCAGCACTGCAAGGGAGCTTTGGCACTGCCAGCGCTCTCTGCTGCACACAAGCTGCTTGTCTGGGAGCTGATCCAGGCAAACCCTGGAGCACAGAGGTGTCATTGACTTCAGAGAAACTGGGCACCTCCTTGAAGGAGGCACTTGTGTGTTTGAGGCTCTGGAGCAGGGTGAGTTTGCTGGATGGGGGCTCAGGGTGTAACTGCAGGATACTGAAATGCTTCAGGGCTGAGATCACTCTTGGCCCTGTGGAATGACTGCAGAAGATTTATTGACGTTTATCTTCATTGCTGCAGAAAAATGAGTGGTGTGTTTGAGCCAGAAAGCCAAAATCAGGCTCTTGGAAAAGCAGCAGGGAGAGTTTCCAAAGCTGCCGGGTGTTTCAGTGAAGGTTCCCCCACCCTGAGCCCCGAAATGTTCCTGCAGTAAAATCCCAGCTGGGGAGGGAGCAGGACCATGGAGCTGTGTCTGGAGTCAGGGATGGCCAGAGGGGCCAGGGCTGGCTCTGATGTGCTGCTCCAGTGAGGGCTGCCATGGGGAATGGACACTTTCCCTGCCAGAATACCCCAGAGAAGCCTGGAAAGGCGGGGGGGGATCACTCTTTTTGTCCCAGATTGCTCTGAAGAATTCATGTCTTGCCGTTCTGGGGAGAGGACCTGGGCAGAGCATCACCAGCACTGTGTCCTGGGCAAGCTCTGCCCTTCCTCCAGGGTTCAGAGCAGCCCAGAGGCCCTAAATTAAATCAATTAAATAATGTAGGGAAGAACTAGAAAAATGGGGAGGGTGGTTCATAGGGAGTTGATGGGAGGCCACTGTTGTGTGCAGTGTTTGTAGGATGCTCCCTGGGCTTGGAGAGGGGTGAAGGGCACCTCTGGGACCTGCCTGGATCTGCTGCTCACCTGGTTCTTTGTTGTCCCTGCTGCCAGGACGGAGCACGGCTGCGGAGCAGGGCTGGCACACAGCTCCCCACCACTGGTGCCAGGAGGGTTGAGGGCTGGGGGTGGAGTTGGGCTGGTGGTCAGGAAATGCTGGACCTCATGCCAAGAGACTCTCTGGGAAGCAAAAAGATTCCCTGGGTTGGGTGGATGGAAGAGGTGGCACAAGGAAGGCTCTGTGTGTGTGTCCTCCAAGTGTCCACCCTCCATCCCAGCAGCAGGAGAAGCCTCTGGGTTGTTTGGAAGACACAAACATTTCTGCTGAGTGCTCTGGGAGAGTCAACCAAACCCGTGGCAGATGCAGCCTGCTTGGCTGGGTGCTCCAGCCGTGGGGCTGGGATGCCTCGGGCTGTGTCTGCAGGGAGCCTGAACAACCCCCAGAGACCAGGAGATGCCGAGCGCTGGGGACACCCTGTGCCGACCCCAGCCCCTTTTGGAGGCTCCCTGCCTGTGGATTTCTGCCCTCTGCTCCCTTCCCTCTGCAGTTTTCCCAAGGGGAATCTCCAGAGAGCACCTCAGGGGGGCTGAAATGTGCCGTGCATCCCCCAGAGCCAAGGATGAACAGCCCAGCGGCATGCTGGCACCCTCAGCAAACATCTGGAGCCCCTCTCCGGCGTGGCCGGTGGCCCTGCGTGTCTGAGAGCTTCGCTAATGCCCTTTGCAGCTCCGCTGACGTCTCCTGCTCCTCGCTCCAAGGTATTTTTAGCAGGAGCTGCATCTGCTCCGGCTGCGGCTCTGCCCGCGCGTCCTCCGGAGCAGATAAGGGAGCAGCGAGGAAACAATCGCGGCCTCAGTTATTTTTGGCTCTGAGGAGCTCCTCACCACCAGCATGACTTTTTAATAAACAAAATCCCCCTTCATGGAGGGCGCGGGGGAACAATCGGCCCATTGATCCCCCGCACTAACGAGGCTGCAGAAAAGGAGTTAATGAGGGCTGGGCTGGCGGGGCAGACAAGGGGCTGCAGAACAACGCCGCTATTCTGGGAAGGGCAGGAAAAGCTCCCGGGCCAGGAGGCTGAGTTTCCTCTCTGTCCCGGGGTCTGTTCCTACCACCGGTGCAGCCTCCCGGGCAGCTGGGAGAGGACAGAGCCTGCGGGTGGGAGCCCACCCTCCCAAGGGGTTTGGCTCTGAGGTTTGGGGGATGTGCCCAGATGGGATTTGGGGAGGTTTGGGCTCTGCAGGAAGAGGAGCCAGAGGAGGCTGGGTGGCTGCTGTGGGTGGCACAGGGACAATGGCCAGAAAAAGGGCTGATGGAGGCCGGGACCTCCTGCACTGCCCCTCCTGCCCCACTGCCTCCCACCAGAGCTGCTCTGCTGCCACACTTCATTGTCCTGGGCTGGAAAGGACCCACAAGGAGCATCGGGTCCAGCTCTTAAGCAAACGGCCCCTAAAGGGATCAAACCCCCAGCTTGGAGTCATCAGCGATGTCCTAAGCACTGGGACATCTAAAGAGGATTTTGGGACACTTCTGTTAAAGCAGGCTGGGCTTTGGGAAACAAGAGAGCAGCTGTGCTCAGGGCAGGTAAAACCTCAGTATCTGTGCTGGCTTGCCTGGGTTATCTGGAGATTTTGGGATATGGTGATGAGGAACACCAGTTCTGGGGCCTTGCTAAAGTCCTCTGGAGGTGCCCTTTTTGTCAGCCCTGGGTCTGGCATCAAGATGTTGTGAGGCTTTGGCTCTTTGCCATAGGAGCCAGAGCAGCAGGAGAGGGGTCTCTGTTCCCAGCATCAAACTCAGATCTCTGCTGAGTTGCTCAGCTCTTCCCCGTGCACTTGGCCAATCTTAAAAGGGGAATAAAGTCTCCTCTGGAGGGATGTGGGGCTTATTTGTAAACATTTTCAGGTGTTCTGAGCTGGCAGATGAAAGGGGCTGTTAAAGAGCAAACCAAAGTCTTCTCATCAATCCTTAACTGTGTGATAACAGCTCAATTTACCCTGCTACAGGAGCTTTCCAGCTCCTTTTGGTTGCTCTGACAGCTGATTGCTGCAGTTGGAGGGATGCTCCAACGTTTCAGTGGTGACAACGTTCTGCAGCACCCAACCTCCACCTCAGCTCTGTGCTGGTGTCCAGAGCTGCCTTCCTGGGTGTTTCCTGGGAAAGAATGCACCTTGGAACAAGCAAGGCAGCCAGAGACGATGATAAAATCAGATTTTTCATTCATTTACATGCCAAAAATGTGGTTTTTTGGGCTGCAGAGGATCATGGTCATGTTGTCTGATTTGACATGGGCTTGGCATCCACCTGGAGGAACAGGCAGACCCCAGACTCACTGGTGAGACTCAAGACCAGCTCTCAGGGCAGTCCCCATCTGTGTCATCCAACTTCTCCAGGCATTTTCCATGTGCTGGAAAGCTGCTCCTGCCATGAGCTGTTTGGGTCAGTGACAGTTCTTCCACACAATGTCTGTGTGAAAATTCCAGGGAAAGCTGGGCCGGCTCCTGTGGCTGGAGGAACAGGAGAGAGCATCAAGGATTCCAGCAGGGCCTGACTTGTTATCTGCTGGCATCTGCTCAGTGCTGTGCTCTTCTGGGAGCCTCAGATGTGGTCAGGGCTCTGGAGGAGGTGGGGAGGGCTGGCAGGCAGACGAGCATGACTGGGCTTGGGGATGTGATTTCCAATCAAGTGATCCCCCACAAGCCGGGTAGACACCCTTTGATGGGGCAGACAAAGAGCTGCTGTCACTGGGCTGTGACGGATCTGCAGGTCCCAGCACCAGCACGCTGCTGCTCCACTTCCAGCCCAACCCAAACCCACCCTCCAGTACAACCACAGGAATGACCCTGCTGGACTCTGAGCTGCCAGGCTGGCTCCAGAGGGAGGTGAAGTTCTCTTTGTTTTCCTCCCAAAGCGACAATGACTTTCAGAAAAGTGGCTGGAGGTGTGAGAGGGCTGAGCCCAAGGGATGAGACCGCAGCCCCCTGGCACAAGTCCTGTGGCCACTCACCCCTGGATGAGCAGCTGTTTGCCATCAGCGAGCTGGGATGGTGACTCAGGTGCTCCAGTGCTACTCCAGGACCCTTTTCTCCCCCAGTCCTGGCTCCAGTGTCCCCTCTCCAGAGCCTCCCAGGGGGCTGTGTGGAAGTGGGGAAAGCCTGATCTGTCCCTCTCTCTGGAGTTCTGATTTTGGCTCTCTGAGCCCTTGCCTGGGGGTTCCTGTCAGTCTTGGTGTTGTCCTGCCCAGAGCCCCCTCCTGGCTGGTGTAGGGTGACCCACGGCCCTGAGGACAAGGACAGTGTGCATTTCCTGTGCTGCCTTCAGCCGGGATGTTGGTGCTGAATGTGCCCTTGTGCCAGACTCTCTCACCTCGAGATGTTTCTGTTCTGTCTCTCTCAGCTCCTGCTGTCTTGGCTGACCTTCATCCCCAGCTGAGTAGGAAGCTGTGCAGAGAAATGCCAAATACCAGGTGGGAAATAGGACCAGGATAGGAAAATTACCACTGCTGAGTCCTTGGGGGAGCAGAGTAACAAATCCTTCCACCGAGAGCCTGGCACAAGGCCACCTCTGCAGACAGGAAAATGCTCTGCACTTCCACGTCCAGGGAGAGGGCTGGGGTGATGACTTGGAGACCAAACATCCTGCAGGGAGGGCTGAGAGCTTGGGCATCACTCTCCATGTGCCAGGGAACACCCAGACCGGACAGGATCTTGCCTGGGATCCAAACAACCCATCAGCTGGCCCTCCTGCAGCTTCCAGGCTTGAGGATTTCCAGTGGCCTGGGCTGGTGGCCCCAATGCTGGGCCTTAGCACAGGGCTCAGGCACAGAAACATTGGCCCCAGTGCCTGCAGAGATGGCCTGCTTGGTCCTACCTGTGGTAAATACAGCTTGCCCCGGTTCTGGTTACTCTCCCAGATCATTCCATTGCAGTTAATTCACCTGTTCTCGTTATTTAAGTTACCAGTTCTAATTGTTCTTGTTCAAGTTACCTGGTCTAGTTGTTCACCCCTGTAATAACTTACTTGTTCCAGTTGCTCATCTCCTTTTTGTTCCAGTTGCCCCTTTTTACCTTATGTACCCTCTCTCCCTGTAACCCCTTTCTGTTGGGTGTCCGCTGCTCCCAGAGGATTTTGGGCACATGCAAATTGTCACTCTCATTTTTCAGCCTTCTGATGTTTTCATTCTTGTGATGGAGTTTCTCACACTGTCCTTTTGTAAACATGCACATGTTTTTCTAACTGTCTTCTTGTTTTTCATTCTTTCTCCTGGGAGGAGAAAGTTTTGATGAACTTTGTCATTGACCAGTATAGTTAAAGAAGATGTAACTTCACCTTCCAATCAATGGTCGTTCCCAAAACTCTATATAATACAAAAACCAAAATAAAGTTTGCTTCTTCTTTGCCTTCGCTCAGCTGTGTCTTTGCGTTTCGTGTTGTGCGCTGGTGTGACAGCAAATCAAGGGACACCCAGCAGCAGCCCGAAAGAGAGACCCCAGAGACAGCGAGCCACAACAAAAACTAAAGGAAATAACACCCCCGAGCTGGCAAGAGACAAGGAACAGCTGACTACCAACCAGAGCTGGACTTCACTGTCACCACAACCTGAACAGCACTCTGTCAGAATGACACCCCTAGAACTTCAAGCCATCGAGGTTTTCCTCAGAGACTGCTCCTGCAAGGATGGGAGCCCCAGCTCTGCCCAAAGGGACAAAGCTGCACTCCTCCTCCTCCTCTGTGACATCTGCTGGGAGCAGTGGCGGTGTGTGCGACCCCTGGGGCCCCCACCCAAAGCTGGCTTTTCAATAAAGGCCTTTAAAAGGGAGCAGGTCTCCTGGCCCATTTATTACACTACCCATCTTCCTTCTTCTGGCCGGCTCTGCACGAGCTCTGAGATGTGTCCTGCGTGCTTTAGCTGCCCTGATGTGTCTGGAACAGCAATGGGGACCATGGCCAAGCACCTGACTCCCACCCCAGGCTGCTGCTCTGGGTGTTCTCCAGGTAAAGAGGCTGTGGTTTGACACAGGGAAAGCTGGAGAGGTTCTGATCCAGGTGGACCAGCCTGTAGGGTACCTGCAACATCACTTGGTCCCTCTGGTTCAGACAGGAGAGGAAGGGAATAATTGGGAAAAAAACTTATGACAAAGGAGGGCAAACTTTTTCACTCAGCACATGCACAGCCTGAGGAATTCACACAGAGGGGGATGGTGTTGGGTGCTCTTCTGGGCTGGGAAGGAGGTTGGAGCCTTTCACACTGCACTTCTGGCCCCACAA
The DNA here is from genome assembly GCA_013399835.1 of Leptocoma aspasia. Taxonomy (NCBI): domain Eukaryota; kingdom Metazoa; phylum Chordata; class Aves; order Passeriformes; family Nectariniidae; genus Leptocoma; species Leptocoma aspasia. Next base: position 22,604 of record VXAX01007540.1, on the reverse strand, counting down.
ACTCCCTGAAGGATAAAGTGTCCCCTGGCCACGGCTGGGGATGAGGCTGTCCCTGGCAGCTCCATAGCACTCAGTGATGGAGCGGGGAGTGATGGGACACATCAGCTGTGTCACTGCAGCTCTTTCAGGGCACATTAAAGGCCAGAGGCTCTGCCTGCAATGTCCCCAGGGAGGGGTGATGGCTGTCACAGCATTCTAGGAGCCATCTGGGTCAGTTGTGCAAGAGCTCACTGAGTGTGGCTGCCGAGTCAAGGAGGTTTTTATGGAAGGTGGGGAAGTGTCTGTGGTGGAGCAGCAGGAATGTGGTCAGTCAGGAGGACAGGGACATTTCCAGTGTGTCTGTCCAGTGATAGGGTCCACAGCCAAATGTGTGGGGATAGGGAACGGTGCTAGGAACATCTGCTAATTAATCCAGGAAGTGTGGTACCCCTTGGAGAAGTGGGTAAATGTTCCTGGGTCTTCCTTCTGACCCATCTCCAAGAAGGGAAGTTATCCAAAGGCAAGGGGATCTCAGCCTCAGGTCCTACCCTGTGGCTGTGAGCTCGAGAGCAGAGAGCCTGCACAGGACACTTGGCCAGGGGATAGAGGAGAACAAGAGAAGCTTTTGGCTCATCTTGGCAGGCCCAGGTCTGGTTTGCTTTTGTTTCTCTGGCTCTTAATAGCATTTGTGAATGTGTTGCTCCTGTTTGACTCTTGGGAATAGATATTTGCTTGCACCATCAGCCTGGCTTATGTTCATGGGAACTTCCCAGCTGGCTGCCAGACTGTGAGTCATTCCATCCCTCTGGGCACAGCAATCCTGAAAATCAGGGACTGGGCCTCTCCTGCAGCCCTGGGAGGCCCTGGCTGCCTGCTGTGGAGAGGGGGGCAAAAATGTGCCCAGCTGGGAGCCCAAGTGTAGAGCTGGGCTGGGAGAGCACCTTGGGGAGCAGCTGAGCTGCAGTGCAGGGTCAGGGAGCTTCAGTCTTGCTCAGGAGCTTGGATTCCCTCTGTGAAAGCCTTCTGGAAGAATTTTAACACAGGTGTGAGCCCGTGGGTGCCAGGGCCAAAGCAGGCTGGGCTGGGGCTGCATCCCTGCAGGACACAGAGTGTGTTGCCTTGCTGACCCTGCCTGGCACCAGGAACAGCTCCAGGGGCTGCCCAGAGGTGCAGGAATGAGCAGAAACAGAGCCCAGCACTTTCTAGAGGAGTTGGAGGTCTTGGCAGCTGTGGGGAAGCTGAGGCAGAGCTGAGCCAGGGGTGACTCTTGGCTGGGGGGCACAGGAGGGGGTGGGTGAGGAGGGGCAGTGCCCCTGGTACAGCCCGGGCATGTCACACCCTGTCACCACTCCAGCTGAGGCAACGCAGGGATGTGGGATGACCAGGGACCTTCTCAGCCCCAGGGAGCCTGGGGATGTCCTGGCACCGTGGCCACAGTGCTGGGTGGGAAGAGCCCCAGCGAGGAGGATGTGACAAATCCCCAGCCAGGTTCCCACAGCCCTGTTTCCCAACATGGCCCATTGGGACTGGAAGCTGTGGGCCTGGAGAGGAGCCCCAGGACATGGGACAGGGACATGAAAGGGCACCAGGGCCTGGGTAGGATCCTGGGTATAAACCTTTGGTGCCACTCCAGTATGAGCACAGGGAAAGAGAAAGTGCAAACTTTCCAATGCTTTCAGTATTTTACACCTCTGTTTTGGGAGCAAGGAGACAATTCCAGCAGTGATATACTTCTGTCCACCAGTGTTTTCTTCATGGATCCAGAGTTATGAGGACAAGTTTTTCTGTGCTATCACAAACCAAATAACCCCACACTGCTGAGAGATCCAGCTGTGAGTGCCATGCACTGACCTGTCCTCACTCTGGTGCAGTAAACCCATGAATGCCACGGATTCCCCCAGGTACTTTAATATCCATAAAACACCAGCACTGTAATCCCCAGGAAAGGGTGTGAATGTTGGGTATCCTAACGTACCAATTGTGAGTGTTGTAATGACAAACAGCCCTTTTTTCCTGGGGTTTCTGGAGGCAATAAACCACAATTAGAAAAGTATAAAGATAAAAGCATGATGGCTGTGCTGCAGCAGAGAAGCAGAGCCAGGGCTGAGCTCAGAGGAAGGGGTTTCACTGAGTTCCTGCGCTGGGCCAGAACCCAGAACTTTGGGAAAGGTTCTGAAGATGAAACCCATGTGCCTCTTCCCACAGAGCACCTGGCAGAGCTCAGGGATGTCACTTCCTTTTGTCAGCTGCTTTGGCAGCTTGTGCTGCAGTCTCAGGATTTTGGGCTGCCATAGAATGGAATCATAGAACAGAATCCCAGACTTGTGTTGGAAGGGACCTTAAAGCCCATCCCATTCCACCCCCTGCCATGGGCAGGGACACCTTCCACTACCCCAGAGTGCTCCAAGCCCTGTCCAGCCTGGGGACATTTGGGCACTTGGGCACTGCCAGGGATCCAGGGGCAGCCACAGCTGCTCTGGGCACCCTGTGCCAGGGCCTCCCCACCCACACAGGGAACAATTCCTTCCCCATATCCCATCCATCCCTGCCCTCTGGCAGTGGGAAGCCATTCCCTGTGTCCTGTCCCTCCATGCCTTGTCCCCAGTCCCTCTCCAGCTCTCCTGGAGCCCCTTCAGGCCCTGGAAGGGGCTCTGAGGTTTCCCAGGAGCCTTCTCCTCTCCAAATGAACACCCGCAGCTCTCCCAGCCTGGCTCCATAGGACAGAAACCCTCCTTCCCTGTCAGGGTACTTTGGATCCAGGTTTTCTCAGTCCCAAATGTCTCTGGACGATGCTCTGGGCTGAGTTTCCAGGAATACAACTTTTAATACATGGCAAAACCACATTTTGTACATCTCCTTTCATTTCCTGCTGCTCTACCAATTAAACCAACTTGAAAGCCATAATGCCATAAAATATGGGAAACATCTAGAAGAGAAATCATTTCCTCTTGATGTAAGTAAGTACTCCATCCCTCTCAGTGAAACTACTTGTAATTTTTGTCTAATTACACAGCTTTTCATGGTGCTAACGAGTGATCCACAGTGAATATCCTACCAGGGCTCTGACCTGTTACTACTTTTCAAGTGGGAATCTTTTCTCTCTCTTTTGAAAATGAGTAAATGTAATTCCATGGTTGGGTTGATGCACAGATTCTAAATGTTTATGTATTTCAACAGTAGTACTTTGTGTTTCCTCAACTTTACATCATTGCCAATGTGAACAAGGCCAGGTTGGATGGGGCTTGGAGCAGCCTTGGACAGTGGGAGGTGTCCCTGCCCATGGCAGAGGTAGAACTGGATGGGCTTTAAGGTTCCTTCCAGCCCAAACCATTCCATTATTCTATGATTCTATGATTTCCCTCACACAGAGCCCCTGACTGTGATTTTACACAGACGTGGGCACTTCTGGCTGATTCCTCCCCTGGTGACTGGCCCAGAGCTGGTTTTGTCTAGAGTGGAGAGAAGCTGCACCAAGGAGGTTCAGACTTGATATGAGGGAACATTTCTTTGGTGAGAAGGTGATCAAACATTGGAACAGGGCCCCCAGAGAGGAGCTTGATGCCTCAGGTCTGACAGTGCTCAAGAAACATTTGGACAATGCCCTTAACAACAGGGTTGGATCAGTGCTGCTCAGGCAGATGATTCCTATAAGTCCCTTACTTGACCTATTCTATTCTATTCTATTCTATTCTATTCTATTCTATTCTATTCTATTCTATTCTATTCTATTCTATTCTATTCTATTCTATTCTTATTCTATTCTATTCTATTCTTCACTGACTGAAATTCTAAATATGAAGGAAAACTCCAAATGTTGGTATTTACCCCAGGACATCATCAGGACAGATGATAACAAATTTCCACTCGGCAACACAGAATTTCATTCTTTTAACATCCAAACAGAGTCATTAATGCAATCTTAAGTCTATTTAGCCTCCACCCAGAGCATCACATTTAATTTGCTGTACTGCTGGGGAGTTAGGACATTATTATTATTATTATTATTATTATTATTATTATTATTATTATTATTATCAAACCATTCATTTAAAGGACTGAAATGCACAGCCCATAAGCTCAAAATGAAGCTGCTCTGCCACAAAGGAGAAATTAGCAATCAGTCATTCAGATTTGGCCTGCTCTTCAGAAAAGTTTTGGTTCCAGTGTGACCACACTCTCTGACAGGAAACTTTTCCCCAAAACAACTCGGCTACTCCATGGTGAGGTTTTATCCTGAAATCCACTTTCCCATGCACTCCCTTTCTCACATCGTGGCTCCACCTGAACCTTGGCAGAGTCTCAGGAGGGGTTGGTTCACTCTCTGGTCCTGCATGAGTCAGACCAGGGCTGGTTTCACTGCACTTGAAGCACTTTGTGCATCTCCAACACTTGGCTGAACACCACAAACCTCCTCTGCAGGCTGAGATGGCCCCAGGGTGTCACCAAGGCTGTGGTCACCTGTCACCGCCCTTGCTTTGCCAGGGTACAACTAAAAAATTAAGTTTTTTTATGAGGCTGTGGCCTGTGGAGGAACAACCTTTGCAGTGAAGCTGTAAATCAGCTACCAGGCCTGTCAGGTACTATGCTTGCAGGAGGGGTTTATTTTCATTCCTATGTAGGAAGCAGCCTTTTCTTCTGGCAGCCCAGGACTATCTCCCCATGCTTTCACCACCATCCCACCACTTTGGGGCCAGGATGTGGCAATTGATCAGCGTGGCCTGGAGCAGGAGCATTGCTGCTTACAGGATAAGCACTTACAGAGACATTGGGTGGGCACACTGGGGAATGAGAGGCTGGAGAGCAGAGCCATGGGAAGGGACCTGCAGGTTCTGGTTGATGGCCAGTTGGACATGAGTCAGCAGTGCCCTGGAGCCTGGAAGGACATCCCTGTCCTGGGGGCATCAGGCCCAGCATTGCTGGCCAGGCCAGAGAGGGATTGTCCTGCTCTGCTCTGGGCTGGGGCAGCCTGACCTCGAGCCCTGATGGGAATTTTGGGCACCATGATATAAGAAAGATATTAAGGCATGAGAGAGTGTCCAAAGGAGGGACACAGGGATGGGGAAGGGTCTGGAGGGGCCCGTGAGGAGCAGCTGGGGGCACTGGGATTGTTCATCTGGAGCAGAGTGAGGGCAGAGCTCCCCGGGGCTGCAGCTCCTCCCGAGGGGCAGCTCCGGGCTCTGCTCTGGGACAGGGACAGGAGCCAGGGAAGGGCTGGAGCTGGGCCAGGGCAGGCTCAGGCTGGAGATCAGGGAAAGGTTCTTCCCCCAGAGGGTGCTGGCACTGCCCAGGCTCCCCAGGGAATGGGCACGGCCCCGAGGCTGCCAGAGCTCCAGGAGCGTTTGGACAGCGCTGCCAGGGATGGACAGGGTGGCATTGTTGGGGGGCTGGGCAGGGACAGGGGCTGCAATGGGTGATCCTTGTGGGACCCTCCCAGCTCAGGATATTCTGTGATTCTGAGTTCACCACGGGGCAGACAAAGCAAGTGTGGTCACTGCCTCTTCTCTGCTCTGCAAGGGTGGATGAAGGCTGAGTCCCAGGCAAGACAGGGCTTGAAGAAGCTGCTTTTGTAGCAGTGCTGGTCATGGGAAGATCCTGGCCTCAGCACTCGCCTTTGGCATTGGCACCCAGCATCTGCTGTGCCAGAGGGCTTGGCTGGTTTGCTGTAAATAACTCCTGGAGTCTGTGTGCTGTGCCCAGGCCTGTGACGGCAGGAGCTGGGAACTGAATCCCCAGCACATGATCCCACTGGCTCCTGTCCATGGCAAAAATACCTCAGGAGGGATCAAGAACTACCCTGTAGTCAGGACAGTTACCATCTCTTACAAGAGCAGCCAGGCATTATCTGCCCACAAAACACTGCTGCTGAGGGATGTCTGGAGCCCAGCAGATCCCACATGACCAGGGAAATTGAGGACTGAGCCTGGAAGTCTGGCTGCTGCCTCAGCCCTGAGGAGCAGCCCAAAGACAAGGCTTTCAGAGCCTCATGCCATCCAGACAGCTCTGACCAAGGCCTGTCTTCCCCTGCCCTCTCTGCCTCTAGATCTCTTCCAGCTTTTTTGGTTCTTCCTGCCAAGAGGCCCCTAATTCCTGCCCTTTCCCCATGGCACTCTTACAGCCATTGGCAGCAGCATTCCTGACTCTGCTCTGTGGGGGTTGAGGATAGAGGGAGGCTCTCTGGTCACTGCTCATGCTGATCTTGCTCTCCCTGATCATTCCCATTCTTTGCTCTCCACAGGATGCTCTCTGGAAATGAGCTGCTGGACAGGCTGGACAGCTACTGCCAACTCACCAAGCTGGGCAGGAAACCTTCTCTCCTTTCTTCCATGTAGCAGAAATACATCAAAACATTCTTCCAAACCCACATTCAACTCACTTTAGGAAAGGTGTGCCCATTAAGTAAAGGGGAGACAAAGAGTAGAGGAAGGACTTTTCTCCTGAATTCATCTCACCTCATCTCGTCTCGTCTCATCTCATCTCATCTCATCTCATCTCATCTCATCTCATCTCATCTCATCTCATCTCATCTCATCTCATCTCATCTCATCTCATCATCTCCATCTCCTCTCAATCTCATCTCATCTCATCTCCATCTCCTCTCAATCTCATCTCCTCATGGACTGATGGGAGGTTCCTTCCTCTGCTTTTGTCAATCTGGAGAGAAGCAGTTCTTGGACATGATCTAAGGGGTGCCTGTGGGAAGGGGCAGCCAGATGGGGAGGATCAGGCAAAATGTCCTGTTCTCCACTGGCCTAGGGCTGCTGAACTTCACAAATCCTACCAAAGTCCACTTGACTACAAGAAGAGCTTAAAAAAGTCTCTGGAAGGCCAACACATCAGAGATAATGGGCTGGGGCTGTGGAGAAGGAGGATTGATGTGCACTGATGGAGAAGAGGCTGCAGGGGAGGAAGGCAGGATAAAAATGTGAGATGGTGCCCAGGGCAGGGTTAAAAGCTGCGGAGGACTGAAGGAAGAGGGAATTTCCATGGCTCAGTCTTGCTCTGCACATTGCCTGCCCCCAGCGTGTGAGATTAATCACTGTCTTTCACCAACACCAGAATAAAAAGATCCCTCCCTGCCATGATATAATAATCTGAAAATTCCACAGCTCCAGTTTAGCCAGAGCCAAAAACCTCATTCTGGAGATCCTGCTCTATTTTTCAAAGTCCCTATGCCTTTGAAGCCAGCTCCTGATTTCAGTGGGATGACGCTCCCTTCCCAAGGAGTGATCCAGCACAGTCTCCAAACCCTATGAATCACTCTGGCCTCGGGGAATTGCCACAAGTCACTTGAGTGGCTAAAAATATCTCTGAGGAAGCAGCACAAAAATACCCATATCCGCTGATGCTGGGCTGGGAGGGCACACTCCAAATTAACCTGGTCCTGTTTCTGTCTCCTCATTCCCTGCAGGGTTATTCCTTAGTGGGAGCAGATCCAAGCAAACACAGAGGTTTGTAGGACACTTGGTTGCTCTTTAGGGGGAGAGGGGTGGTGGAAAAAACATTTGTGTGGCTTAAAGGTGGCCCTCAGCTCTGATTTTCAGGGGATTCTGAAGTCCAGGGGGTTCTTCCAGAGCCAGGAGTCCTAAGCAAGGGGGTTGATGGTACTCTTGGAATCATGGAACTAAGCTTGGAAAAGGCCTCTAAGATCGTGAGTCCAACCATTCCCCCTGGAAGGCACTGCCAAGGCCACCACTAATGATGTCCCCAAGTGCCACATTTACACATCGTTTAAATCCCTCCAAGGATGGTGGCTCCATTGCTGCCCTGAGCAATTCCAATTCCTTACCATCCTTTCAATTGGGAATTTTCCCTAATATCCAAACTAAACCCACCCTGGAGCAACTTGAGGCTGTTTCATCTTGTCTTGATGGTTTCCAGGGCTGGGTGTGATTCACCTCCCCTGGAGCTGCTTCCAGCTGTGTCCGTGTGTTTAGCTGATCCAATCTTGCCAGGAAGATTTCATCCCAACAACTTCTCAGTGAGAAGCTACAGGTGGCTGTAGCAGTGTGCTCCTGGATAACGGGGTGACTAAATTACAAGGGAATTTTCAAATGTTCTTTGTCTGCTAAAAAAGGAAAAGACCCTGGAAAATTCTCCCCAAATTTAGCACAAGGGACACCTCATAGGACCTTTTGAACTGCACCATGAACTTGGGGCTGTCCGATTGGACTGAGGCCAAAAGGTCCCGCCTGGGCAATCAGGTACAATAAGGACAGGACAAAAGACCTAGCTGCTTTTGTGGCGTGTCTTAGCAGGGCAAGCACTTCTTGCACCTGGCACGGCTTTCCTCGTAAAAGAGTTTGTTATTTTGTTTCTTATTAAACCCTTTTTGTTTCAAACACGACCACGAGAGTCTCCCGCTCCTTTTTCAAGCCTTCCCGGGCTAGCCAGTCTATCCGGGAGTGAAGGGACTAGTGAAAGCTTATCACATTCTGGCTTTCACTGCACCCTTTCAGGTGACAGAGGGACAGAAGGGTGATGCACAGCCTGGATGTGGTGCCCAGCTGCCCATGGGCCCTGTAAGGAGCTTCTTCCTAAGATGGTTCAGCACAGAGGAGCAGCTGTGGTGTTTCCCCAGGCTGCCCCACAGAGTGTGGCCAGGAAGGGAGTTCAATGTCTCACACACCTCCACAGGTCCCATCCAGGCACGAATAAATCAGTCCATCTCAAAAATACACTCTTCTTTTCCTGTGGTAATAAATGCTCTTCCCCAGCCTGAACTCCAGCAGATCCAGCACTATCCAGTCCTGGAGCAAGAGCTCCTTGGAGCTGTGAGCACTTTTGGGGTTTTAGGAGCATCACACTCATCACAGAGGGGATTATCCCACCCACTGCCTCTTGTGGAGGGCAGGTTTCTCCTGCAATCACTTCTAGCTCATCTCAGACCTTGAGTTTACAGCACAGTGCTGGTTTGCTGTCCACTGCTTTCAAAGGGGACTGATGCTCAGATGGAGAAGTCCCTATGGGTCTGTCCCACATCCCCAAGGGCATCAAAGCTGTCCAAAGACAATTCCTTGGCACTCCCACATCAGCACTGAGAGGTTGCCAGGACAATGACATTCAGCCCATTGAGGCCAACTGTCCCACCTGGAGGAGAAATGTCACCTAAGCAGTGAGAGGTCAGCCAGACTCTGGAGTCTGATGTCCTGTGTTTCCAGGGGAGGATGGACATGGATGATTGTGGCAGTGGCCATAATGCCAAAGACAACACAAGCTCTCCATGCTGGTCCTGTATATAGAACACACACTTTGACTTTATGACAACTTGGAATGATGCCACACCCCAAATGGAAACTGGTTCCAGTGAAGGAATTTGGCTGTTCCCCAAATTCTGGAGCAAGAGATGCTGAAATGAAAGGAGGAAGTCATTTGCATTGGGAGAAGTGTATATATCTAAAAAAATTGAGTATGACTGCAAACAAAGCAAAGAATAAAAAAAAAAAAATTGGAAAGAGTCGAGTAAACATCCTCCATGATGATATTTCCAGACAGTAGAACTATGGTGCAAAGCTGGCCTGGATTTGTTTATGCTGGAGACAGTCATATCCGAGTGGAAGATCATTGCATTCACTTCCAGAAATAGCTGGAGAATACAACCACCAAACATCACCCTTGTACAAAGGTTACATCTGCTGGAGGTGCAGCACAGATCCCCAGGCAGCCAAAGCCCAGGGACTGATGTCATGGACAGCAGGAGGAATATTTCTCTGGGTACAGCATACCGGGTATCTCCTTAACTTACAGGAACTTGGGCAAATGATTAAAACAAAGCTTATTTCTCTCTGGTTTTTACTGATTCCACACATCCTCCCTCTAAGTCACTGAAGTTCTTTCTGTTCCCCAGCTCTGTCAAGGTGAGGTCTGAGCACACGACATCTGCTGCATCCCTGCTTTGTCCACCGAAAGAAAATCCACAAAATGCCACCACAATAGAAAGCAAAGCAAAAAACCAAAACCAACCAATTTAAGCCCTTTTTACCCACTAACATTTGCTTTATTTAGGTGGCCCTTGATCCCCCCTCCCCAAAGGCAGGCGGGAGAGGGGCCGGAGCTGCACACCCTGAGGGCGAGCTTGGGGCCAGCTGCTGCCCATGGCACAAGGCCAAGGAGCCCAGGCACCAAAGCCAGAGGAGAAATGCAGCTCAAATCTGTTTGGCCCATGCTGGCCCATGGGAGGGAAGTGTTTTTCCTTGGGAAGGGCTCTTTGGCATCAAGAAACACGTTAATAACGGAGCGGAGCCTGTCTTGCTCCTGGTGCTGCCTGGCTCCCAGCCCGGGCTGGGATTGAATTACAGAGGAGAGAGGAGGAAAGAGCCCCTCACGGAGCTCTCCAGTGGGGTTTGGTCTGGTTTGTGCCAATCAGCCCTGCAGCAAGAGCCAGACAGGGGAGGCACCGGGGACACCAGGGTCAGACAATGGGGACACCTTTGTGATGTCCCATGTGGGGATCTCATGGGCCCCACACAGCCCAGGTGGCAGCTGAGACCTGGCTTGATGTCCCAGGTGCCACAGGCACTGCCAGAGCTGTGACCCCAGGAGCACAAAGGGGATGATTTGGTGCCAATGGGAGCAGGGTGCATCAGTTTCTCAAATCCAGGTTAATTTTCCACAGGACAGGCAATGTCCCCTGGCTGTCTGTGCTGGTGGCAGCCAAGGACAGGGCTCTGAGGTGCCCCTCACGCCACTGGGGTTGCTGCTCCTTCTGCAATGTGATCTGGCGTGGGAAAAACAGGTTGGAGGTGCTGGGTTTGTTTAAGGAACACCTGTCATGGGCACATCAGGGAGGAGGTGCTTGAAAGGGTTCTCTGGGCATCTTAAGACCTTTCATCCTGTTATGGAATCATGGATATCCTGAGCTGGGATGGTCCCCAGGTATCACCTAGCCCAGCCCCCGTCCCTGCCCAGCCCCCCAACAATGCCACCCTGTCCATCCCTGGCAGCGCTGTCCAAACGCTCCTGGAGCTCTGGCAGCCTCGGGGCCGTGCCCATTCCCTGGGGAGCCTGGGCAGTGCCAGCACCCTCTGGGGGAAGAATCTCTGATGCCTCATTTTAAAAGTTCATGGCAGGATGACAATGAGGCCTCCATTCCTCTTGTATTTTTATATTTTTATCAAGCCATCAAACACTTTCTATGGACAAATGGTGTTAATTTGAGACTTGTCCTTTGGTAGACCCAGGGTTTATCAGGATGTTGCAGCCTGTCCAGATCTCCTTCTACCTGGCACACATGGACACACCCCTGACAGCTGCCACCAGCAGGAGATCCAGGAGGTTTGGAGCAACAGAGAGACCTGGGATTCACTGCTTCAGAATCAGAGCATCTAAAACATGTGCATTCTCAATCTGATACACAACAAGCCTGCTCTAAAAATTCACCACTTCTCTGATGTTTATGATGAGAAGTCAGTGTGGATTTCAGAGAAAATGATTGATTCAGGTTAAGTGAGTGTCACGTGCTGAGATCCCTGTGAAGTCAGGCAAGACAACACACCCAGGCAAACAAAACCCTTTTCTGCTGATTTTGCTCTGCACTGTCGTGGTTTTTCTTTCAGAGAAGGTTAGTGTTTATGGCCAAGGAATTTGTTGTCAGCCCTTGGCTGTAATTTACACTTCAGTGGATGCATGTTATAAAGTTTGGCATGCAAAGATTAATGCAGGCTCATTTTTAAAGTGTTCTTATGCATTTTAAAATGAACATTGAAAGCCTTCAGCACTTGCATACCAAGCACTTTCCATCTTTCTTGCCATCTGTATTGTATTAAAGAATATAAAAACTTCAGCTGGGCTATTCCTGCTGAATTCCCTGGGATAACTCTCAGGAAGAAAGGACCATTTTATGATAGGCTGCCTCAACATTTCTTTGTATTTAATAGGAAAAAGATCCCAAATCCCCTGCAATTCTTCAGCCCTTTGCTAGGGGAAGGAATGAATAAACTTCTGTTCCTCAACACAATGCATTTACATCATATTTTGCTGTTTAACACATATGGGTTGAGAACTTGGGAGTAAATATTCAGCCTTTTCCCCCTCCCCCCCTTTGATTTCTGACTTTGAAAATTAAAATTTTAGTGGCTAGTGATGAATCATCACCAGAATTCAAACCATATGGTGGAAGCACTTCTCACATTTTCAACTCTTCCCAGTGCTGCTTCTTCCTTGAAAATAACTCAACAATAGATTATTTTCCTCTTAGCTAAACTGTAATGAGCCACATGAAATGCTTTGAAATCCTCATGGTTTCAGACTTCAGAAACCACAAATAAAAGAGTGAATATTTTAGCCAAGTCTTCCATTATTCTCTCCAAAGAGTAGTTAATACATTATTGGTGATACATGGAGCTTTTGTTCCACAAAAGGATAATTTTAGACATGGAAAACAACTGTATTTAGCTGGCTGTCATAAGTGTGTCCATGAATGATGAACTGTGCTGCACATCTGTGCCTTCTGCAGTGCTCCTTTGCTTATTCTCATGTTTTGCTATTTCTTAGCAACAAAAGGAAGTTTGAAGAGCTTTTTTTTCCCCTAGAAATTGCATTAGAAGTGTCTTTATGTTCCACTTTTACACTTGACAGTGCACCATGGGCATTTGAGGCATTTCCTTTGCTCATCCTGCTCAGCCTTTGGTGTGTTACCACTGTCTGTGCTCAATCCTGTAGCCATGGCCATGAAAAAGGCAACAGCACTTCCAACACCTTCACCTGTGAATTGAAAATTGCTCTTGGAGCCAGTCACAGGCTAAATAATGACACAAATACAAGACTGTCATTGGCCAGGCACGGGGGAGTGTTCAGTGCAGCTTTGGTGCTGCCCTGCACAAGGGGCTGCTCACCCCCTCCTCTGCCCGGAGCAGGCTCTGGTTCGAGGCTGTGACAGTGTCAGGTTCTGTTCTTCTCTCAGACCTGGGGTGTCCTGGAGCCCAGAGAAATTCCTCTGCTCTGGAGCCAGGCTGGGAGAGCTGGGGGTGCTCACCTGGAGAGGAGAAGGCTCCAGGGAGAGCTCAGAGCCCCTTCCAGGGCCTAAAGGGGCTCCAGGAGAGCTGGAGAGGGACTGGGGACAAGGCATGGAGGGACAGGACACAGGGAATGGCTTCCCACTGCCAGAGGGCAGGGATGGATGGGATATTGGGAAGGAATTGTTCCCTGGGAGGGGAGGAGGCCCTGGCACAGGGTGCCCAGAGCAGCTGTGGCTGCCCCTGGATCCCTGGCAGTGCCCAGGGCCAGGCTGGACAGGGCTTGGAGCACCTGGGACAGTGGGAGGTGTCCCTGCCCATCGCAGAGGGTGGTGCTGGATGATTAATATCCCTTCCAACCAAACCTTTCTATAATTCTGTGATTCAATAATCTCTGTTGGGGCTCTGAGTAGCCCAAATGCATCTTCTGGGTGTTTCCACTTCCCTGAAGTTTGACTCAGTATAAGAAACGCTTAGAAACTTTTTTTTTTTCCTGTGCCAAACTCCCTAAATTTTGATTCAGAAACTAAATTTTGATTTGCTGTCCTTGGGCTGTCTCCTGGCTCAGAGCCTGGAGAAGACAGTGAGATGAGGGGGACCATCCATCTCCTGCCTGTGCTCTGATAGGCTTTGCTCCTGACATGATCCTCTTTTCAAATAAAAACATTTTCAGTTTGGGGATGGTTGGTTTTTAAACCAGGCCCTTTTCAAGGTAATGTCAGAATGGAAAAAAAAGTTTTTCTGGTTAAAAAAGCCATTCTGAGAGTTTCTTTGCCCCTCTCCAAGGACCCTCCCAGCACATGCCTGTTGTCTCCCCAGAAATGTGGAGAAGCTGCTCTGAGGGTTCCATGCCTGGCTGGAAAAGTGTTTGCTCCATAAACCACCCCCGTTCTGGCTCAGGAAGGTCACACCAGGCTGTTCCCAGGGACACCCTTCCTGCACAGAGCCCACTCAGTGCCCATCCCATGGCCCATCCAGACCCACTCCTTCCCCACGGGGCCCTGGCCACACCCGGGGTCCCCAGGGGTGGCTCCTGCTGAGGGATTTGGGGGCAGAGGGGCTCCCCTCCATCGTGTCAGCCCCATCTTTCCACCCTGAGTCCTCCCTTCCTGCCTTTCCAGGCTGAGTGTTCCCAAAATATCCCCCTCATTCCTAATCAGAGAGACAGAAGGTAGCCTTGCTCCTGATCTGTTTTGCAGACAGTGGCTGCTCCTCCCCACGGCCTCAAAAAGTCTCTATCAGCAACTGTTAAAATCAAAGAAATCATACCAGGATGAGGATTTTACACATTTCTTATATTATAATTAATTTCTTTTTCTTTTCCCTAAGAGGAGTGTTGAGATTTCCTTTGTTGGGTTGATTTAAAGGTTTCTTGTATTAGAATGATTTTTTTTTCCCCCTAAGAGGAGGGTTGAGATTTCCTCTGCTGGGTTTGCATCTAGTGGAAGAAGGATCCTGACCATGCCTTGCTTCCCACTGGATTCAACCTCACACAAGCCCTGAGCAGGGCCACGCTGCACAAAGAGCTGCTGTAAATCAGCCTGGCAGCAGCAACAAAATCTGACAGTAGCAAAAGAGCCCTCCATTGGCTCTGCACACTGGAAAGGTCTGGCCCCATGGCAGGGTTTGTGTTTAGAAATGCTCCTTGCTAATTTGTCCATAGGCTGGTTTATATATTTATTTCTGTATTCTGAGTGGAGCTGTTTTCTTTGGCCACCCTGAGGGGCTCTCTCTGTGTTTGGTTTCCAAAGCACACCCGTGGAAAGGGAAGGGGCAGACTGCTGCTGCAGGCTGAGTTACTCATTTGTCAGCACAGCTTCCAGGATTATTTTTCCAGGTGGATTTTATAAGGGGCGCAAAGCAGGAGAGGCTTCTATGTAACCAAGTCAGTCTTGGCCCATCCCTGAGGGGGGATCCTCTCCAACCTGAGAGCAGCACAAATGCAGCAGCCAGGTTAAAAATGCACCTCTGGTTTGCTCCCTGGCAGCGGGAGGGAGGGAGGGAGGGAGGGAGGGTCTGAGAGCTGCAGGAGGTTCTGGGGTTGGTCTCTGCTGGCTCTCATGGAGCTGACAGTTGGATGTGGAATAGTCAGGACTGCAACACCTTTGGACATTCCCCAGGTCTCCTGGGGGACAGTGGCTGGGAAAGGGGGCCTGGAGCCTGTGCAGGGAGCAGAGCTGCCCTGGGGAAGCTTTTGGGGCAGTTCAGAGCCTGTGGGAAACTGGAGCCAAGCACTGGGAGCAGCATTCATGAGCTGGGGGAGTCCCATGAAAAAGGAACAGCAATGTTGCCATGGCTTTCAGTTGAGCCATGATTTCAGGATTTCAGCCTCACCCTGTGGGGTGGCCTGAGCAGGGTCTGGCACCAGCCATCCAAAGGTCCCTCTGCAGACCCCAGCTGGTGACTGCTGGTTCTGAGCTGGTGGTAAAGGGCACTGAACTGGGGCATTCAGGTGATGGTGCTCCAGGGAACCTGTCACATCTGCAGGGCTGGAAGATCCAGCACAGACCCCCAGGATCTCCTTTAGGAGATATGCACCAATACCAAACCAGGCTTGTGTGGGCAGCTGTCCCTTCCTGGATGTCATTTGGCAAAGCTTTCCCCCCACCCTGGGGATGTTCCCCAGTGCCCAGCACAGATCCCCCAGCTCTGCCCTGAACCCCACGTGCCTGTTGTCTCCCCAGAAATGTGGAGATTACTTTGTTGTAGACAGCATCACCCAGAACTGAGCTTAGGCCAGACCGAGTCCAAAGCAGAGGCTGAAATTCCATGGATTTGTCTGTGGAGATACTTGTGCTCCTCCTTTGGATCATCCTTACCCTCCCTTCCCTCCACTGGGAAGAAGCAGGGAGTGAAAAATCCTCCCTTGACTTTTCAAGCCTGTTTATCTTTATTAAGCCTCATGTTCAGCCCCCTGGAAGGGACCTGGGACCTGTCCAGGTCTTGGCCATGCTGGGGGACAAGCAGAGGTGCTGACCAAGGTGGAGTTGTGCCAGACTGAATGGAATATTGCCAAAATCCATGGATCCACACGGATGGTGCTCAGTCCTGTCCTTGTCACTGGGCTCCAGGACCAACCTTACCCAAACCAGGGCACTTTGCTGGAGTTCATGGTTTTAAACGTGAGAGGGAGGGAGGCACTGCAAGGATGAGGAGTCCTTGAGACAAATCCAGCACTGATAATTCCTACCAGACAAACAGAAACCACTCTTTATAGACAGTGACAAAAATAATGGGAATAACATACACAGTGGGTAGAACCTTTTGACTTTTGGTGAAGCACTGGGCACTGGAATTTTTTCAGCATCCTTTGGTTGCCCACTGGCTTGGACAGCCCCAAAGTCCTGGTGAATGTTCAGCAACCACAGCTCTAGGTGGGCTCTGCAAGATTTACCTTCCTAAAAGACACCAGCCCAAGGAGAGCCAAGCTCTGTCTCCAAGTGCCACGAGGTAAATGAATTTGGATTTGTTTTCAGGTAGAGCAAGCATCCCTGAGAGCTGCTTTGTTTCTTTCCTAAACCTCCCAAATGAGGGATGTCCTTTATCTCCACAGCCCCTGTGTCACCCGTGTGCTTTGGTCTCTCCCCCACAGCTCTGGGAAATGTGGGTACAACACCCAGGAGCAGTTCCTGCCCAGGGCAGGTGCTCACAGGGCAGAGAGAAGCTTGCAGGCAGTGCCTGGGCTGACCAGGGTTGGGACTGTCCCCTCCCAGGGCAGGAAAAAGGGACAGGAGGCCAGAGAACCCAGCCCACAGCAATTTCTGCCCCCTGCCTCAATGCCTGGACATGGGACACGCTCATGGCTCAGGGATGGTGCTTGGACAGGCTCCTTCCTACAGGGCAGGGATGCTCCTCCAGGGCTCTGCCTGGGGGCAGCTCCTGGCCCTGAGCCTCCAGAGGCACTGGGTGTGCTCTCTCCTCCTCTGGATCTCAGATGTGCCTCAGTGTGGCCAAGGACCTGCCCTGCAGGAGATTTAACTCCACGAGCACATCCACGACTTTCTCTGTACAGTTAGCCCAGAGTCCTTGACAGGGCAGCTAAATCTCTCCTTTCCCAGTGATTCAACATGGATTTTCCAAAGGAGCTCAGTTTCTCCTCTGCAGATGGCCTCTGCTGAGGGCACAAATCCCTCTCTGATGCTATTCTAGGGTTTCCTGCTGCTCTATACATTACCGGGGGATACTTGCATAATTTTTAAACTCAGTCCTATGTAGGCCACTTCTTATTTTTAAAAAGGAAGTTCAAAGTCAAATCCTCCCCAAAACTCCTTGAGAAGTCTATTAAGGAGTCCTACTTTCTCACAAGTCCTTCAACCAGAACATTCCCCCATAAACATCCTCCTCTAGCCATCCCTCCTCAGCAGCACCATGGGTACCACATCAGCTGTCCCCATCCCTGTGGGGACCTTCTCCACTCTTCCCACTCCCACCAGGTGACCCAATGGTAACTGTGTTGTGAGCAGGGGAGAGTTGCAGGGGATCCTGGGATGGCCACCCAAAATCAGTGTGTGGCTGCCAGAGGAGATGTGCCAAGGCCTTGCTGGTGTCCCTTGTCCTCCGTGTCACTCTGAGTGACCCTGGGCAGCCCCTGAGTCCTGCTGCTGCTGCTGAGTTTGGGGGTGTTTGAGAATGAGTGAGATCAGCTGGATCTCCAATAAAATTCCCCTCTCTGTCTGAACAGCCTTGCTCTAAGCTCTGCTGTGCTTGTGGAGTGTTGTTGTTGGGTGCCTGCTGAGGAATTTCATCCACCTGAGCCTCCAAGTGGGAAAAGCCCTTGGGAGATTGGAGCTTGCATTCCCAAGGTCACCCCTCTGGTTGTACTTCCAGGATGCACACACATGTACTTGCACACTCTGGCTGCAGCTCCAGTGAAGGAAAACACAAGGAGCTGCCAGAGCTGGCACTGCAGGTTACTTGCAGCCCTGGAGTTGTTCTTTGGATCCAGATCCCTGTTTTATTTTCAGGTGCTGCAGGCTGCGGGTGGCCTTGCCTGCATTCCCAATCCTCATCTCCTTGTCCATGCTGGATGTTCACCAGAGGTGCTGCCAGACCTCTGCAGAGCAGCAAACTGAGAGCTTAGCACAGCTTGAGCAGGAGGAAGAGGAAGAACATTGTCACTCTCACTTTTCAGCCTTCTGACGTTTTCATTCTTGTGATGGAGTTTCTCACGCTGTTTTTTGTAAACATGCACACATTTTTCTAACTGTCTTTTTGTTTTTCATTCCTTCTCCTGGGAGGAGAAAGGTTTGATGGACTTTGTCATTGACCAGTGTAGTTAGAGAGGTGGTAGCTTCACCTTCCAATCGATGGTCGTTTCCAGAACCCTATATAATGAGAAAACCAAAATAAAATCTCTTCTCTTCTTTGCCTTCTCTCGAGTGTGGCTGCGTTTATCTCTGCATTTCGTGTTGCTCGATAGAGTAACAGAATATGTGTGAGGTGAAACACTGGGTCCTCCTCAGAGGAGATCATTGGTTTCCAAGGATCTGGATTTCACTCAACCTTGACAAATCAAAGGAAGAGACTCCCTGGAGGATGGGAATTAACACCATCAAAACCGTTATAATCACCAAGTTTATTAAAATAACTCCAGCTGCAGAGATGTGTTAATGATGACAACACAAACCACAGTGCCTGGGCTGACTCATAGGAAACCAAGCATTTTCCTTCTCCCCAGCCATGGGCCTGGTCCTAGACAGCCACTTGCTGCAAGCCAGTATCCCAAAATCTGAGTGAAAACTGTTCATGAGAGCTGGGAGAGCCAGAGTGTGAGTCATGGTGTCTTTGGATACCTACGAGATTTTCCTGAATGACAGTGGGTGGTAGAAATAGAAAATACAGTTAGGAGGGACAGAAATAGAGATAAATCACCCCAAACCCTGATTCATCAAATTTTTGGCCATGAGCTATGTGGGAAAAAAGCCCTTGGCCTGCACATGAACAGCCCTGTGTCATTAACAATGACACAGCCAAGGAGAAAGGCTCCAGCCAGCACAGAAACACTCGTCTGTGTGAGGCTGGAGCTGTCTCCATAGCACTGGGGATTTTTAAAAGTGGCAGGAATATTATCTGGACACTTCAGAAACCTCTCCTGGTGCTTGCCTTGCCTGGTGCAGCTGCAGCAGCACTTGGAGAAGCCTCATGGACACCTCAGTCAGAAAAGGAAAGTTTTGTGATGAGGGTTTGCTTGCATAACATCCAGGAAGCTTCCCAATAGAGCAGGCTCCCAATAAGGAAAATCAGGCTTTCCAATATACTTTCCTAGATAGCAGCATGGAAAGTCCTTTTCCCTGTCCCTGGAGTCCCAATATTTCTGATGATAGGAGTTTCAGGAGAGTTTCAGCCTCTCCTTTCCTCCCTTGAAGTCAGTTTGGTTTCCTTTCATTTTATCATTAAATCAGCCCAATCCTTATTGGATATAGAGAAGCAATTTTACATAGAATCATGGAATCAGAGACTGGATTGTGTTGGAAAGGAATTTAAGGACCAATTTATTCCACCCCCTGCCATGGGCAGGGACACCTTCCACTATCCCAGGCTGCTCCAAGCCCTGTCCAGCCTGGCCTTGGGCACTGCCAGGGATCCAGGGGCAGCCACAGCTGCTCTGGGCACCCTGTGCCAGGGCCTGCCCACCCTCACAGGGAGGAATTTCTCCCCAGTATCCCATCCATCCCTGCCCTCTGGCAGTGGGAAGCCATTCCCTTGTCCTGTCCCTCCATCCCTTGTCCCCAGTCCCTCTCCAGCTCTCCTGGAGCCCCTTTAGGCCCTGGAAGGGGCTCTGAGCTCTGCCTGGAGCCTTCTCTTGTGAACACCCCCAGCTCTCCCAGCCTGGCCCCAGGGCTGGGGCAGCTCTGCAGGTGGGCTCTCACCTGAGCAGGGCACAGGGGCAGATTCCCCCTCCCCTGCTGCCCACGCTGGGGCTCAGCCCAGGCTTGGAGGGTTCTGGATCCCAGCTCACTCTGGGAGCCCATTCCTGGGAGCTTCTGAACAGGCCCAGTGTGATGTCACAGTTATTTATCAATCTGCATCCCTCTCCTGGAGCCCCTGGGGCAGGAGTCCCAAGGGATTCTCAGGAACACCCAGCTGCAGGCACTGGAGTGGCAGCAATTTGCTCTTGTTGAAGGCCCAACCTCTGCCTTTATTATTAGCTTGATAATTACTTTGTTGTAAAAACTCGTCCCCCTTGGAAGTAATTAATTTCTTGGAACCAAGCACAGCAGATGGGCTTCTAATTCATTTGAAGTCACGTAGGAAGCAGGGGAGTCTCTCACTCAGTTTGATAAACATGGCATTTTAACCTGGCAGTTTATTCCCTTTCAGACTTCCTAGGAAATGTCCCTTTGGGGATTGGATGCTGACTCACTGCAGGTCTGAAAGGCTCAGGATGGGATCAATTTATGAAGCGTGGCCTTGCTTTAATCCTTTCTGGGCACATTTCCTGTGGGCAGGATGTGCAAATAGCCCGGGAGGAGCCACCCTGCTGCTCTGGCAGTCGGTGGCTGCTGCATTTGTGACAGATTTATTGGGCTGGCCAGGTGCAGAGGTTCCCTGCAAACAGCTGGAGCTCTCCTCATGCCTCCCTGACAAGGAGGATTTTTCCCATATGCCAGCCTTGCTCCAGCCCCTGCTGCTGGGTAATTCACTGCCCTGCAGGGCTCCGGGGTGGGATTTCAGCTCCTCAATGGCAAAGGTTTCCATTCATACTCCAATCTGCCCATCTGTTCTCTGGCTCGTGGAGTCCTAAATTCTCCTTCCTGCAGCTTGAAAGGACAGCTGAACTTGGAATATTGGACTGGGAATAACCAGGCAGCTGACAGAAAGAGACAGCAAAGCTCCCAGCAAGGAAAATGAGGGTGAAACAAGAGCAGGAGAGCTTGGGCTGCACTGGAGCACAGTGGAGGCACTTTGGGCTCATCAGTTTTGGCCAAAATCTATGTGGGAATGAGCCAGTGAGGGAATAATGCCAATGCCTAGGGAAAGGAGGTCTGGCATGCAGGAATCTCCTGTCTTGATGGGCATGAAACTCCTCTTTCTGCCCTGGTTTGGGTTGGAAAGTTTCTTAATGATCAGCTCATCCCACCTCTGCCATGGGCAGGGACACCTCCCACTGTCCCAGGCTACTCCAAGCCCTGTCCAGCCTGGTCCTGGACACTTCCAGGGACGCAGGAGCAGCCACACAGTCTCTGGGTAACCTGTGCCAGGGCCAAATTTTGCTCTCCAAGGGCCACTGAGCTGGAGAGACTGTGACTTCATAACCCACAGGGCCCAGAAAATGTTTTTTGAATAATTCCAGCAACAGCTGTAGAAATTTCTGAAGGAAATGACAGTGGAAATACCTACATTTTTTTTCCCTTTGCTCAGTAGAAAAATAACTTCCCCTCCCAATTTTTCAACATTCTGCAGAAATCAGAGCTCTTCCTGGAACCGGGTTTTTAAAATTTTGTGGAAATCCTTGGCAAACGCTTCATGTGGGAGGCTTCCGGACAGTTGGTGTCTGTCTGTCAGCCCAAGAACCTAAATCCTGGAGGGAGTGCTGGGGGCAGATGACACCTAGAGGCTACTGAAATCACTTAATGTGCAGGAATTAAATGTGGGATCATTAATGGAGGGATGAAGGCTCCCAAGGGCCCCCAAAAGTTCCCTCCCAGCAAGAATAGTCAGAGCTGCACCTCCCAGACATCAGTGGCTTGTGCCACTTCCCAGGGATGTCTCCTCCTGGAGGAACCATTCAGCCCCAAAACCCCTCTGTGACCCCAGGGATGGTGTTGGAGGGCTCTCATTTCCCCCCAGTTCGTTTCCTGAGAGCTTTGTCCTCATTTGCTCACAACGGGAGAGGAAACCAAGGTCCAGAGCACTCGAATCTCTGACATTTTCTCCCTGTTCTTGCAGGGAATGACCTAATCCATGCTATTGTTTCCTACTCCACTTGAATTTCCACTTAGCCATATTTCCATTCTTTCCGCAGTTCTTAAAATATTTTCTGACCTTTTTTACCAGGAAAGAGCAGAGACCTGACCATGCCTTTCTTGTTCAGTTTGGGGAAAGGTCATTTGTCCACAACATATTTTGTTCCATTTATACAGAACTTAGCAAAGAGGAGAAAAATGTGGAGTTTATTTCTGCTGAGGAAGGAGCAGATTTGCATTTTCCAGCCCTGGCTTGAGCAGCTTTTAGCTCTCGCTGTTGGCTGGGCTGCTCTGCCCTTAATCTGGGGGATTAAGAACAATATAGACCTGCCACCCTGCTTGTGAATTTATTCCTAAAATAGTAAACAGATGCAGCTTTGAAAAAAGGAACAAATCACAGCTGTATCATCACCTCCTTGATATCTTTGCTGAGTTTTCTCCTGTTTTCATCTGCAAAAATAAAAAAAAAAATCTCTCTTTTTTTTGGGACTTGTTTAAATCTTTTTATACACCCCACTGCTGGGAACTCTTCCTTCAGTGCAGCTCATCCTTTGACCCAATCCTTCTCAATTTATGGAGGTGTTTTTTCTTAGGAGCTCAGAAGCCTTGAAGAACATGTCCAAGATCAACATTTCCAGGTAGCCTGAAATTCTCCCCATGTCCCTCTCCTCCCAGCCATCAAACAGCATGTGAGGGACCCACTTCAAGGACTTCACGGAGCTTCTTAGGTCTGAGGGTTTTTAGGACTGATTCCTCTCCTCTCCTCTCC
>VXAX01007539.1:639551-707449 GCA_013399835.1 Leptocoma aspasia | reverse complement strand
CAGGGCTGATCTCCAGCCACTCCATCCCAGGTCCAGAATCCAGCATTCAAACTTGTTGAATTTCATCCCATTAATCACTGCCCAATGCTATAAGCTATCTAGACCCCTCAGCAAGGCATCTTGTCCCCAAAGTCCCCTGGAACTGAGCCCTGAGGAACACTGCTGGGACAGGTTTCCAGGCAGATGTAACCCCATTCTCTACAGCCCTTTGAGCTCTGCCTTTCAGATAGTTCAGTGCCCAGCTCACCATGAACCTGCTCATCCCAAACGTGCTGAAGGATACTTGAGAGACAGTATCAAAAGCCTTGCTAAAATTCAGAAAAACTGTTTCCACAGTCTTGCCTTCGTCCATTGGGTGAGTGGCCATATTATAGAAGGATAATCGAGTTAGTTAAACAGGTCTTTCCCTTTGTGAGCCCATGTTGTCTGTGCTTGGTGATATTGAGTTATTCTTTAAACACATTTCAAAGACCACTTTCAATTTACTTGCTGTGCATTGGAAACCATCTGTGCTACCTGCAGCACTATGAACATGCAGTTATGGTGGTTTCAGCTGGGGTAGAGTTAATTTTCTTCACAGTAGCTAGTATGGGGCTGTGTTTTGTGTTTGTGCTGAAAACAGCATTGGTAATTCTGGGATGTTTTCATTATTGCTCAGCAGTTCTTACATAGATCCAAGGCCTTTTCTGCTTCTCATACTACTCCCCAAATGAGTAGTGTGGGGGTACACAAGGAGTGTACAGGGGGAAGGGGGCACAGCCAGAACTAACCCCAACTGACCTAAGGGATATTCCAGACCATATGGTGTCATGCTCAGTATATAAAGATGGGAGAAGAAGAAGGAAAGGGAGGATGTTTGGAGTGATGGCATTTGTCTTCCCAAGTCACTGTTACACATGTTGGAGCCCTGCTGTCCTGAGGATGTCTGAACACCTGCCTGCCCATGGGAAGCAGTGAAATAATTCCTTGTTTTGCTTTGCTCATGTGCACAGCTTTTGCTTTACCCATTAAACTGTCTTTATCCCTGCCCATGAGTTTTCTCACTTTTTACTCTTCTGATTCTTTTCTCTATCCCACTGTGGGGAACTGAGAGAGCAGCTGTGTGGGGTTGAGCTGCTGGCTGGGATTAAACCATGACAACAGCTCATGAGAAAATTTGAAATAAACTGATAGGGACATATATTTAGATATTTATTAATGAGAAAAAGACAAGCCTCAGGCTCTCTGTAAGAATCAAGGTGCTTTTATATTCCCAGCTGGCCTACAGGCTTTTCACTAATATGCCTGAGGTTTCAATAAAATGATAATCTAATCCCATAAATAGAAGATTTATTATGTCTCTTTTCTTCCTCTGTGATAAAGTACCCAAATTATTAACCAAACAATTCTAAATATATTGATTATCTCTTAGCTGTTTTGTGAACAATAATTTTAGAATATTTTGGTTTTCTCTGATTAAGAGTTGTTTTTTCCTTCCCTATATCTTTAATAAATATTATCAGTGGATCCTATTCCCAGTGAGGATATGACAGTGTATCCTAGGAGTCCTTCTGGAAACCCAGGAGATGAGGTCTTGCCAAGAAATGCAGCCATGGATGAAAGTGGAGACAGGAAATTATTTGCCCACAGCTTCATAAGACTCTGTTACAGCAGCTCAAAGTGGTTTTATATATATATATTTTGTAATATTTATGCTTATGGTTTTTTGTGTTTGTTTGTTTTGATGGAGTGTCCACTTGCCCAGCCTCTTTTTCTTTTTTTTTATGTTTAAAGTACCTCTTTTCTGTAAATGCTGAGCCACAACTTTGGGATGTTCCACTGAAATTAGTTTCCTATTTGGGGAAAGGGAAGGTAACACTGAAAGCACTGGACTGTAGAACCTGCTCTGTGTTAAAAAAGACCAGAATAGTAATTTCAAAATGTTTTCCCTGGAATTTTCAGGCAAACCTACCACTTCAGAACTGGGAAATGCTCCCAGGTGCCACAAGACTGAGGTGCTGAAGTTTCATGCCAGGGGATAAAGAGGTGCTGGGACAATACAACAGGAGGTTCTATATACATGCACCTACATCAACATCAATCAGCAAAGTGAAACTGCCTTTGGAGATTATTTAGACAGGTCTGTGCTGTGCCCTGCGCTGCTGAGTTTATAGAAAGGTCCAGCCAGAAAAGCACTCTACACCCAGATATCATAACAAAAGTGACATCCAGGGTAGTAAAATAAATATTTAATTTCTTCATGTTCCCATATCCATCTCAGACATCCAGCTAACTCTAATAATACTTTATGCTATAATACTTTACAAATACAACTATTATAAATTAATATAATTGTTTTGATAGATACTTGTGAGATCGTTTTGCACTCTCTGCCCACTGATGTCTTTCCAACTATGGGACAGTATTAGGCCTTTTTTGCATGGTGTAAATGTATCAAACCTAAAAGCCAAAGTAACTTTTGAAACACTAACAATATCACTCAATGCTTATATTACCCTTTACATCTTCAGAGTCTTTTATGAACAGCCATGAATGAAGTGTGGTAATAGCTTTATTGTGTTGCAAACCTGCTTTGCCATTCCTCCATCTGCTTCAGCAGATCTCATCCTGATGCCTGTGAGAGCAACACATCGGTGCTTCAGATGACTAACCACTGAACCTGGGCTGTGGAAAGTTACTGTTTTCCCTCTATCTCTCCCAAAGGCAGATTAGACACTGCTTATCCAAAGTTTGGAAAGCAGATGTGCACTCAGCATAGTCAGATGCCATGTACTAAAGAGGGAGGTCCACCTCCCTCTGCTGTCACTTGTGCTCGGACTGCAAGTTCTTTGGGTGCCAGACAGCATCTTCCAGCTTGGCAGAGTGTCCAGAGTGGTCTTGCTGCACAGTTTGGAGCTTGTAGGACTGTAAACAGAAGTTACTATAAATTGTCAGCAAGGATGACTTTTCCAGGTGCTAATAGCGGGAAAAAGAGTAGTGCCTTACATAGAGGGGTTTGGATCCCAGTTTGGGGCTCAGCTGTTCTCCATCATCTCTGCCCTTGGTCTACTGAGGTATGTGCCACTGCTGTCATCCAAACCATGGAGGGGGAGTCACAGGACAGCTGGAGCAGGGGAGAAGCAAATCATGTGGGAAATGCCCAACAACCCTTCAATCCCCAAAGGCTCCCTTGAGAAAGGAGAGGCTGAGATTGCTGAGGTCCCTGGGCTGTGTCCTTCCATCTCAGACTTGTCTGCTTGCAAGGCATGGGAATTGATTTTGGCTGCTTCCTCCTCCCCACGTCAGTAGGTGCTCCCAGGATGTGTCCTAGGTGGCACTGCTCCTCCATGACCAAGTTTGTCACACCAGGTCCTGGGGCCACGGTGCCACTGGCCCAGTGGGGGCTGTGCTCCATTGTGAGCACGATGGCGAGGCCGCCGCATTTGCTGCTGAAAGTAAACTGGATGTCAGGCACTTTTCCCATCTGGCATCTATTAAAATAATGTGTGTGAGCGTGTGTGTGTGTGTGTGTTATGTGTGTTTGCATGTGTGTATTTGTGTGTATAAAATATGGGCACAGTCTCTGATTTCAAATATAGAACAAAATGCATGTTTCAAATTATGTTTTAATTTTGGCTTTTTTGTTAACTGGAAAGATCCTTTATTTTAGAGTTTGTGCAAACTCTTTTACTTAACATATTATCTGTAACAGATTGCATAAGCATGACTGTTATCTGTGTTAGTCATCACTTTAGACCATGGAATATAACTCATGGCAGTCTGGATTTAATGAATGTTTGAATTAACCTATACCTAATTTCTTGTGTTTTAAAACCTAAATCTCATTGAAAGCTGAGCTTTGTTTACTTCCCAAAATTGATCTGAGGGCCATTTGGAACACTTAGTGTATTCTAAAATGTGATCGTATCAACAATACACACTCAAGTTTGTTTTAAAGTGAGTTTTTCTTTTCTAGTTTACATAAATCATTTTAAAAAATCGTTCACTTTTCTGGATCATAATGTATTCACTTGGCTTTTAGACCTACGTAGCTCACAGACCAATTTTTCAAACAGGATTCTAAAGCTATTTGTGGATTACTTTCTGTTTGCTACTTGTCATCTGCATTCCTGAGGCAAGCATGCTAAAATTACTGAGGATTTTCATCGAGCTAAGTGATTATACTAAATAGGGCAATTTTGGGTGCTCTTGGCTTCTGTGTTTAAAAATACAATACAGAAGAAACCAACACCACATTTTCTGTTAAACCACAGAGGGCACTGTTTGTTCTTAATATAAAATGACCCTGCTACATGGACTCTTGTCAGTCTTCATTAAGCAATTAATGTTAAGAGCTTCAATTTAAACTTTTTTTCCCTTTTTTTTTCTTTCTTCGATTTAAAAGTTAACCAGGTGTATTACATTTATGCACACTGTCATGATCTTGCAGTGTTTGGTACCAGACACTGCTCTGGTCCATCCCTCCTCTCCTTACTGCATAATTCCAGCAATGGGAGACGTAGTGCAGGAAACTGCCTTGAGATTGTTTCATGGTTAATTAGCACTCTACATTTTTACTTGCTCTTTACTTTTACTTTAAAGTATTGGAGAAAGGGAGGCAAGGCAGCACTGGCAACAATTGAAGAATTAACTCCTAATATTTCTCCTCTAGTGCTTTCAATCAGGATGGACTAAAGGAAACAGAGCAATGGTGAGGTTGGAAATCAATTGGCTATGCCAGTTTTGCAATTATTATTTATCCATTACTTGAAATATTCTGAACAAAATATGATGACATTTTCAGTTTTCTCAAAAGAAAAAATCTTCCAAAATACCCGACACAGAAAAATCAATAGCAAAATTTACAGGTTTTGCTAAAAATAAAGTGTTGGGTTTTTAAAATTCTATGTAATTGTTTGTTTGTTTCTGTAAATCATGCTGGGAAAAGAAATAGAATTTCATGTGAAAAAAATTTGGGACTTGTTTTGTCTTGGAGTTTTGTTGATACAAAGTGGCCTTAGATCATTGTACAGAACATGACACACAGACAAGATAGACTGTTTATAATATGAAAATCCTCATAGATTAAAGGAAATAAATAAAAACCAGAAATTACTAAAATTGTCAACATCAGATTAGTGGAAAAGTTCTTGCTCACTTGTGGCCCTGTTAACTATTGTGCAAGTTTGGGACATCTCAGAAGCTATAAAGTATAACTTCAGTTGCCATTGATTAAATTAGAGGGGTATTTTAGCAATTTCTCTCCAACAGTGACCCTTTTGAACTTTACTTATTAATTTAATTTTTTGTTTGTTTGAGGCCTGGATAACTTCTGGGATAATTTTTTTTACATTTCACTTCCCCAACCTGTGTATAAAGCTGGTGCTGATATCTTTGAGTGCTTTGTAGCTCTTGATGACACACTGCATTGGTCTTAGCCAGACACAACAGGTTTTCTTTGTCTTTTTTGTGCCTGGCCAAAGACACAGTTAGGACACAAATGGCTGTTCATTTTGCAAGCATTTGAAAAGGACTGCTAAAATTATGGATGCCTCTGGAAAACAGGGTTTCTCAGGATCCCCTGATGGGCAACTTGTGATTCTGTCACTGGGCAACCTATTACAGTGCTAAATTATCTGATGGTGCATTTTTTATATATATTTAGTTGAATCCCTCTTGTTCCCATCTATATCTCGTGTCACTAATCTTCCTGACACGTCCCAAGATAGACCCTTGAAGAACTCCTCACCAGGCTCTATATGGGGTACTACTCAGTAACAACTACCCTTTGATATGGACAATTCAAACAGTTTTTTCTCCAACTTGTAGTCCAGCCATCAGGATTGTGAAGACTTACTTTGGATATAAGGATGCTGCAGGAATCATGTTGAAAGTGTTGCTATAGGAAGCCTTTCCTCCACTGGGAAATTACTCTTGAGAAGGGTGCTGCTCTTGGAGCTACATTTAAGGGGACAATTTGTAGGAGAGCTAATGGAGACTGTCCAGAGAAATGGAATTTTCTCTGCTAGTTTCTAGTTATTTTTCTTTTAAAATATGAGATGATACATAGAAATTCCCTTCTGAGAGTAGTTCAATCAAATCATCTATTGCTACAAGGCCAAGGCCAATAAATTTTTGCAGGTTTCTTTTAAAGCATCCAGGAGTAAAGGTCTAAAGTAACCTGAATAGGAGACTATCCATTCCACCAAACAGGCAAACTCAGCTGCACAGCTGGAGTGTTGTTTTCCTGGAAGGCACTGCTAGGGGCAAGGACCTTATCTTGCTGGTGAGGTTACATGCTTTGTATGTGTTTTAGGACTGGGTCTGCATTACCATGGGATAGTTATAAAAACATGCTGATAGTTCTGCAGAAGAATTTGATTTTTCAAAATGTTCTTCCTTGCCTGTCTGATTTTCAAAAACTGGAAACGTGATCTGGGAAATAGGGCCGCAAAGTCATTACAAAAGCCCTGCACAGCACAACTCTTGCTGTTTTTGGCTTTTCTATTTCCTCCATATGCCAATTCATTCCTAGCTATGCTTATCAAGGGATCATAAGCATTTTCCATCTCATTTGATTTTTGAACCAGGAATTCAGTATTCTGCATCATAGAATATTGGAACTGCTTTAATTTGCTAAGTTTAGGCATATCCTGAATATCTAAATATTATTAAACATAAGGTTCCTTTGATTTTTCCTTTTAAGTGACATAGAATGAATTTGTAGAAGAGAAAGCAGTACTTCAGTTATCCACAATGCATCTGTTTATGTTTCCAACTGGTACACTTTATCACCAAGTCATTGGTTTATATTACAAAATGATGGCTGTGTAATAAGTAGTTAGCAGAAACCACAGGCACGTCTTTGAAATAACACTAATGGCCATTTTTGATGAAATATATGAGGCTTTGTGAAAATGATTTGATGAAGAAATGTATTTTCTTTACTTCCTGTTAACAGTGAGCATGTTGAAGCCCTTTAATCTCTGCTGCACAACTAAACATTTTTTTTTCTTATTTGGGATTAGTTTGAACTAGCAAGCACCATTTAATAATTAAGAAGATTTAAAGCAAGTGAATTTGATCAGGGAAGAACTAATTAAGAATAGCTGGTAACATTGGGAATTAGTCATTCTACCTCTTTCTGTACGCACCTTGTTTATGGTACTGAGGATTCTCTTCTGCTAGCAGAGTTTGCATATGTTGTAATCAATAAATAATAGTATATTATAAAGCATGCTGGAAGGCCCAAAATGTGATGACGTTTTTAAGAGATTTTAAGAGATTCTAAGATTTGCTCCGAAGGGAATAAATCTCTAGGTTTTTATGAAAAGTGCAGCCAGTCCTTAACAATTTACCATACTTCACATTGGATAAGTTTTCTGGCATTTCACAAGTAAATCTTCCAACCAGTTTCTAAGCTAAAATTAGATGTAAATTGGATCTGTAGTTAAAGATGTGATCCTTGGACAAGTTTAACGTTTATGTCTGTTTTATACTCTAGCTTAAAAAAGTTCAGCTGCAATGCATTGTGCAAAATGATATTTTGCTCAGGATACATTTGAAGAAATAATTTATGACTAAATTTTTATGCAATGTTGTTTTAAACTCCTATTACAAGCACTTTTGCTGATGCTACATATTTTCAATCTTGTTCTCAGAAAATTTTGCTAAACTTTGGCTACTTTTTCATGGTTTTGTTTTTTTTTTTTTTCACTCAAGTGAAGATTACTTGCATCCTGCAGGGGAAATGTTACTTTGGGAAAGTTCTTATCCAACTTTTTCACCTTTAAGAAATCAATTTATTAAATATTTACTTCTTCATATTTTTGGCATTTTGGAAAAAAAAACCAGCCTTCATTCAGAGTCCCACCAGGCTTTGGTATCAGGACTGTAAATATGGCCTTTGTTTCAAGACTGTACACTTTGTTATTTAGACGACATAAAATTTAATGTCTTCAAGGAAGGAAAGAGTCTTTCAAAGAAGGGAAAGAGTCTTTCAAAACTTTCATAGTTTGTATCAATTTCTAAAACATTTGCCCTGTGAATTGAAAAGATCGAGAACCTGCAGTAAAATACCTGTATCTAATAAACCCAATAAAATGCTAATTAAATGTCAGTTATGCAGGCAAAATGAATATCAATGTTTCCCAACTGTTGAATGCTTCACTACTTTAGTTTATTTTTAGCAAAATTAACCAGATTTAGGAGAAATAGCAGCTTCCTACAAGTTACCTGAAAGCTATTTCATTGAGATGGATGACTTGGATCAATGCAGCTATTGCAGGAAAGTCTGTAAGACCTGGGCTAGCCAAACGGCGCATGCAACCTGCCCAGATCACCAGCCCCTGCTATTTCTCGCTCTCTGGGCTGTCCCTCAGAGACAGACTGAGATTATTGTAGTGGGGAGGAACAGTAAAAAGGCACAAAGGACACAGGGCTGTAGAAAACCAGACTCATTGATTCTGTTGCCACTGGAGCAGTGTGCACGTAAGGATAAGTTAAGCTACAAAATCCTTGTGGTCTTACAGGTGGCTCTGCCATTGACAGCCTTTCACCTACATCTAGGTGTATCTATACACCTAGATAATGTGTATATCTTATGTGAGGGACACAGCCTGATGGTTCTCTTGCTTGGCCCATATGATCCCACTGTGTTCAGAGAAGTGATGCAAGAGCACAGTCAGAAGTTCAGACACTGATTCAGGGCTCTCCATCCAGTCACACACTCCATGGACACCTGTAAAGGTCAGAAACAGCAGCAAGTTCCAGGCACTTTGGGCTCTTCAAGTGTGATCAATCTGAATCAGAGGCACATCAATGACTTGGCCAGGTCTGGCAGTTTTGTGTACCTTCAATGCAGTAGTAAACCTGTTTGTAAGAGAGAAATTAAGCAAAAAAGGTTTTAAATGAGAACTTTTGTAGTTAAGCAGAACATTAAGTCTAGGAGTTTCAGCAAGTGAAAAATGCATGAAGTGTCTTTAAAAATAACTTTTATCTGAAACCGGTCCAATAAAATCATTCCATCATAACTGCATAATTATTTTGTCACATTATTACACCTTATTATGTAGAGTGCTCAAGAGTCTTGTCCACACATTTCTTACTGAATGAATTTGACTTTTTTTCCTAAATATAACCTCAGTCTTTCTTTTTTAGTTTTCTACCCATGAAATTCATTGTTGATATTTTAATCTTTCTCCAGATAATTTCTGTTTTATCTGAGAATCCAGTCTAATATATCTGTTCTCAAGGGATATGACGGGAGGAGCATTAGGCTTATTAAATTGCTTTCTAGGAAAGCTGAAATCCAGGATTTCTTGAATCAGGATTTTATGGATCAGGAAATAATAGGAATAATAGCAAGATGGGTATTATATTTTTAAACAGGGATGCACTGACAGTATTTCCATGTGTAGCATTTGTACAATGAGATCTGCTCAGCATGGCCTAATGGCAACAGGAGTTTTGCTATTTGTCTTCCTTGTGTCTAGGGATTTTGCCTGGATGCATTTTTTACCCATAACTACTTCATTAGTGTGAAGATTCACATGGAGTTGCTTTAGAGACCCTCCTTCAGAAAGCTACCATTGATGAGGTGGATGTGGAATACCCTCAGAGGAAAGAGATTCACTCTGAGAGAATCTCATCCGTGAGAATACGATGCAAGCGCTCCCTGGGGTCTCTACGCTTGCATGAATAGGAAGGATTAAAGGTTCAGGCTTACAGCCCATTTGTCATGAAATCCTCTAATGATGACAGAAACTGTAGACTTGCCTCATATAGAATATCTATAAAGAGCAGAGTGAAAAGGATATAGTGAGGCAATGGTGCATGACCCTAATTTTAGAAGTATTGAAAGTGGGAGAATTCGAGGAGTTTATGACAGTAACAGAATATTGGGGTTTGGTTTCCCTTCCTCTCACCAGTGCAAAACCCAAGCACGAAAGACTGTGTCTTGAAAAGTCCATACAATCATCTGGATATTCTCACCCTCCCTCTGTCTCCCTAGCACCCTCTAGGAAATACAAAAACATTAATGTAAAAGCCTAAGATAACTCAAAAGACACAGAAAGTAATGGGGAAAAAGCACGAGGGCACTGAATGCCCAGCAGCAGCTGGGATGCAGCTGATGGGCGAGCTGTGATGCTCCTGCCTGTCTGCCTTTGGTGGGATGGGGTAGCAGTGCCAGGGATTATGGAGGCACCTGCCAGTGGGTGCCCATCTGTTGGTAACCTGGGACCTACTTGAGCCCCTGGTTTGAACCTGTTCCTGAGCCATGCCAAGATGGGCCAGGATTGATGCAGTCAGCTGCTCTGTTTTATTAAGATGGAACTCAATAGCCTACAAAATGGAAATTCCCTCTCCTTGTCTAGCTGCAGGAGATGCACAAGAGAGATGTGATCTAGCCTGATCTTCAGTTTAGAAAATGGGTGTCAGACTCTGGTGCTGCAGCTCTTTGGTAGAAATAGAGGTGTATTCCCTAATTTGAACATTTTTTGATTTGAATGAAGCTAAGTTCTTTGCATCTTTTTACAGAACACCTGGAACTTTTCAAAGGGATATCTATAGCTGCCAGGTTTAGTTAGACGTTTGCAAAACACCAGTGGCAGGCTGGAGTGAGGGAGGGAAAGCAAGGTGTTTCAGGACACAAAGCAGCCCTCCTCTGCCAGGTTGCCTGTTTAAAGTACAAGCTCATATGAGCAAGGATAATCTTTTTCTGTGTGGAGTGTGGTGTCCAGAGAGCTGTTACAAATCCATAATAATCTGGGTATGCTGCCTTGCCAGGCATAGCTTCTTTACACCAATTTTTTCCTTGTGCAACCAGAGCATGGTGTTCCATGTCTGTATCCTGCCACTGCAGCAGTGTCACTTGCTGACTTTGAGGGAGAGTTGAGTTTTGAGTTTTCAGCAGCTTTGTGAGTATTTATCAGGCTATTTACCATGACTGGAGCCATACCTTACTTCATGTGCTCTCAGATAACTCATGTGCTCTCAAAAATATTCTCCTGCAGGTATGGAAAATTTTAAGTTCCTTGTTTAAAAATGCATTGAAAGTTCCTCAGTAGAAAGCGTAAAATGTTTGCTCAGTGGGCTACCTGGTAAGGTCTTCACTTCTGTAATTTTTCCTGCTTACCCTAACAGCTGTCTTCTTTTTTTTTTTTTTTCAAATAGGAATAGGAATTTCAGAATAGGAAATGCTTTCATTAATTTAATTTAGATAGCTTGATTTCAGTGGTACCCACTGCACTTCACATTTTATAGTTTGCAGTTAGGAAGCAACATCTGGACTTATCCCAGTAAAAATGTAATTTCCTGCTCTTAATACATTTATTGTATTTTCTTATATAAATATTGTTTAATTATAGAAATGAATCATTTATTAATCTTCACTATGTGTCTAGACTGTTGATTACTTGAGGTACCTAAGCCCAGAGCTTGCTATTAAGCGGCATGAAAGCATTGCATTTGAGTGGCTTATGGCCATTAATATGCTCATGGGCCTGCAGGAGAAATGGAGCTTAGAGCACAATCTATCTATCCACCTTGTAGCTGACATCACCAGCAATCTAAATGCTTCTGGCTTACCATTGAAATATAGTGCTCATGGATTTGATGACTTGAAACACGGCCATTTAGTGAGACAAATATATCAGAAGTCAGATTGTTACTTGTGTGATTACCTGCTAGTCGTGTTTTCCTAAGCAGATGGTCCATGCTGTCCGTGAGCAAGCAGCTTGTTAAGCAGCTGTCCTGCCTGGCTTTGGGGGACTGGATTTGATGCATTTGTAAGATTTGCTGTGTTATGTAACCCAGTCCTCCAAAGTTTTTTGCTTTCTTTATAGTCACAGTTGATTAAAGCTGACCTGGCAAGAGACCAAAAAGCCTTTGAGAGGATTAGTGGTTATTAGTGTCATTGCCTCCTCTACTGTAAAAGTGGCTCTGTTATGAGCGGCTGAGCAGCATCGCCCGGGCACAGCTCACCCCTCGGAGCACCGTGGGGAGAGGGGAGCTGCGACCTGCCATCAGGTGCCTTGTGCCACCGCTGGCCTGTGCTGCCGGTGTGTGGCAGAGCCCCGTTTGATGGCAGTGAGCAGCGAGGAGCCCTTGGCGGCGGTGCCGGGGCTGCCACCCCCTCCCTGCGCACCGGCTCACCTGGGTGGCGGCGCAGGCAGGGACATCACTCAACACCCGGCTCTGTAGCGCTTTGTCTCCCTTTCTGCTCCTGATGCTTTGTACGCTGCACTCGGGAGGTGGCTGGCGCTGAACTTTTTACCTTCAAGGCTAAGTATTTTGTGTGCTGGAGAAAATGGCCATTAAAATGATTTGTGAAATAAATACTATCACTGAGGCAGGTGTTGGCCCTGTAAACAGTTAATTGCCAGAGCTCTGCAGACGTCGACTATTTCTTTTGAGACATCTGCCAGCTAATATTATCTGATAGCAGCTCATTCAGTTGATGAATCTGTCATTTTGCAGTTTAGCTACCAGAATGTGTGCTGGGTCGATCAGCTTGCAAACCTGTGTTTGGATGAGCTTCACAATCTGCAGTCATCTGGAGACATTCAAGGTATAATGCAATTAATAATTTACCATCATCCTGACATGAAAGTAACTTACAGTAGAAAAGTCAAAACATGTCAGTTTTCTGCGCCTTTGAGACTCATGTGAATGTTGCTTTTAAATGATGGTAAGAGTAATAAAAGCCTGGTCCAACCTGAGGGTCAACGACCAGCAGAACGTGGGGCACATTGTTAGGAGGACATTTAGCCAAATCTTATTTGTAGGAACTTGGTGAAATAATATTTGTGTTTAACGTCCGTGTTCAGCATTTTTTAGCTTGTTTGTGCCTTGATAATTATTGCAGAACTTTGCTGCAGGTAAACCAGTCATGCTCTAAAAGACATACATTATACTTAGGAGTAGATCCATAAGCAACCATGGGAAGAAAGAGGAGACTGTGTTTAAAACAGACAGGATTCATGTCTATTTTTGTGTTGGACTGCATTTTGAACTGTTCAAATTAAAGCAGTTTTGTAAGTGGAAAGCATGACAATACTTGTGAGCTGGTCCATGGAATATTGTTTTTTCTGTTGAACACAGGCAAGTAGATATTAACACCCTCAACAATTTCAGCTATGTTTAGTATTTTTGCTGTTTGGTTGAACAAGAGATGATTTGTACCTAGGAGAGTACATTCACTCAATAAGCCTAGAAAGAAACCACAGAATTTGAATGGGATTTTATATAAAGCAAAAAGAAAAAGAGGAATGGGTCGTTTTAAAAAAGTATTAACATCAAGGAGTCTGTGATGGAACTGCAATTGAGTCATAATCTCTTAAAAAAGCCCCCACTAAGGCAGATAACTAATTTGCTCTGTAGTCAGGCTGCTCAGGTTACCCCCTTGATGTTTTGGGCTGTGGGGACCCTCCTTCAGGACTTTGTTGCTCTTGGTGGCCGCAGCCGTGCAGCTGGGGATGAATAGGATGGAGTGGCAGGAGGGTAAATGTGAGAGCTTTGTGTTTTCAGACAGTTCCTTTGCTTCTAGGAAAGTTAATTAGGA
Organism: Leptocoma aspasia; assembly: GCA_013399835.1. Classification (NCBI taxonomy): domain Eukaryota; kingdom Metazoa; phylum Chordata; class Aves; order Passeriformes; family Nectariniidae; genus Leptocoma; species Leptocoma aspasia. Next base: position 693,906 of record VXAX01007539.1, on the reverse strand, counting down.
AGTGAAACCTTAAGCAGTTGACAGTGTGCATTGTTGGCTGCTAGTGCTCTGTGACAAATACCACTGAAAGGTACTTCACTTTCTTTTGTAAACAGAAAGGTAAGGAATTTGCACAAAAATGTATTGGTGAAGATCTGCTTTTCATCATGGCCTAACCACATAGTAAACAACAGAAATAACTTGTTTTAATAAAGTATGGTGTTGAAACATTTATCAGCAAGCTCTTTCTCTCCATTTCAAAGGTATGTTTAGGTAAGAGGAACTGTTGCCTTAAAGAAACCCAATCTGAAATTTTGTTATAACATTTTTTTCAGGTCAAGGTCAGGAAACTTAAGGAAAAGTTTGACTTTCGGGCCATCATACAATTACGCCTGAGTTGATTAATACAGTATGCTGAAACAGCCATCTAAGAATTTTGTAGTATTTTAAATGCATCCCAAATAGTAGTTACTCACATAAAATTATTCTAGTAGTCACATTATAAAAAGCATGACTTCATTTTTATTGTCATTTTTTGCATGTAGCATGCACAGTTATGAGGCAAGTGTAATAATCCATGTATTTTAATTACTCTGTATAACAATAAAAAAATTAACATGCCTTTCTCTTATAGGCTATGTTCCCTTGAGTGGCATCATTATAAGCCTCTGGAGAATTAATAAAATAGGCTTGGGGGCTTCAGAGTTTAAACTGTTAAAACAGTTCTGCACAGTACTTCATTTGAACTAGACTTTAGTGGTGTACTTGTGAAACCAAATGGAGAGTGGTATAGAGGTGGTTGAAACACTACAGATGTCCATTTCAGAATAAAGGTAGCTGCCTTTTGTCCTACATTTCCAACCTCTGCAGGTGGAGCAGCTCTGCACACAGGCTTTCACAACATCAGCAATACAGAGTAGCACAGCAGGACATTAATTGTGAGAAGACTGTACAAGGGTATGGCATTGGTGGAAGCAATATTTGGGACTCAATGTTCTGAGGGGCTGGTAAACAGGAGGAGGTAATGGCATTGTATGTCTACAATCCATTCATGCAGGCTGGTGCTTAGTCTCATCGAGGGAATGCTGCAAAGGATATTTTCTAAGCAAGACCCAGTTTTTTGCAGCCTCTGTCTCCCCTGGAGCAGCTGTGGCTGTGGAGAGATCTCCCATCTCTGCAGCTTTCTGCTCATCTGTGTTGTCCCCTTCCTTGTGCCCATTAATCTCAGTCCTTGTGGTGAAACCACAATTTCCTTAGCCATGCAGATATTTTGCAATAGCTTTCCCCTTTGCCAGTGCTCCCTACAGAAAGGGAGAAATTAGTTTTCTGTTTATACATTCCCGTGAAGTGATGCTCTATCTGTTTTTACAAGGCTGTGTAATGCCATTTAGATTTAGTCCTCAGAGTGAGCTATTTTTAAAGGTTTTCAGAGGGTTGTTGTAAATATTAAATTATCCAGATACTTTCATAGGAAACTCCCCAAATATTATTAGACTTAACTTTTTTTGGGGGGTGCTTTGAAAAATGGACTAGGAAGATTTTCAGGAATCCTTAGTCTAAATGCACAGGTCTAAATTTCTTCCTACTCCTTCCCAATGTTCTTCAGGATGCAAATCCAACACGCTGTAAAATTTACAGTGATTTAATAGTAATTGTAACAAATATTGTATAGGATAACTATGAGATAACAGTGCTTGGGTAAGGTGAGCTGAGTAAGTGGTTGAATAAGATTGTTACACATCAGAACTGCTCTTTAGGCACTTTAAATAATGCCAGGGCCAAGTGGTACAGGGCTGAGGATATGAAATTAACTTGCTGATGGCTCTTCCTGCTGTACAACTGGAGATGACCATGGGGAGGGATGAAAGAAGGCTGAAGGGCTTCAGGGGCATGGGTCTGCCCCCACCTCTGGGTACATTGGGGTTGGGGAGGAGGATTCCATCCTTATCAACCCTGTTGTGAGCTCATTCCTCATTTCTTGAACAGAGAGGAATGTTTATTCAGCTGACACAGTTTCTGGGAATGAGGCTGGAAGAAGAAACTGCTGCGTGACAGTCTTCCTCCTTATCATCTAAAGTGGTGATGTATCTGTGCAACATGTGCAGTGTGGGAAGGGATGGGGAAGGATGGCCAGCTAGACAAGGGACAGACCTAGGAAAATGAAGTATTTGAATGCACAGGGGATTATTACCCCATTTCTCTGCATCTACAACAATATTCATCTGAACTCAGCCTACCAAACCCTAATCAAAATAACCTTTTTCACTTGAGCGGTTGATTAACCCCCAAAGGCTCCATCTTTCAGTGAGTTTACTCAAATTCAGATAGTATGTGTGGAGTATGCAGTGCTGATTTGCACCAGAGTATACATTAATAATAGTGGCAGTGGATGGAGGAACAGGGAAGGGCTGGAGCAAACCATGTGGGTATCTGTCCTGCACGACAAGGAACAGCTGAAAGCTTGGGGCTGCCTCCCTGCTCCCATATGACTTTGTGTGGGAGAAGATTTGGAAGGGTGTGATTAAACCCACAGGAGAGGCGTGCAAGGCAAACTGGAGAATAGCCCCTCATCTGATTTCTTCTGGGGACTGCTTTTCCCTTCACAACATCAGCCCTCCTTGCTGTCCTCTCTGACCCAGCACAGCGAGTGTCTCTGGGAAGGGATCAGTGGCCTTCGGCTGCATCTCCTTATGGAAATTGCTTTGACCTTTATTTTCATTTGTTGGCCCGACTGCTATCCTGTCCCTGAAGCGGAGTGTGGTTACACCTTTCTGCTTAAGCTGGCATGTTTAGCTTAAAACCAGAAGAAATAAGAACTTCTCAGCTTTCTAGAAATAACTTTTCTTCTCTTTTTATCACCTACAGAATTCCTGGAGAGTTTCAAACTAATAACAAGGTTATGTAAGAGAACAGGAAATAAAAACATACATATATTTTATTTCTGCAGAAACAGCCCCATTGCTTTTAGTCTTCCAACACAGTAAATGAGCCCTCTATATACTTTGGCACTACAAAGCATTTCAAAGATACTTCTGGTAAACACCAATACCATATCTATCCCTCTAAACCTCACTTTTCAGATATGTATACATTGTAGAAGTGGAACAAAAGTCAGCTTCAACATTTTAAGCAATCAGTTTGATTCTGGTCACAGCAATTACTCTTTCTGTCAGCAGGAGGAAAATTTACAATCAGGAAATCAAAGGGTCTAACTTATTCCTGTATAATGCAGCATAAGATGCATGTAAATGGGATCACCCCCCTGGAAAACCTGCTTCCTCTCATTTGCCTGAGCAGAGCTGGGTGGCCGCCCTGCACTGCACAGAAGCTCAGGGCGTGCTCAGCCCAGCCCGCGGGCAGGTGGAAGGAGCAGGGTCGTGGTCAGGGCTCTGCTGCCGTGCCAAGGCAGGGTCCCACTGTGTCCCCATCCCTCTCCCTGTCCTCCCTGTGCACTGCTGCCAGAGCTGGCCATCCCATCACTCGTCATGACCCCCTTCTGCCATCCCAGAGCAACACGTCAGTTCCAGCTGCACTGCACCCCTTTTCCCTCATCCCCTCTTCCAGGAACATCCAGCTGTCTTCATGCCTCCACGTCTGTCTTTTTTTCTTTTTAGGAGTGAGGCATTGACAGCTTTCCCTTTTCCCTTCTCCACTTCTTCCCCGTGGGTTTTTTGGAAACGACTGAGGAAAACAGTGATCAGCCAATTTATGTGACACTCTCTCAGATAAACAAATGGGAAAATGGGACTTTTGAGGCTTGTCTGGACAGCGTAATTAAAATGATCCTTGTGTGGCAGTTGTAAATTGACCCTTGGCAAACAACCTGGCTGGTCAGATCAGGTTGTGGAAAGAGCTTCATCATTTTTTAACATGGGTGATTCCGCATTTTAGTAATTCTATAATGTTATTTTTTTTTCTCTTTGGAGAATTCTAATGGGTTTATTTATAAAATAGCATAGATTTTGAGACACCTACTTCATCTCCTTTCACTGAATCACCTTCTCCTACAAATAGCTCAGGTTCACAGTTCCTTTCCTGGGGAGTTAAAAAAAAGGAAGAAAAAAGAAAGAAAGGGGAAAAAAAGGAAAATAGATCTCATTTCACTAATTTCAATTGACAAGAATGAGTAAACTGGTTCCCAGATCTGGAGACCTTTCCTTTTGGTAATACATAATCCTCCCTGACTACATTCATTTAATTCTTCAAGCCCACTCTGCACTTCAGTGCGTTCTCAGGTTTCTAACTCTTCATAGTACATTTTTAACACATAGATATAATGTCTGAAAGCTAATTACATTAACTTCAAGGTAATTTCAAACTTAGTAAGGCTTGTAGAAAAATTTATGTGTAACTTTAAAATAATTTTTGTTAACAATTATAGAAAGAACACAATAAATACTTCTGCTCTGCTGAGCAGGATTTTGCCTTTAGAAAAATAATGCTACCATTACCTGTTTTTATCATAGCACCAAAAAAAGAACCAGATGAGGTTGAGTCCTGGTGTGCCCAGTCTCCCCACTCACAGTCACTCATTAGTCTGACCTTCTTCTCTAAATATTTATAATCCAAGTGGATGCTATGGATAAAGATAACAGAAATTCAGCNCTCATAGGATTTGAGCTCCAGACCCTTCCCCAGCTCCATTTCCCTTCTCTGGGCACACTCCAGCCCCTCAATGTCCTTCCTGAATTGAGGGACTCAGAACTGGGCACAGCACTTGAGGTGTGGTCTCACCAGTGCCCAGTACAGGGGCACAATCCCTGCCCTGGTCCTGCTGGCTGCACTATTTTGCTGCCTGGGAGAAGAAAGAAAATCTCACCTATAATAGTACAGGGCACCTTCCAAAGGCAGTGGGAAGCAGCATTTTTCTGTTCACTGTGTATATTTTAAACTAGTTTTAGGTATATTTGTTCTCAAAATCTTTAACAGCATGGTTTTCAACATCTATCTTCTGTTAATTTAATTTCACTTGTGGTTCTTTTTTGTGGCATTCAATGTTTACCAGTGAGAATGAAGCTTATTTTCAAACTTAGAGGCTTGTCTGTACGTCTTGTCTGAGGAATGGGACTTTGATATGATAAATGCACCTGACAAGGCCTTATTTGTTCATATATTTCTTGAAATTTATCATTGCAGTAGTAGTTAAAAAACATAACTTGAGATCATGAGGAAATGTGTGGGAAGCATATCTGGACTTAGTTAAAACTTTGGAAGAATGTGAGAATTCACATTTATTAAGCCAAAATATAATAAATTCACAATGTAAAATACAACTCCAACTAGGCCAGATGATAAATGTTTTAATGCAATGCATGCAGCTGCTCCACTCTGTTGTTTCCAGTCCTTTTCTGTCTGGGCTATTTACCTCCCCTTAATAGCTGCAGGACATATTTATTGGGACCTAAATTTTCCCTAGTTGTTTGCAGCACAGCTCTCTGGTCCAAGGAAAGGCTCATTTCTTTGAACTGTATTTCCAATAAGAGCTGAAAACAGCAAATACTGAATTAAAAACTTTATAAGCACATTGCAAAGCAATTTCACTGGGTTTCTGCTTTCTGGGGAGCCAAAGAGGGGAGAAGGTAGAGAACTGTGTGTGATGTGTGCAGGCTGCTTGCCTGAAGTGGCTGTGCACCTCTGCAAGGCTTGTGTGACCCTCTGGGAAGCTGAGGAGTGAGGACCCCAGCTGACAGACAAATTTGTGTCAGAGGCAAAACAAAACAATGCAGGGCAATGAAAGAATGTGGAAGGTAAAGTCAGGTGGTGGCTGAACTGGGTTTGGCTTCAGCAGTGGTTGTTCCTCTCCTGTATAGGGTGATCGGGCCCCAGGTTACAGATGTTTCAGAAAACAAAGCCAGTCGTTGAGGGAGTGTATGTTCTGTATTAAAGTCTTTCTGGAGCCTCTCTCACCCAGGCATATGAAGACAATTTTTGTGTATGAGGCAGCAGGTGAACAACTCTGCTTATTCAGCAATACAGAAATAAGAGTAATGTGACAGAAGTAATGAGACCTTCATATATATTCTTTCTAAGTAAAATAAGAAGATCCTGTCCTGGAAAAAAATGTAAAGATTTTTTGGTTGTCCTCTATGCCAGTTGCAAGAACTGAAACAAATGGGCACCATGACAACTTCTTTTGTAGCAGCAAAACAAAGATGTGTGTTGTGGGAGCCTCTGGCCAGCTCTAAGGTGGTCACCATACCATGCCTGGGAAAATGCATTATATGTTAATTTGTGTGGTAAGGACAACACTGACACACTGCATTTTGCATTGTATGCTGTGCTTTGTTTTAATAACACTAGGCAATTCTCATATCAGGAAAAACATCCTCTTTGTAAAACCAGGGGACCCAAATATTGACCAGTAAAAATAAAATACTCTCTGTGAAGTGCAGAGTGTAAGGGAATTAGTCTAAAAACACTGGCCTCAGTGGAGGGTGGAGAGGGAATATGATAGGACACTGGACTTAAGTAGGGGTCAGGGCACAGGTATGCAGAGTTTGAACGTGAAAATGGAAAGCACTGAAGTAATGTGATATCCCTCAGGTGAGAATATCTGCAGCTCAGCAGAAATTTCAGCTGTCTGTGGCCATTGTCACAGACTCAGAGCCCCTGAGTGCACCAATGAACTTGAGGGAGCAGTCCCAGCTACTGCCTGTACAGAGCTGTGTTTCTGATACGCTGATGGCAGCAAGGCACAAGTGTTTTGGGCATGTTCTTGCAGCAGCCCAAGCTGTAAGGCACACAGCTGTGGCTGTTTTACTTCCAGCTCATGTTGGTATGGGTGTCTGCATCACAGCCCTCCCTCTGCAAGCCACAGGGACCATGATGCATATTCCACACTGGCTTCCCAACGTGTGAAATTCTTAAGCAGATGGTCTTACTCAGCATGACATCTTCAAATCCTCAATTTTTTGTTAGAGGCAATTTTTTCATAGGTGTGTATATTGCACAGAACAAAGGCACAGATCATATTCACATGGTTCCAGGAACGTTTTCACAAGTTTTGGCAACAACTCTTGATCTAGTGACTGTGTGGCATAACACATCATTGAGCTTGTTGGCTGTGGGAACACATGGTGAGACGATTTTGTGGCTAAAATGCTTTAACCTGCATATATGTGCCATGGGATGGACCTGGTAGGTGTACTTTGTGAGAGGGAATTAGATTAACCACTCCCCAGTGGTACCAACAGGATTTTTGCTGTGTACTTTCTGAGAGGCAAGTAGAGCCTTTGCCCCATCAATCCTCTTTTGGACAGACTTGAACAAGCAGATCAAATACTGGAGATTCTTTTCAGTGGCCACTATCTTTTACAATCACTGGATTCATAAATGCATTTCAGACCATTGATGTGTCCCATACATTTCTGAGTTGAGTATAAACCAGAAAACATGCAATTTTGCGGCTTTTGGAGGGCTGGGTATGGATTTTTACATACAGCATCATGTCCTGTTTATTTTTATGAAATAGGATAAGAGGGAAAAGCTAAGAACAGGATGGAACATTTGTTTTCTTGAAAATGAAACATCCACAACAAAGAGGATGAAGATAGAGCATTTCAGGTTAGTATGGTGTCAGTGCTGTCTGCTGTCTCTATGTGCATACATTCCCTCATTCCACTTCAGATTTATGGTTTTGTAATCCACATGCTCTCTTCAAGTTATGATGACCCATAAAACACATCTGTATTGTCTCTTGTCTTTGTCAAACTCTCTGTCTTCTGCTCTCTGGTTCCTTTCATTGATGCAGAAAACGGGAAAAAAAGACATTTTTATCACCTGGTTTGTTTATTCATTCAAATAACAATTGAATTTTTTGAATAGGACAGCTCAAAATTGTAACCCTAATCAAATGACCTTAAAAAGAAAAAAAAAAAAGGCAAACAGAAACCCCCCAACAAACCCAAAGAAAGTCTGTTGAGAAGCAGCTGAGTACAGCTTGGACCAAGCTGAGGACACAGGCTACTATCATTCCTGTAAACTCAACAATGTCTGTCACACTTACTGTGGGGTGGGGGAAGCAAACCTCTTTTCTTGAGCTGGTACTTAGGTATTCATATGGACTTTGCTTAGATTGGCAGCAACACTTAAATGAAAAGTTTTGTGAAGAAATAGACACTAAAGATAATGTTATTCCTGTTGTTTCCATGGCAATGGACATGCTTGATGGACTATATCCATCATGTGTGCTCTGTAACCATCTGGTTTCACAGTCCTCGTTTAAGAAGCTCTAGGAATAAAATGTAGGTAAACTTTAATCAGGTTTATAATTGCTGTTGTCCTTACAGAAATTATTTAACATGATTTTTCAGCTGCCTCAGCATAAGGCCCAAAGGTCTTTTTAGGGTTTTATTGCCACATTTAAGGACTAGTTTAAGAATTGTTATTGTACTTTAGCTACAGATGCCACTGCTTCTTCTTGGTTTCTGAAACTATGTTATAATGACATCACATTAAGATCTTTTTTTTCCAGGCTCCAAAAAGGTCACAGTTATTTTTTCCAAATGGCTCTGTCAAGCATAAAAATTAACCATACTTTGAGCTGGATTTTCTGTATTTGTAATGTATGTTTATGTTAGAGTTTCTGTCAAAACAGGCATTAAAGATAAATGTAGCTAATTAAAAGAACATTTGCTTAGAGCTCCTGGTAATAGATACCTCATTGTGGGGTCTTGAGGTAAAACTTACTTTCACAATTGATTCAGTTTATGGGATTGTGTTTGAACATTATAGAAGGCTATTTCAATTTTCCAAATTGTGCATATTAGCCTGAGAACAATCAAGTTAAGTCTATAAGTAAATTGCAGAAGAGAAGTCCGGGTGTACTTGCTAACTATGTAAAATGTTCTTGTTGGCTCTACTTCCTACACTTCATCATTTCAAATAATGCTTCCCAGCAGTAAATGTAAGTGAAAACTGGTTTTACAGAAGGGAAAAAGCATATCTGGCACTGAATGAGTCAACAAGTTGCACACTGTAGCAGAAGATAAAGAAAAAAAAATTTAAAGATCCCATATCAAATTAGGTAATTGTTTCTTTTTATCTTACTTTATTTTACTAAACAGCTGTGCTCACAACATTAATTTCATTGCACATGACATCTGTGTTATCCTAGGGACTCCTATGCTGGGGAAAAGGTCAATGCCAGCTGCCATTGCTTCAAGTTTCCATAAACTTTCAATGGCCAATAATATTTTGTGCTTTATAAAAAGAAAGTAAAATAATAATGTATTTGGGTAGCACCTTTCATATCAAGGGATTTCAAAGAAAACTATGAACTGTAGGCCCAATCCTTTAGTTACATAAACAAAACTCCCATTGATTTCAGCAGACTTATGCCAGAGTAAAGAGGGCAGAGGAAAGGTGTCAGGATTTGGCTCTATGTACTGCAGGCAGCAATCACTTCATCCACTAATAAAGTTCAGTCAGTTTTTGGATGGGACTTGGCAGTTGTTTAACATGAGTGGTCTTAAGCTGACTCAGTTTAAAGGGAAGGATAAACAAAAAAATTGTTCTCTAATTAAGATTTCATACTTAACTGGAACAAACTTTGAAAAATTGGAGGGGCTGGTTAGGAAAGACAGCTGGGGCTGGGTTTCTCAGGGTCTTCAAAGTGGAAAAGGTTTGGAAATGCTTCAGGTCAAAGATGCTGAGGAATACATAAAAGTGCCATGGGGAAAATTACATAGAGATGTGTTTCAGACCTGGCAGAGGGAACTACTGCCTCAAGAATAATATTGGGAATAAGCAGGGAACCTATAGGAGTTGAAAAAAGGACTGCTCTAGAGGAAATCCTTGTTGCAAAAGTCAAAACCAGTGAGAATTGTGTGAGAACTCTCTAATGTGTCATAAATCTTTTGCCCCAGTGTTCAGGAAGGATGACAGCATTAGCCATGAGGAAAATGGGAAGGGATCATTGGGACTGTAGCATCCAAATTTCAGCTTGAAAGTTTATCTTGAGTGGGATGTATCTCCTGTCTCCATCCTAAGAGGCTGGAAGATGTGCTGTTGAGAACTGCAAGCTTCATAACACCTTAGGGTGCAGTGAGCATTGTCACTACAGACAGGAGAGTGGCCAGGGAAACAGCTGTAATTAAGCACAGGAAAAGGTATGTAGACAGCCATGGACACAAAAGTCTGATCTAAACTGTGTGTAAGGCTCTGTGTCAGGCTTTGGAAGAGATCCTGCAGGAGCACTAGGAGATAAATTAAACATAGAAAATGACAAATAATAATTTAACAGAGGTAGATTACACTGAACTGTTATATTTCCCCCCAAAATTATGTGTAGAATATCATCTATCAAGATTTTAGGAAAACATGCTTTGGAAACAAATGGGCAACTTTTGCTTGTCTTAATGAGAGGAATCAGGGGTGGCATTGTAAAGCAGGTAACAGGAGTCATGAATGTGGACAGCAGCAGTCTGTGGAAAGGGATGGCACCAGACTGGTAACCAATACTGATTTTCTTTAATACTTTCTCAGTGACTTGATGCAAATATGAATAGGGTCATGACAAAATGTACCAATATGCAGGGTGTAGAGGCATTGCCTATACAAGTCTTTTGGAGAGAGCAAAGTCTAAGAGCCCAAATTGTAATAGGATAAAATATAATAATAAAAATAATGTAAAAAAATCATGAGCTAGAAGCTCATGGCTCATCTGTTCATAGAAGAATTTTACTTGCTTACTAAGAGCCATCAATGTGGTGTAACCATGAAAAGACAAATGCAGTTCCAGAATTTGTCTGTCAAATTACTGCCAGTGTGGGCAAAAAATATTAGCATCACCCTACAGGGCTTTGGCTAGACATTTTCTCAACTTCTGTCTTTAGAAGAGCCATTTGAAAGCCTAGCAGATGCAGACAAGGACCCACACAGGTTCAAAAGAAGTGTCTTTGTCCCTGTGAGAGAATGGAAGAGATGGTCTTGGTCAGACTGGTGAAATGAGGGTAAGGGGGAGGGCACAAGGGAAAGCAGCAGGGACAAAAGTCATTTAAACTAAATTAAAATATTTTCACATGTATGGTGGGTGTCAACTGAGAAAAAACAAGTTTAAGTTTGAAACTAGAAGGCAACTCCTCATTCTTAGAGCAAGTGCATTTTGGAATATTCTCCAGTTGAGTAACAGAGGCCAAAACCCAACAACTTTTATGTTGGAGTGTATGAAAGAAATTATACAATGTGTTTGCTTACAGTAACAGGGGAATTGACTTAATGGCCCAGAAAGTTCCTCAGAGCCCTATGTTCTGATATCCTCTGCAGCAAACACTGTTGCTGTATAAGAGATTTGAGCAGAAATTAAGTGCAGTCCTGTTGAAATTGAAGTGGGAATTTAAGTTCCCCAAGAGTAATTAGCCTTGCTGTGTGTGGTCAGGACACGGAAGAGGCATTTAATGGCTGTGAATATCAGTAGGTCTTTAAGTGGTGGAGGAGATTATAAGTTACTGGGATATTCATATAGTAATACTCACTTTTGTTCAAGGGATATGTCCTTTTGAGCAGCAGCTATTAACACAGTGTTGGGATTCTGGTTTAGCTTCCACTAAGGTGACAACTGCTATGTCTGACTGTCCCTGGCCATCCCAGATCTGGAAGAAACAAAATAACCCAGCTTGCCTTTCAATTAGCAGTTGGAAATGTCCTGTTTTGGGGGATAGCTTTGAATGCACACTGCTATAAAAAGAATCCACTTGTAACGATTAAAGGGACACGCAACAACACAGTTTTTTCATGCAACAGGATACCAAATATAACAAAGAGGAGAACTCAACCTCCATTTCTCTAAACACAGACACATTTTTCAGCAAAATGAATCAATTAAATTGGAGAGTGTTCTCAATCTGTTGTCTTAACATCTCAGTTTTAACATGCAACTTAAAATGAGATCAGGGAGAGGTATTTTGAATGTAGGCAGAAATTTTTTGCCGGCACCAACACTGCCTGGCTTGTGAAAATTGTTGAGAGTTGTTGTCTAACAATATTATCACATGAAACAGCACACAGTGATAGGTTTTTTTTTTTCCTAAACTACTAAAAACATTAATAATTAATTACGTTAGAGGCATGCCATTAATTGTGGTGTAATTTTCACCATGTGTAGAATATTTAACTGCACATTTTATCACAGTGCAATTATAGGAAATGTTTTTACAAGATGTCTCTCTGGCTGTATATACATTGTGGTTGCTCTAATTATTTTCACCCATTATAATGTACAACATTCCCAGGATCCTGTCTTGTAAACCATTCACTGATAGACAGGATACATAGAGAGTAGTGTAGTACAGTTTTCTCTGAATTTTATACTTTGTTGAGAAATAAATTTGAAAAGGTTGTGCAGTCTGTGCAGATGTATTAGTCTCTGCCTTTTAAATTATATTAGACACATGTCCAGTACTTTGTTTCCAGCGCTATGATGCTCTAAGTCCCTGAGGACACTAAAATAACTGAGTGAAATTAACACTGAAAAAATATATAATAATTTGCCTCAAAATGACCACTGCTATTTGAAGTATGCTGTGCAGCGTGGTTCTGCTCTGAATTTTCACTCATGTTGTTTATGTGGATGCAATAATGATGGGCATGCAATTAGTCAGCAATTGGCAGATGCTGCACAAGTCACCACTCTACACTTAATCTCTTCCTGGAATAATGGGAGAATAATATTTCCATTGGCTTATAACCAAAAATCCTCTTAAATACAACTCAATTTTATATATTTTACCCAATTGTATAATTGTATGGACAAAATTTGTATATATTAAATGGCATATGCTACATGAAATTTTGTCCAATACAGTATTAGCTATTCTAAAGACAATTTCTCCAGACATATGGTAACATAATGTGGCCAGCACACCTGTCTGGCTGAACAGAAAAACTGCAAAAAAGAAATTAAAAAATACCTGACTCCTCTTTCTTCCACCTGACAAATCAATGGAGATTTCACTGATGTTGTTATTCTTAGATTATTGTATGTTTAACATAACATATATCAGGAGAAATATCCTGTCTGTTGTCTTGTAAGAGTAGAGTAAGTACTTGGGTACCTACTCAAGCTAAGAGTAGCCTTTCCTGATGCACCTAACCTCCACCTTGCCCACCCCCAAAGAAAACCACCTCAAAACACTCCAAAACCCTACACATAAAACATTTAATGTGGTAGGTCCCATTTTATAAAATATTATTTTAGAAAGGCTATAGTATTAAGAATTTCTAGCTATATTGTTGTATCACTGAAAAATGAGACTTTGAATTTTAGTATAGCTACAGTTTGAACAAAATCTTCACACTAAAGCTTTGAAATAACAGGTTGGTACCACATGCATTAGGTTAGACCCACTGAAAAACTCACTGGGATTTAAAATTCTGATCACACCACCATGGTAAGCACCAAATAAGTCAGAATTAGTATTTTTGTTTGGACTTTATGTAGGACATCTGAATCAGTCCCTTTTCTGAGTCATATTCAGTCTTCAGGTCTATCTTCATCTAAATATGCAGACAAACAAGTTGTGATGGAACTGACTCTGGGTGTACAATGAAAATGTAAAATTTGAGGCCTGTGTTGAGACCTGACGTTTGTGGAGACTTTTTCATTATTTTTGACAGGTTGAGGGTCATGTCACTGCACAGGCTGCATGGTTCACTCTCCTCCAGGCATGGATTTGCCAAACCTGTGGGAAGGCTCCTTGCACTGACACCATGGCCACATCCAGCCCTGTGTCTTCTTCACACAGGAAAGCAGCATGAGGGACACAGCTGTCCTGAGAGTGCACAATACAGCCATGGCTACCTGATCTGGGGGAAGTGGTTGAGACTTTCTTCAGTTTCCCTATCTATAGAATGGTTTCATGGCTGGAATAATAGATTAAAATTTCTTTATATGTTTTTGGAATTATTTGTTATCTTGAAATCAAATCACAAGGGATATAAAATTCCAGTAAATGCTTATAACACAACACAGCATAAGCAATTGCTGATTGTATGAAGAAAATTTATTAAAATCAAGCATAATGGAATTTGTTTTTCTTTAAAAATGGCATATATTAATTTGTTAACTTCTAAATTCAGATTTTTTTTTTTTTACTAGAAATGCACTAATTTCAATGTTAGGTTTGCTATAAAGACAAGAGTAATACAGTGATACAATGTTAGGTTTGCTATAAAGACAAGAGTAAACTGGAATTAACCCAGTATTGTGGTGTTCTTAATGTCAACATCCATAGACCATCAATGGCAGCAGTTCCTATTTGTTCATAAAGTCCTTTAATATATATATTTTTTTATTTAGAAGTTTTAGTTTCTGATATTAAAAGGGTAAACTGATATATTGTCAGTCATAAGAGCATAACTTCAAGCCACTCTCCAGGAAGAAGCCTAAATGTAAATAGAGCTAGGAAGGAGGGGATTTAAACTAAGCTTTAAAAATAGTCTTGATTTTGAGCTCTTTGGAGTTTTTTGCCCCAGGAAAAAAAGAGACGTGATGAATCCTTTAGTCTTTTAAAGTTAATCTAGGTGAGACACTAGAAAGTAAAGAAACAATCTTTTCACTGGCAAGTAAAGGGCAAGTTGACTTTTTATTTTCTAATGACTAAAGCTATTATTTTAAGCAATTTTGCTACCCAAAGAGCACAAAAGACAGCAATCATGAATAGCTACAAGGTAATTATACTAGTCTTGTTTTATTTCATTGTCTTATTTAATTGTTTTATTTAATTTATTTCATTTCATTCTCTAATTGATAGCAAAAAAAAAAATTTAAAATATTGCTTTAGTGCTTTATTAATTAAGGACTCCTGANTGTTTTATTTAATTTATTTCATTTCATTCTCTAATTGATAGCAAAAAAAAAATTTAAAATATTGCTTTAGTGCTTTATTCATGAAGGACTTCCTGATGATGAGCTTTGTGAAGATCATCCCCTGTGCTACAGAGACAGATGTTTTCTGTGGCCCTGATTCAATAAAGCAATCCTGTTCAGGAAAGCAGTTAAACCAGAGAATATCCCAACAACCTGCGGATGAGAACATGACAATTTTTCAGTATTGAAGAGAACTAAAAACATATGCTTTAATGTGACATCTTTGACTGACAGTCAGCTCCCCTCAGATTACCCAGGGAGGAATTGAAACCAGGTTAACTGGGGGCCTGAGTGGATATATGAACTTTTATAGATCTGATTTTTCCATTACTTATAAACTGTTCTGAATATCAGAGTAACTTCAGGTCAGATTATTCCAAGTTTTGCAATTATTTTTCCTCATCCAGTTCTAAATCTCCAGCTTGTCCTTTCCTGAGACAGTAGACCAATGTCCAAGCGACACATGATGCCAGTTTCTTATTTTGTGTTGGCCCTATGTGTCCAAACTCAGGAGCTGGATGACAACACACACTTCTGAGCATCACGACTGTGACTCCAGAACCTGTGTATGAATCTATATTTACGTCTTTATAACTTTTACAAAAAGGCTTATCAAATTTTTCTTTGCAGCTCTGAAACTTTTGGCAGAGTTGCCACAGGTATGGGACAATTTCTCCTTCCCGTTCCAATCAGGTGAAGTCCCAGGTGACTGGAAAAAGGGAAACATTGCAGTCATCTTTAAAAAGAGTAAAAAAGAGGGTCCTTGGAACTACCAACCTGTCTGCCTCACCTCTGTGCCTGAGAAGATCATGGGACAGATCCTCTTAGAAGCTGTGCTAAGGCACACGGAGAACAGGGAGGTGACTCGAGACACCCAGCATGGCTGCACCAAGGGCAAGTCCTGTCTGACCAAACCACTGGCCTTCTGTGATGGGGTGACTACATCAGTGGGCATGGGAATGGCTATGGATGTCATCTATCTTGTGTGAGGTCTTTGACATGGCGTCCCAAATGTCCTTCTCTCTAAATTGGAGAGAGATGGATTTGGTGGGTGGACTGCTAGGTGGATGAGGAAATGGTTAGATGGTTGTATCCAGAGGGTAGTGGTCTGTGGCTCCCAGTCCCAATGGATATCAGTGACAAGCGGTGACCCTCAGGAGGGTCTGCACTGGTACCAGTGTTATTCAGTATCTCCATTAGTGGTGTAGATGAAGGGATTGAGTGCAGCCTCAGCAAATCTGCAGATGACACCAAACTGAGTGGTGTGGCTGACACACCTGAAGGAGAGGTTGCCATCCAGAGAGACCTGGACAAGCTCAAGAAGTGAGTCCATGGGAATCTCATGAGGTTTAACAAGACCAAGCGTGAAGTGCTGCACCTGGGTTGGTGTTGTGGTATCAGCACAGGCTGGAGATGAACAGATCCAGAGCAGCCCTGCTGAGAAGGACTGGGGGTGCTGGTGGGTGGGAGGCTGGACATGACCCAGCCATGGGCACTTGCACCTCAGGAAGGCAATTGTGTCCTGGGCTGCACCCAAAGCAGAATGGGCGGGAGTGAGGGAAGGGATTCTGTCCTTCTGCTCTGCTGTCTTGAAACCCCACCTTGAGTACTGCATTGACCTCTGGGGTCCCCAGCACAGGAAGAACATTGACATGTTGGAGAGGAAGGCCACCAAGATGGGACAAAGATTAGAGGGATAGAGCACCCCTCCTATGAGGAAAAGCTAGAAGAACTGGGATTATTCAGCCTAGAGAAAAGAAGATTTCAGTGTGACCTAACTGCAGCCTTCCAGTACCTGAAGGGGGCCTACAAGAAAGATGAAGAGAGTCTATTTGCAAGAGCATGTAGTCACAGGACAAGGGGGAATGGCTTTACACTGAAAGAGAGTTGGTTGAAATTAGATAGTAGGAAGAAATTCTTCACTGTGATGGTGATAAGACACTGCTCAACACAGGTTGCTCAGAAAAACTGTGGATACTCCATCCCTGGAAGTGTTTAAGGCCAAGCTGGATGAAGCTTTGAGCAACCTAGTTTAGTGGAAGGGGTCTGTGCGTATGGCAGGGGGTTGGAATGGGATAATCTTTCAGGACCCTTCCAACCCAATCCAGTCTATGCTCTATGATTCTAACCAGGTCAAAGTAGTTCTTCAGCAGACTGGCCACAGGGCGAAAGACCACATGATACAGGTCCATAGCATGCCCAGGGGAGGAGGAGATGACACAGCTGAGATTCAGACCCCATGGATTTCCGAGTAGCTGCTGCTACCACCACAACTGCTTTGAAAGAAGAAAACATTCAGCTCTAGACCACATCCTCTCCATAACTTGCTTTTTGCATTTTCATTCTTATCACTGTGAACCATCTAAACCACACAATAGTTCCTTTCCCCACCTTAATCACATCCCCATGCTACCTCTGTTGACCAGAGTTGATGCATTTACAAGCTGGAAATCTGCTGGCACTGACCAGTCTTGATGACTGACCTCTGTTCTGGTATAAGCTCAGTTAGTTCATACAGGGTCCATATGGCAGTTTTCTCTCCCCCTTCCCCCTTCCCTTCTGATTCTCTGAAAGTCTGCAGTTTTGTATGTCTTTTGCAGTGTCTCCCCATGAGTATTTCACTTCTGTTGGCACTTTCCATAGCAGTATTAATAATGACACTTTGCTGGCATGGGGCCAGCAGTAAAAGTTTATGGAGTAATTTTGTAATAGAGCTGCAAGAGCTTAGCAAAAACCCAGCAGGTGAACAAGCTTTCCCCCTCACTCTTTTAAAATAAAAGTTCTCCTGTTCCACAAGCTTTGCAAAGCCTTTGCACCAGGGTTTCTTGGAGGCGAGATGTGCATATTTTAATGTGACAGGTTTAAGAACCAGCGTTCTCCTGTGGCACTCCCACCTCCAGCTGCAAGGCTGTGCCCCTAGTCCCAATTCCGAGCCATGCTCATTGCAAACATTGAATATAAAATTGCTGTTTTCCCCTTGCCCTCCACCTTCCAGCTGCATATTCCCACCCTGGTTCCCTGCTTGGAGCAATGATTTAATAAATATATCTACAATAATCATCAGTGCCTCTGCCTGCCCTCCCCCTCCCAGCTGCAGTTTCCCACCCTTACTTCTCTTTTGTGGCATGATTAGTACATATGTTTAAAATAAAATTCATCATCTCCTTCTCCCTTCCTCCTTCCAGCTGTGGATTGCCTCTGCCTCCACCTTACCCAGATTTTCAGATCTGGTTAGTAGGTAAATTTCACAGAAAAATTGCACCTCATACAGTGCCTCCCCTTCCTGCTGCCTTCCATTTCTCCATTGCAAATGAAACAGTGGGCTTTAAGGTGAAAGCAGATCATAGCCCTCAGTGGTGTCGACATGAAGTGATCTGAAGAGAGCAGAAAGATTCCTCTGCATTTGAATCCCTTTCCTGGTTATGTCTCAGCCATGCGGGGCAAGATGCTGAAAGATGAGGCTGTAGCCAGATCTGCAGTCCTCTGTGTAGGAAGCCAAAGCTTTTCTGATACCTTTTGGTTGAGCTGTAAGATGAATCACAGTATGATGGAATAGCTGAGGCTGGAAGGCACCAGCCCTGTGCTTCAAGCAGAGTCAGCTGCAGCAGGTGGCTCCAGGTGATGTCCAGTCAGGTTTGAATATCTTCACAACTGGAGACTCCATGACCTCTCTGGGAAACCTGAGCCAGTGTTCAACTATGCTCATGGTAAAGCAGGTTTTCTTAAGTTTAAGCAGACTTTTCTGTATCTTATTTTGTGCCTGTTGTCTTTTGTCTATCAGTGGGAACTACTGAGCAAAGCAGATGCCGCCTTGTTTACATGATCCATCAGGTGTTTTTACACATGGTTAAGATCCTTCATTGTCTTTTCTTCTGCAGTCTGAGCAGTCCCAACTCTCTTAGCTTCTCCTTGTACGTTAAATTCTCCAGTCTCTCAATCATCTTTGCATCCTTTTGCTGAATTTCTCCCATATGTTTGTTTCTGTCTTCTATTGGGGAGCCCAGACTGGGGCACAGCACCCAGACGTGTCTCATGAGTGCTGAGAAGAGGGGAAGGATCACCCCTTTTGACCTTTGGGCAACATGCAGCCCACTAGGTCTTCTTTGCCACAAGGGCACATTGCTGGCTCACGTACAGCTTGTCCAGCAAGAGCCACAAAAGCCTTTCCTGCAAAGCTGCTTTCAGAGGATTAGCCTCTAGCATGTCCTGGTGCATGGGGTTTCTTCTTCCCCAGGTGCAGGACTTTGCACTTCCCTTTCTTGAGCTTGTTGGCCCATTTCTTCTGCCTTTCAAGGTCCCCTTGAACAGCCACACAACCAGCTGGTGTAGCAACTCACAGTTTTGTATATTCTGCAAGTATGCTCAGAGTTCACTCTGCCCCTCCACCTAGGCCATTAATGAAGATGCTAAGTGGGCCTGGATCCAGTATAATCTCCTGGGGTACACCTCTCGTGACTTGTCTCCATCTGGTTTTCATGTCACAGATAATAGCCCTTTGGGGTGGCACTTCAGCCAGTTTCCAGTCACCTCACTGGCCATTTATCTGGCCTCTATCTGAGCAGTTTATCTATGAGGATGTTAATGGGAGACAGTAAAAGCCTTGCTGAAATCAAGACTAACAACAACCATTGCTCTCATCTACTGGACCAATCAAGTCATCACAAGAGGTTGTGACAGGTTGGCCAGGCATGATTTCTTCACTGTAAATGCATGCTGATCATTCACAATCAACTGCTTGTCTTTTGTATATAGAAATGGTTTCTAGTACTATTGGCTCTACCATGTGCCAAGGGACATGAGATTGACTGGCCTGTAGCTCTAAGGTAGGACTGAAAACCATGCCCTCCTGAAGAGTGACATTTGTTCTGTTCTAGTACTCAGGAAAGCACCCTGATCCCCACGATCTTTCAGAGATAATTGAAAGTGGCCTTGTCTTAGCACCAGCAACTCCCTCAGTATCCATGGGTGAACCACCACCACTAGTCCCATGAACATCTGTGTGTCCAAACTGCTTAAATGTTCCCTGACCCTGACATGATCCTTCTTTACAAAGGGTAAGTCTTCTCTTCTCCAAGCTTTACCATGGGTCTCAGAGACTTTGGATTCCTAAAGGCTGGTCTTACCAGTAAAGACTGAGGCAGAAAAGACATTAAATACCCCAGTCTTTTCAAAGTCCTTCCAGGTCCTAGTGACCTGTCACTAGGTTCCCTGTCCTGTCCAGAAGTTTTCCCTAGTTTTCCTTTTGTTGCTGATGTACCTGTAGAAACCCTTCATGTTTTATTTCACATCCTGTAGAGGCCCAAAGGGCTAGATGAGCTTCCTAACTGCTTCTCTGCACACATGAACAATGTGCCTATCTTCTCTTTGGGTAATCTGTCTTTGCTTCCATCTTTGCTTACCTGTTCTATTTCTGTTTTCTTAGGAGCATCTTGCTCATCCATGAAGGCCTCCTGCTGCCTTTGGTTAATTTCCTGAGCCTCAGGATGACCATTCTGGAGCTTAGAGAAGCTTAGATGACCAGTTGTCCTGGTCTCCTCTTCTATCCCAGCCTGTCTTCCCGGGGATCCTTACAAGCAGACACATGAAGAGTCTAAGTTGGCTCTCCCTAACTGCAGGGCTTTGACTCTTCTGACTCAAAGGCTGTGCCTGCTTTCACATCCCTGATCAGTTCTGCCTTGCTTGTAAATATGACAGCCAGAATATCTCTCTCATGTGTGATCACCTTGATGAAATGTCTCAGAAATTTGTCATCTGTGTGCTCCAGAAGCCTAGATTTCTTGTGCCTTGATTTATTGTCCTTGAGGCAGATATTGGGGTGGTTAAAAAAGGATTTATTTATTTCTTCCTGATCAGGATATTGGTAGCAGGCACTCATTGCAACGAAGCCAGTGCTGGTCTGCCTTGTAATCCTGACCCACCGGATTGAGCTAGCTGGGGGTTCCCAGCTAACTCAATGCCCAGCCCTAGGCCAAGGTCCACATGATCCTACTGCTCTCACACTAAGGGCAACTCCCCACCTTGCCCCCCCTGGGCAAGCCTTTCATTCCTAGAGAGCCAGCAACCATCCACAGCAGTGCAGCTGTGGTGGGAGCTGTTCCACCCAGCTCTGGGATCCCAGTGAAATTACAGCCCTGCAACTGCACACAGATCTCTCATCCCTCCTGTTTGCTCCCCACGCTGCCTGCATTACTGCAATGAATTAGTGCCCTCCAGAGAGGCACCCAGTCAGCCTGATTGTCCAGAAGAGACATGAGAGCTTTTCCAATAATGCTATCCAGAAGACACTTCCTTATTTATGAACATATGTTTGAGATGGCCTCCCTTCAGCCGTGTTTTGTTGATTAAGCTTTGTCAGGTGGATCCCATGTGTGATTGTAGCATTCCTCAACTGTCACATGGCTGTAAAAAGCAAATCCCTACTGTCAACACCTGCTGTGCAACCAGTTGTTCACCCACAAGATCTGTGCTCTCTCTGCGAGCCCATGTCACAAGGGAGAGACATAAGGACTTTTGTATTGGACAACAGGCAAGGATGAAGCATGTGGTATCTTATGAAAAGATGAACTTGCTGCCCCAGGGAATACTTTTTCCTCCCAAACTCACTCCAAGTACACACACAAGGCAAGAAAGGGACTTCTCTTCCCTCTGCACTGAACTTTGCAAGGACTCCAGAGGCTTGGTGAGTTTTGGGGCTAGACTTGGACCAATAAGAAAGGGGAAAAGCCAGAAATGCCTGCTCAGACTCTGCATCAGCATCTCTAATCCCTACCTGCCTTATTCTGAGAGATGCTGATGGCATGACTCAAGTCAAGTTCCTTGTGGCAGGCCCTGGGGTGGTGCTCTGCATGATGCACATGAGTGGGGCAGGCTGAATGTACAAAGGGACCTTTTGGAGGTTAAACAACTACACAGGAGTAATGCTGAGCCCACAGAAGATAATTCAGTTTGGGTCTAGATGTTACTGGAATGCTTTGGGGGTGGCCCAGGAGGTTATGGTGTCTACAAACTGCATGATTCTTATGCTAGTGCATTTGGGCAACAATCCCACAAAGTAAAGAGGAAAGGGCCACCAGATTACAATAGCAGTTAGATTATGGTACTGATAATAATTGGTCTTGATGGTATGCTCAGAACCACACATAGTTCAAATAAGTTCTTTGTCCATACAGCTTACATACTGTCATCTGGGATATGCATCAGCTTTTTGCAGAATGAGAGAGATGCTGGAAGCATGGCACCTGGACAGAAACTGAGTGGTACCTTTTACAGTGTCACATGGAGCAAAACAGCTCTGCTGCCTTCTCTGGGACCGAGGCCATGATCTTCTTGCCCACTTAGGAGTCGCCAGTACTGTTAATAAATCTAATGAAGAAAATCTAAGGTTGTTGTCCAATTGTCTGTGTCTAATTGCATTTAATCAGTGCCTTGCAAACCAAAGGTGGATCTGCCAGACAGTGTTATTGCTGTGTTAGAACAGGGTGAGTTATTTTAATTGTTATTCAATGTAGATAGTTTATAGGAAATTAGAAAAAAAAAAAAAAAAGCTTCTGTTCCACAGTGTTTCTAGTTCGCTGGAATAAATCAACATCTCATCTTTCACCTAAATAGGAATCCCTGAACTCCCTCAACTACTCTTATTTCTGAGTCAGTTTCTAGCTGAAACAGCATTCCAGAAAGAAGATAAGATTATCCTTGATCAAAACAATGTTCTTATTCTCTACTCTGGCTGGAGAAACTCTGTGGAGGAAGTAGCTGCTGAGACAGGGGGAGAAGAAAAGCCAGTGTTAGGCTATCTTGGGACTACTCCACCTTCTGGAACAGAGAGAACTGGAAGAGCTCTGTATCTTGCAGTAATGTGAACTCTGCTCCACTGGTGTCCTCTGGCCCTGTCTCACCTCTCCCCTAACATGTTTTCAGCATACTGTTCTCACAGCCCTAAACCTATGCAACAAAGAGCTGTTTGGTTTACAGGCTTATGCACAAAGCCCAGACAGAAACCCCCTCTGACATTACAGTTTTCACCATGAAAGAGACCTTTGGCCCCATGGTCCAAGAACAGCAGTAGAACAAACATTCAGTGGTTGTAGAAAGCTGCAGGTCAGGGTAATCACAATGTATTGAAAACTCACCAAATAGTTGTCAATCAGAAGCATGGAGCCTTTGTTCGAAGATCAGATGAGCATCATCTAGTCAAAATACTTCAGGTGCCTCAGTATTTGTTATTTGACAGTGATTTGTAGCTGGAACAGTAACTCCTGCAACAGCTAAGCATGGAGTACATCTTGTATTGTGACCTCCTGCATGGTTTCATCCAAAGCCCTTCAAAGCTGGGAGGGAGTCTTTGGCTTCAACTGTCTTTCAGTCAGGCATTAATCTAATATACCAAAACTGTCTCAGACAAAATCCTTTTTGTATCAAACTACCCTCTGAAACTACCTTTCCCCCCACCTTTTTTTTATTGCTTCATCAAAATACATCCAGCTGTTCCTGTGCTTGTAGCAGTACAATTTGCCCCAGACATTCCAATGGAAAATTGTGTACATATATAAGTCAGTAACAGCTGAATCAATTTTCTTCAAACTCCCTTATTTTAAATCTAATGGAAATCTAGAGAATGTGATTTGATTGCCCTAACTTAATTAGCTCAGTAATTTTAAGATTATTAGCACTGGGCTTTTTTACTTCTGCTCAATATGTTCTGAATTCCATCTCTTTGCTCATAGAAAAATGTTGTTACACAATGGGTTATTTTAAACTGTAATTGTCCAGCAAACTTTAAACACATTTAAGGCCAGTACAGTGTAAAGAGAAAGCGGCAGTAATCTCTCCACTACTCCCAGCTGTTATTGGCTGCATGACATGATAATAATAATAACTTGCATTTCTGTACAATATTTTGCTTCAGGAAAAAAATTGAAGGATGTTGGACTGCTCTCGAATAATTTATGAATTCCATATGTTTATAAGTGTCTTTAAATGCCATAAGGGATTTACAGTATGGAAATATGTTTGCTCCTAGGAGGTGTTGACTGTCCATGGGCAAGGAAGAATATAATTGCATTTAGGCTATGCTGCAAATGCCATCTGCTTTGATGTCCTACATCTGTGCAGCTGTGGGGTTTAGCAAACTCTGCCCACCTGGGAACAACGTGTCCCAAGCAGGATGTAGAGGAGAACCAAAACTCCAGGATACTGAATTAAACAACTTCTGAAGGAGTAAGGAATGGGTTTTAAAGAAATGGACTTTCAGGGAAAACTAATAAATAAATGGCATTGAAGTTCTCTGTTGAAAGGTGACAAAACTCCTAGGTAACATAAGTGTATTAAACCAAGTGCTTTCAAAATTTTTCATCTTTTGTTCTAAAGGACTAATCTGTGCAATGCTGTTAAGAATGCTGCCCCATAGAATCTTCCAGAGAAGTGACTGTTCAGTCTAAAAGGAGCTTGTGAAATGATGTTGGCAATTCAGGCAATCCAGAAACTAGTCTAAGGCCAGGAAAATTGGAGCCTTGGTCTCAAGGGTGGATGAGGTGCCTTCTGAGGGACAATAACATCAGGCAGAAGAGCAGTTCATCCTATAAATACCATCCAAGTTTGGGACAAGGGTCAGGGGCTGAAAATGGCATCTTTCATTTGTGTGGAGAGCCTTTAATGGAACTGGAAGTTCATGGCACATACAGATGTATGGTTTGAGACAAGAAAATGCTTGTTTTGATGTTTTCAGTTAGCATATTTCACTTTTCATGCTCCCAAGTGAAAACATTCTGCTCTGTTTAACTGCCCAAAGCATCCCAGTTAACATCCATGCACGTCTCAGATGATTAGGAGGGTGCTGTAGCTTGGGTGCTGCAGGCCAATGCTCGCCACTGTGGCTACAGGTGCCTGAGCAAGTTCTTTGTGGTCCCTTGTGCTTGGCTCTGGGGTTTGTTGGCTCCCATGGGTCACCACAAGACCTGGATGGAGGGGGAACTTTCCCATTGCAGGGAATGTAGTCTGGCCAAGGTAGACCTGTAATGTGGAGGGTAGAGAGCATGGGCCATCTGAATTTAAAACTTTC
Source organism: Leptocoma aspasia (assembly GCA_013399835.1). Taxonomy (NCBI): domain Eukaryota; kingdom Metazoa; phylum Chordata; class Aves; order Passeriformes; family Nectariniidae; genus Leptocoma; species Leptocoma aspasia. Next base: position 669,004 of record VXAX01007539.1, on the reverse strand, counting down.
ATAATGGAAAGTGTTGCTGCTGGGAAACCAGAAAAAATCTGGGATGACTTGGAAAAAAGTCCTTTTTGTAACTTCAATAGACCAGAATGCGTTGAAAATGCTGAAGCAGTATAAAATTACTATTTTTTTTAACCTTAGCAATTGAGACCTGAAGTGTTTCACAATATAAAAATCATTTGAAAGCTCATTTAGACAGAATCAAAATAACCAGACCTCCTTAAAAACAAGTTGCTTTAGATTACAGAGCAGAAAATATAGTAGGCTCATATGTAATCCACCAGACCACAGCACATCCCAGGAAAGTCATTACATCTGAATACTGTTTCCATGGTGGTTGATAGCAAAACTCCCTCTGATTTTGCTAGCAGAAGTTCACCTCTTGGATGCAGTGTAAGTTACTCCTGTAAGAGTCAGCAGACACTTCTGTTCTAACCATGAAAATCCAGGACCACACCAGCACAAGCAAAGATTTTCTGTCAAACTTCCATTGCTAAATGAAACAATAGTAATGTAATTTAGCATGTTGATGACTATTCCTCAAAGTGCATTCCCTGGTTAATGTGCAAAAACAAATGAAAGGAACAGGTTTGTCTTCTCTGAAGAATTCATTATAGTTGGTGATTTTTTACAATATTCCAGGCAAAATAATTTTTAATATTCTTCTATATTTACTTTCTCAGACTCCTATGAAGCCTAATCAAAGTTTTGTAGAAGATGGTGTTCTGTGGAAGATAGTGGAGTAGCATTTTCCTTTTTCTGAGTAAACTGTCAGCCTAAACTTACCATTTAACAGCTTGATGGAAAAGATATCCTTAAGTGATATCCTAAATAATAGAGTTCTCTGAAACTGTCTGCATGCTTAAATGACATCATACATAAATGTATGCACTTACCTGAGTTTTCCCTTCCCAAACAATGAAATTACATTGAAAGTACTGATACTACTTAAGCCTTTTAAAATAATAATGAGAATAATAATGACAATATTAATAATATTTATTAATCATTATTATGAGTACAAATTAAAAAGTAATAATAAATAAACAAACATAAATAAATTTACCAAATAAAAAGCAGTAGAATACATGAGTTTTTACTGAAAATCAGATTTTTATTTTCTAGTCATGTAATCTGAAAGAAATTTCAAATAACATTTTAACTCTGTTTTGGAGCTGTAATGATCCTACCTCTTGGCATTTTAACTAAATTGCAGCACATCTTTGTCCCACTGTATTTTCTTATTTTTATTGTGTTCACAGACTACACTAAGCTTTCTACGTGCTACCATTTTTCTGAAGAAAGTGTAAGCATTAATCCTCTGCCTTGGCATGAGAAGTTTGTGTAATTCAAGTTTCATACAGAGATTTTTCCAGCCCCATTTAGAAGTCCTCTGGAGATGTGAAGGGCTGACTAGAGCCGATTGAAATTGAAATGGTGTACAAACCTCTTCCTGGTTCTTGCAGAAATCACACAGTGAATTCTATCCAAAATTAATTTCCTTAAGCCATAAGTATTAGAACTGAAATCAGACACTTTGATTTTAAATATCACAGAATCACAAAATATTCTGAGTTGGAAAGAACCTACGAGGATCACTGAGTCCAACTCTTAAGTCATATCTTTTGCAAAAAAACCCCAACCTTTTTCAAATTAAAACTTAAAGAAAAAGTGAGATATTGTGATCCACATTTTTCAGCCTACCATCTTGCAAACCAAATGCAAACATCTGAGGAAGCAAGTGCTGAAATTGCCTTCTTTAGCTGGGTGTATAAAACAGGAATATCTTTCTGTAGTGATATTGCCAATACAATTGTGCACTCAACAACGTCAAGACCTTTTCTTTTTGTGGACAATGGTACAGAACATCTCTGAAAAATGCCTTTAGAGGTGATTTAGCATTTGCCAACACTCCTAAAATTGCTAGAGGAGTAGACACTACCAACAGACTCAGAGGTTGTACACATAGTGCCCTGGAAAAGAGCTGTCCTTCCTTTCTTCTGTGTGTACGTGGTTAAAAAGTGGTTTGTTGTGATCTGCAGTACTTCAGAAGATTATTAAAGAAAGGGTAATGATGGTCTAAGTGCAAGTAAGCATGTAAAGGGCTAAATTCTTACACTCTCCTGTCAGAATGACAACTTGTGAGACTTCAGAGTCAACAGTGAAGCAAGATTCCCTTTCTGTCCTACCTACTGCCCTCCCACTGCTCTTTAGGTCATAGGAGCCATTAATTAAATTCTCTCTTAACCTTTCTCTTAAACCTCACAGTTTATTGCACTGTCACACTCTTGTCAGCAACTTCTATCCCAAACCTGCCCCTGTCAGAAACACTCACCAGTTTCAAACAGCCCTATAACATACATGCTGAGACAGGGCAAATCTGAGCCCGAAACAAATATTTTACAACTTACAGTGATTTTTCAAGGTCTTGAACCAACATCTTTCCATCACAACTAAGCTCTACAAGATGTAGAACTGCCATCATAGATGTTACTTTTCATAGGTATAAAAATTACTCAAGTGGAAAAAATCAAGCCTCTCCATTTTCAAGACTGACATTCACATGTTTTGAGTACCATCTTTCTGGAGGACTAAAAAAAAGTCACACAAACTCTTTAGACAGAGAGTGACCTCCTGTCCATTCCAGGATATTTTGATTTGAGCACTGAACTTCATAGGGCACAAGTTAAAATTGCACTTGTGATGTTTCATTGAGTTGATGATAGTTTCTGAGCTGCTATGTTCAAAGATCTACAGGATACTTTATTTCATTTAAGCCCTGAATGAGAGTAAACATCCAGGAGTAACTGATTTGCCTTCAGTTTATCTACCACAGTTTGTGAGATCCCAACACATAGGGATGTGTTACTTTACTTAATCTGACACATCCTTTACAGAAACCTGGGTATGAAATACTGTGCTGGAGGGCAATAAAATGCTAAGACACCATTGTGTTTTCTTCCTAACAAGACATTTTCTTGTGAAAGTTAGTGTGGGAGCGTCTGTGCAATGAGAGCGGGAAGGAAAGACAGTGTAGGATCCCTGTAAGGACCAACAGAGCTTACTGATGTATCCTCCTGAAAATCTGAAGCAAAGATCATTGCTGTGTTTTACACAGAGCAGAAGACTGAGAGTGTACATCAAATGGGGTATCAATGCTGTGATGTAATGTGAGCAGGAGACTCCTCATCCCATGCTACACTGTGGGACTGCTGGAGTAAAATGCTGGGAGAGAAAAGAAAAACTTCTCCCCAAGAGAAAGGGGAGAAGTTTTAAAAGCAATACAATTCCAGATACTAAAGTATTCTGATATTGATGTAAGATTCAAGCCAAATTATATAGAAAGATAATGCTACTCATTAGTTAAAATCAAAAAGCATCACCTGACATTCTTTACAAAATATTGTGTGGGTAGACTCCTGGTTCAGGAGTGCAGAGGTCTGTCTGCCTTGATGCACACTGCTCCTGACCCTGCTTTGCCTTGTAGAATTCATCCTGCACTCTCCTTGAGGCAGTCACAGACACTAAAACAGATCTCTGAAGTGATACTCAAATACCAGAGATGTCAGCTTTTAGGTAATGTTATCTTAGTTATCTTAGGTTTGAGATCTTAAGGTTACATACTTAGTGTGTTCCCCTGTGCTCATGGTCCATGGATACATCTCAGACATCTTTTAATTTCCTTTTCTTATCATCACTTTCTATGTGTGTTCTGCATGTGAAATGCTTAAAAATAGCAGGAGAAGATAAGAAAAAAAACCCAGAGTCTTTCAGGTAAACTCAAGGTTGTGTTCTTGGATAATTAGTGATGCCTCCAGCTCAACTTCGTGTCATCTTTTTCTGGAGTCTGGTACATCCTCTTCCCTGGTATTGATATGTTCATAGTGCAGGGAGGACACTGAGGTACCAATGAAGATTCTTTATTCTTGGAACTGATCTATTGCTTGCTAAGTCAATCCATCTCTAGAGGAACACAGCTACCAGTCAGTCTTTTAAAACTGCATGGATTAGCAACAGATGTTTTGTCAGTCATACAATGGAAAACACTTTTTTTCCTCTTGTGAAGGAAGAAACATATTTTTCTGGACTTGGTACAGTCTGCAATGGTTTGGGTATGGTCTTCATCCACAATAGCTTTGGTAACAACACATATAATATAAGACAACCATCTTGCCTTCAGTTATTTAAGGGAAACCTGACTCCACTCCTGAGACAAAAAACTCTGGCCAAAGGAAGTTGAGTTGGCTTCTTCTTTCTCTGAAAAACAGACCACACAATTGCGGTGGATGAAAGAGTAGCCAAAAAATTAAGAGATCATTTTCAGACAAATATATTTTTTTCCAAATACAGTATTTTGTCCCAGTCCTTCCACCCTTGTGATACGAACTACTGCATATGCTTCATAAAATTACCATCTACTATTCAGTTGTTTATTTTTGTAATCACAGGATTTCATTTCATTTGTTTGCCTTTTGACCCTGTTTTGATTGTAGAGAGTTTTAATAATCAAGGGATCTGTAGATTAAAGTCTATTTAATGCAATATGCTTTTCACATAAAATTGGAGGAATTTCACCAGCATTATTGACATGCTGATTTATCCCCACAATCAAGCAAGCACTGAAGTTACTAGAAAGGGATTTTGATTTCTCTGTTTCCTTTCCTTTTGATACTGGTTTTGGTGTTTTGCCCTTTTTTTTTCTTAATTATAACCAGATAATTTTGTTAAATTCGTTTAAATATTGAAACCCAATCATGTGGTTCATTTTAGATTTTTAAAAATCTACCAACTTGGATTTTTCCAGTAACTTCATAGCTGAGTCAGGTCTGTTGACCCTTGTAGCTGCTTTCTCTTAAACAATCTGCTGAATTGTACAATACTCATCTGAGCATAATGTTAGACTTGAAATGCCACCAAGTATATTTTATTTCTGAAACACCCGGATTTTCTAAATCACTCAGTGATTTGAAAGTCAATGGAATGAAGCTCAGAAGAAATGGGAGAACTTGATTTACTGCTAATTTGATATTTGGAACTGACATTTCACTCTGTATGTGAACGCTGAAAAAGCTGCCAAACCCAGACTTTGCTAAAATATCATAATTACTGGTTCCTCTACTCCCGAATACAACATTGTTTGGTGAAAACAATATATTCTTCAGTCCCTTCACTCCACTATCTATTGTTTTATACCAGTTATTTATAAAAGGAAATGTCTGACTTTTTAAAATGGAATAGTTGTGTCAGTATTTGATTAACTTCTTCTCCCTCTGCATTATCAGTCTTGATTAAAACAGCAGGTCATTGTGTTCTGATTATCTCATGTTTTAACCAGTCAGCTCCTTTTGCTTTTGCCTTTTCTTTACCAAGAACCTCAGGTGTCTTTCCCCTATAAGAATGTCTCTATATGTTATGCCACTGTGCTCTAAAATGCAACCTTGTCTCTTTTGGCATGCTGAGACGAGCCATGGGCTAGTTGGTGTCTGTGGCATGTCTGGGTGCAGATGTCCATGGCCAGACAGAGTGTCTTGGCTGGGAGTCCAGTGGGTCACTCCCCTCATGCAAAGCCTTGGTGCTCACTGATAGTGCTGTGTGAAATGAGGTCCTGCCAAAGATGAAAACTGGTTCCAACTGACTTCTGCAAGAGTTCAGTAAAGGTAGACAGACAGTCTCTTACTCCAGAGACTATTAAAAATAACAATGAGCAAAATGTAGATAATGCAAAATGTCAGGTAGCCTACCAAGTGGCACGGTGTAGCTAATCCTTGGTGACTGTGCTGCTGGGTGGAGAGCACTGTGCTGTGTCACAGGACGTGGCTGTCTGAATTCAGTTTTACTGTTATACATACGAGACTTCCTCAGATGAGACTGCTGACCCTCTCCCCTCTACCTCAACTGCAGTTCTTCTTTCTCAGAATAGCTTACCTGCTCCTGAATAGCAGATATCCAAGGGTGTGATTGCTACCTGTGATCTGTGCCATCTGCCAGGGAGCAAGGTCATGTTGACACCTTCAGCAGGGCTCAGGACGTGCCCTTCCAGCCCTGGGTACCAGAGCTGCCTTCTGCAGCAGTTCTGACCATCGTGGTCTCTCTGAAAGCAGACAAGGCATGGACTCAACCAGCTGGATTATAAAAAAGCTGTTTTAGATTGAAGACCTTCGTAGTTTTGTGACATGCTCCAGACTATTTCTGTGTTCAACTGCAAAATAGTGCTTGAAAGCTGAAGGATCCCAATCTTTGTGTTCTTGGTGAAGGACTTGACAGGGTATGGTTTGTAACAGCAATACACTGTTCTTGCTTGACTCTAAATCTTAGTGCTGCATTTCCTCAAGCAACTATCTGACACCCTGAAGCTTGGGAGGAAGGACAGTTGCAGTTTTCAGTGGTGGTCACTGAAGAGTGGTCATAGAGCTGACCACTGGTCACTTGCCAGCACAGACCCGCCTGTTGTGAGGGCACCATGCTGGTACTATGTCTAGAGGCGCTAGGATGGTGAATGTTTGGTGTGGGGCTGGCTCAGAACTGCACCCCTTTAAAAATATCTGTTTTCCTGGCTGCTTGACAAGGTTTTTCAGTCATACGTTTCTTCCCAGAATTCACTGTCATGAGAAACCTGTCCGTCTTCTGCTAGTCAGGGCAAGCATGTTAGTGACAGCCTGCATATACTGAAAACTGTCTGCATCTTGGGTTGGGCTGTTGAAACTTCTTTTCCAAGTGTGTTACTTCCATTATATAGCATTTAGATTACACTTACTGTTTGTTTAACTTCTTCGTAGCAGAGCTAGTTATTTCTAAAGCTGCTTGGAGCCTTTTATCATGATATTTTACTTTTTTCCCCTCATCTGTTTAGGCTTAAGCACTCTTTATATGATAAAAAATTGTTTTATTTTCCTGTAAAACACCTTGGATACAGAATACAACCCATATGGCAGTTTAAGGAAACAGCATCTCCCAAAGAGGGTGTTGAATGTGCACAAATATGTTCTTGTTTTTTACTAGGGGCACCTGCCAAAACCCTGCTGACACATCAAGTGTAAAAAATATTTGGCATCAGTCATCTCCTCCAAAATTTCCTTGTAGATATTGGAAAATATTCTCTTTTATGTATTTATTTAATTCTACTTGATGTTTCCTGGTCCCTATGGTCACATCTGTATGGAAAAGTAAACATGGCATGGCATGTTCTCAAGTGCTGAGGCCAACTAGTCCATCCTGGTAAATTTACTGTCCCTCAAAATAGTGACAAGTTAGTAGAGGTGGGCCTTGAAAATATTTAATCTATTTACTAAAACATAACTTGAAACAACTAAATCCGAAGTAAAATTGGAGGCTATCTAGCTGCCTAATAGCAAGAGGGAGGTGGCAGAAGTGAGAAGTGGGTAGGTGATGGCAGGAAGATAAAGAGGAAAATCCAAAATATGTTCAGGTCAGTGTCACCCTCTCCTCTCTGCAGGTAGGGACAATCTGGAGCGGCCCACCTCACCCTGAGCAGGCTTCTGCTGCCTGCTCATGGAAGGCTGGCCAGCTCTGCTGGGTGAACACCCATCTCTGCTCTTCACCATGTTGGTCTGCAGCTTCCCAGAGCAGAGCACAGAGATCTGTGGAGGCAACAGGCATCCTGAAGCAGAAGCTGGTGTCACAGAGAAAATGTTTTCCATGCACAAAAAGGTCATATCTGTCCGTTCTTGTCTGCACCATGTGGGCTGGCTGGGTCTGCACCATGGCCCGTTCAACAACACAGCACAGGCTGGCCTGGGTCCTCACAGTTTTGGGGAGGAGAAGGAAATAAATACAACCAAACAGCTCTTGCAAGGATCTTGCACATTAGCTGCCAAAAGAGGGAGCAGCATTTGCAGAGCATATGCTGTCACCCAGACTCATCCCTGAGTGGATGGATGCTGGGCAGACTTTGACTACCCGGATGGGATTGGCAGTGCTGGAGGAAGTGCAGAGTGAAGGTCAGGGATGTGTTTCTGTGGGTACCTGCTGTGACAGTGCCTTGTGTGACCCACAGGGATGCCAAGTGTGGGATGCCACAAGCTGACCACCACTGACCACAGCACTGCCTGGGACTTTGTGGTGTGTGGTGACCTCAGAGAGAGGTGGGTGCTCCTGACTCTGCCTGCTGCTCCTGGTGGGCTTCCCTGATGAAACGCAGGGTGTCATCAAAGAATTGAGCAGAAGGTACCATCAACTCTGCATGGTGACAACACAGGGACAATATGGGATATGAATGATCTGGGCAACAAACTAATCCAGCTTCACATTCATCATTTATTTATAGCTGTGGGAACTTTCTCAGGGTTTGTCTTATGGTGCTTTTTCATGCTTATTTTATGACCTCATGTCCTAGAAATTTTCCTTGATTTCCTAAGTATTTTGTCACCTGTTTTCTTGGTGACACTAATAATTTGGCAGATTTTTATGCCAATGAAAGTTTCAGTAAAGCATAACACATTGCATTTAGATTTGATAAATTGTTTTAGTTGAAAAAGTCAAGGTTTCTGTTAATCACTTGGAGTGTAATATTTTGCTGTTTTGGTTTATTTTATTTTATTTCAAAATGTATTCAAAACTAAAGTGCAATCAAAAACAATTCATGTTAAAACTGCACTTGTCTTCAAGCAGGTATAATCCAAAACAATTTTTACAGTTTTTTTAAAGAAACCTTGAATACTTTATGCAAGACTGACTAGAACATGAATAGGCATTGATTTAAACATTAACTTGTTTCATTTTGTTTTTCTTATGTACCTCTTCTTGTTTAAATCCCTCTATACAGATATTTGTATGTATTGTTGGCAATCACCAAATAATATAGAACTAGGCATGACTGAGTTATAGTTGTTATTTTAAACCAGCTGTTTTTAGCAGTAATAATTTAGAGTTAATAGTAGCTCTTATATCTAGCTATGCAATTATTTGATATAGTCCCAAATAGGATAATCTGCTCTTAAATCCAAGTGGCTGAAAGAACTGTAGTCTATAAAGGAGCATGCAACAAGCCTGTGGCATCCAAGCACATGAATCCTTACCTAAGAAAGAGACCTTTAAGTCCCCTTTGCTTAAGGCAAACCTTTGCCCAGCTTAGGTTTGCCAAGTCTGAGAATGTTGTGGAGTCAAATGTCAGCACTCTCTGAGTGGTGAGGAGCAGGAGGCTCTTAAGAGCACTGCACCAGTCCCAGATTGGAGTAGGAACTACGTTGTGCTAAGCACAGGAGTATCCATGGACCATGGCCCCATTCAAGGCTGCCCATGTGCTTTGCAGAAGCTGAGTCATGTTCCAAGGGCAGGTTTCTGTGGAATGACACACGGTTCCCCAGGACAGACCTCTCACTGCAGCGGTGTTTAAGGTGTTCTATGCTGTGCCAGCCCTGAGACTGGGAGCAGCACCTTTGAGCAGCCTGATGATAACAGGGCTAGGATGCAATGCCTTGTGTGTCACAGCCAGGATTTCCACACCTGAGCCACACTCCAGCACAGGATGATGTTCCTTGCTTCCTTTCCTTATGCCACGCTTCTGTTTCCCAAGCGTGCTTAAAGATTTTGCATTGAAATCCGTATTGGGTTTTACCTAGTAAATCACAAATAATAGGTCTAATACTGAGCAACTATCTCAGTACTGTGAGCTCTCCCTCACCTAGGATAATGTGAAGCAGGAATTCAATCTTCCCCTGCATGTATGAGTTCCTCCTCAGTCCCATTAACTCCATTGCTGGGTTGACAACAGACTGCTAAGCTGCAGCTTCGTCTTCACGTCTTCGTCCGGGTGCCTTGTGTAGCCAACAGCATTCACTGACACCCTCTCCATAACCCTCAGCAGCTCACTCAGCTCTTCTGCTTTCCTAGGCTTTCAGTGTCCTCTTTGGTTCTGGCCTCAGGCTTGGAAAAGTGAATGCTGCCAACCTGCTTGGAGCCTACAGGGTATTTTACAATTAATAGCATCCCTATTGTTTCCTCAAAGACCACTTGGTATTTTCAGCTTGAACATAGCTTTGCCATTGTTTCATTTCCTCTTTGTTTCCTCTAACAGCCTGTTTTGATTTAACTCTATGTGGTCAATCATGACATAGATTAAACTGAACTGTGTATAACATTTGAAAAACACATGAATAGTTGTCTTTATGTGGTTGGAGTTTGCACACTGATACTTGCTTTTCTTATTACTCTTGCTGAATCGCAATCAGACCTGCACCTGCAGCCTGGTTCTAGCTGGAAACTTGTGTATTTGTACCCCTCAAAGTGCCTGGCAGCAATCAAAACACTGAATTAGTCAGTTTCTGGGCTGGTGGCTTTCTTCTAGTGCTTTTTCTTGAAGGAAAATTTGCTTTGGTCTAAACATTTTTTAGGAACGTCTCCTTTTTGCAGAGATTTTATTGAAGTTTATTTTTTCCCAGTTTTCACCACTATTACTGCTCACTTTCCAGCCAATATTAATCACCCCAATGAAAAATATCAACCTCAGCTCTTGAAAGCATACCCCCTTAGGTGTCTTCTTTACAAGCTACAAAAGTCTGCATGAGGTTGCCCAAACATATGTTTGTGTATTTAACATTTCTCATAACCTGGCAGATGTTACCTGCTCTATCGTGTTACAGTGCAGAGTTTTCAGGTGTAATTGCTACGTCTGGAAAACTTTTCCCTGCACACAGTGTGGGCTTGCAGCGGGCTGATACTGCTCGCAGAATCTAGTGCTAATCTCTTGGCCCATATCCATGAAGCTGACCAAATCACAGACCCCTTTTTTATAAAGGTATTTATTCTGTTTTGCTAGTGAGTGATAATTTAGTAGATTTCCCACCAGCAACTTGAGAGAATGGATGAGACTGCAGGAAACAACAATGAGAAACACTGGAGTCAGAAATTCTTAGAAAGAGAAGTCCTCTTTTGCTTTGACATTGTTTTGGTTGCTTATCACTTCTTGATGTACAAAAATTGGCTTCCAAGCTATGATGCTAATAAAAGGCCACATTTTTTGTGCCTCTACCTCCCCTGGATTTTCCTGAGCTTCCAACAGGGATTAATTTGGCCCAAAGCATCCACTCACAACTTCTATGGTTGCAGGGGTAGGCAGGCTTTCTGGCATGTGCTTTGCCGAGTCATTACAAATTCGGTCTCTGGGACACAGCTGTGCTGGGGCTGCTGCTCTCTCTCACAGACACTTCATGGAGCCTCAGGCTGCTGACACTGCTCCCCTCCTTGTAGTGTTTCCACCTTGCCTTCCCTCATTGGGCCAAACCACCACAGTTATTGCTCTGCTTTCCCCCCTGCCCTTCCTTGGCATCAGCAGCATGGACTGTTGGGTTCCTGTGCCCAGCCACCCCTGTGCCCCATGTGCAGGTGGCTCCCGGTGGTCATGCATCCTGTTGTGTCAATGTCCAGCTTGGATCTGGGGAGATACTGGAGGTTGCTCCTTTATAAAGCAGAGGATGGAGCTCGAAGCAGCTCTGAGTGCCTGATTAACACTTCTTGGATCTCAGGTCATCCATTAACAGTGCTAATATATGAGGGAGAACAGCACTCTAGTTTAATGTGTCCAATTTATGAGGCACTCCTTTTCTAATATAATTATTTTTTAATCTCGTGATCCAGATAAAAGAAAGTTAATTTTGTGAGTAGAAATAAGACAGATTTTTAAAAATTTTGCAAGTCCCCACTTTTATCTTCTTTTACTTTTGTAACTTTTCTATAACTAAACCACATTTTTCATAGTAGAAGAGAGATTAAAGTGTTTTCCCCTGATTTTCTCAGGTGTGTAATTCCTGGAATTTACTTCTGAACAGCCATAACACCATTTTGACTGAACTGTGGCTTCTGATCCAGCCCAAGCAGTGGGCTCTAGTCATCTCTCTATAGTCCCATGTGAATTAAAGAAAACATAATTTACTCTATTGCTTTTAGCAGAGATTGTAGAAGATAAGGAGGTGGCAGTCCCTGAAGGTCTCTGGTCTTTTCTAGAGTGCAGCTCTAGAGAAAGATAGGAACTTTCCTTCAGCCAAGCCTTGAGTGTCACATTGTCCCCAGTCTAAGTCTGAGCAGTGGTGGCCTTCATGGAGGCCACCTAACTTCCTAAAGTTTCTGTGGAGTAGGTAGACCTTGCTACAAAGCATCTTCTCCTAGATCTGAATCTGGGTCAAAATTCCACACTGGCTGCCAGCACTGGTAGTCACTGTCTTTTTGCTTGACAGATCCTTATCCATAGATGTTTCCTCCTTGCAGCTCACCTGACTGCAACACATCTAAAAGCCAAGCAGCCCCTACTTTGTCGTGTACTTTTCACAGTACATCTTGCTTTAAGGATCCTGGAGGCTTCTCTGTAATGCATTTGCCCTATAGTAGACTATTTCACTCTCGTTTTCTTCCATCTAAGAAAGCAGCCCTGGCATTAAAGCCCATGGAGGGTCCTGCCCATGCACATGCTGACACACAGCAGCAAGTCACAGAGCAGCACATGGCATTGTTCTCATTTCTGTTGAGCACTGGTTCTTTGAACACTGCCTGTGCCTCCAGAGGAAAACAGAAGATAAGTCAGGCTAAGTTAATTTGTGGGCTAGACAAGCTGAACAGTATCTCTGTAAGGGTTTTGCACAGAATGTACCGGTGTCTCCAGACTTGGAAAGAGCTTGCCTTTCTGAGTCAGGCAATGGGAGCCAAATTCAGATGTGAATCTGAGTTCTCTAACTCTGGAGGGAGTCTGAGCTGGTGTATTTTACACCTTCTTCCGCCTCCCCTCATCCCACGAGTGTATTATGCTGGCCTAGCTTCCCTCAGATTTAGTTTTCATTTATGTTCACTGAGATGCACTCAGGCTCACATCCACCAGCCACAGTTTAAATCCCCCAGCTTTTTGCATGATTCCTGAGCCTAGCTATCCAAGGCTGTATTTAAGGAATTTAAGGAAGTCTTAAGTTAGTTAGTAACCCACCACCAAAGAGTTGAGAGAGAGATGAGTGGTGCAAGAAGAGCAGCTAACAGAGGAGCATAAATTCAAATTAGATTTCTCCTTTTTATTTTTGCCTCTGTACTCATTTGCTCCTGACCGGTGGTAAGTGATAACTAATTATTAACTGGCCTTTCTGATGCAGTTTTGGACCATGGTCCTGTGCTGAACCCCAGGTGATCTTGATGTGAAGAGGACAGCTCAGAGTGTGATTTCCTTCCACCACTGGAGCCAAGATGGGCATGGGTTACAGATGACCCCACAACTTAATCAAAGACTAAGCGTTTGCATGTGTCATACTAATGTATGTATGTCAACATGTATCTCATTATCAACAAGGTAAGTAATGACACTTTTCTCATTACTGATGGTATTGATAAATTTATCATAAATTTCATTATCAACATATATGCGTAGTTATCCTGAAGACAGCCATTTACCACTTCAGAAGAAAAGAGAGATCTATAGAAAAGCACACACACAGCTAAAACGTTAGCATATCTCATCAAAAATATATCTTTGTTCATATTCAACAGCGACTAGGTACCTTCTACATTTTAATTTAAATCACCTAACAACTATGCTCATATACTCTGAGTCATATTTGCTTTGTCTTTGCCATTGACAAACTCCTCAGGGGGACTAAGAATTCCATATATCTTGTGGAGGGAACAAGTTATTTCTTGAAACAGCTTTCCCATCTACACCAGTTTTGATTGGTTTTGGTGGTACCCTACACTACACTTACCTGTGGTTTTCTTGCTCTCTGGATGAGTAACGTTCATTTTCCTAAGCTGACAAAGTGGTACTTTTCATCAGCACTAATTTCATATTGACAAGAAGAGGAAATTCAGGCATTAGGTTGTAGCTGAGGAAATGAGCCAAGAATGAAAATAGCATAGCTGTAATCCTTTTTCATGATAAAGGGACAGTTTTCACAGGTTATGCATGATAGAAGTATTATTTTTTTAATTGACCATTATAGTCAGGGAGCCATGGAAAAGATTTTGTAAAGGTTTTGATTTATTTATATAATTGAAAAACTTCTCCTTCCAAACATGAATTAAAGTCCGGATTGTATGTGTTTGAATTTGGATCAGTTTCTCTTTTATCATCTTCTTCCATTGCTTGCCAAATTGGAAGAGACAGAAGGCCCCATGAAGAAAACATCTCTCAGCATCAGCCAAATTAGGGATCACATGCTTTGAAATGAAGGAAAGGTGATCTCTTGTAGTTTATTCCATCAACCATTCCCAGCATTCTCAGGACATCTGTAAATAGTGTAATCTCAATTTCCTCTTCCTCAGCACTTTATAAAATTGAACATATGTTAAGAGGGAAGGAGTAAAGATAACTGATCACGTTTAGGCGTGACTATACTACTGCTCTGGCTTTATGATTGCATTAGAACAGGGCTCTGGAAATGGCAAGAACTATGAATTCTCTCTTTTTTTCTTGCTTTACTGACTGTCTCCCATAAAGATCAAGGGAAAATACTTTCTCTTCCTAAAAAGCAGGCAGGCTTTTCTGACTTGAATAAAAAATAATGGTGAAATTCATAGTTCAGGTATTCCTTTTTAACTTCAGATTATTTTTTTATTCATTTTCTCCATTTTTTATCCCTTTTAGTTATATAAGGATTGAGCTGTTAATATTGGGTTTATGTAGGAGATGCTGCCTAGTGGCATTTGTCCAAAGTAGGTTTCTTAAACTTGAGAGCTTTCCTTCTGGCTCATAGCCCTAAACTTTTACTGGTCAAAGAAGTTTTACTACTCCTGAAGATGGATCTCACAAATGAAACTCAGCCTGGTGGGCAGAAGGGACTGTCATCTCCTGCTTGCTTTCCCTTCCAACTCTGGCTGCTCATCACCCTCTTCCGATAGATAGCACTGCTCCATTGGATTTGCTGATGGAGCTGCTTCTGTGAGTTTTCTAACCTGTGCCTGTCCAAATCAGCCAGATGACCTAAAATACTAAATAGTAAAATAAGTAATAAAGTTTGCTAATCTGGATGAATGAGATGAGACAGCATTCTTGTGAGTATATGATTTGGCAGACTTGAGAGGAGCAAGGGAGATTAGATATTCTGTGATAGGGTTTTTTGTTTGTTTGTTTGTTTTTTGGTTTTTGTTTTTTATGAGTGGGAATTAAGTAAAGAAAAGCACACTGAAACAAGTGGTGGCTGGGTGCCTTCTGTAGAAGCAGGCAGGAAAATGGACAGTTGTACTATATAGATCATTTACACCCAAAACTGCCAAAGGCAAGACCTGAGCAAGTTAATCTATTTCATAATGTGTTCTGACTCTATCTGGTTAGCAGTATAGCATTCTTGGTCATTTCAAACCCTGTTCTCTGTTATCTTGCTAGCTAAAGGCCTTCACTATGTAAGTGGACTGTATTTTCCCACACACTCATATTGGAAAACAGCTTCTGGGCCCTGAGAAGACCCTCTAACCAGAAAACAACAGTGAAACAAGCACAGCTGAGAAAAGTTGCTCACTGACATGAGTCTACATATAGTCACTGCTAAGCTGAGCCAAATTCACATCAGTGGCCAGGTGCCTCACAGGTGATTTTGCCATATGCATATTCAAAGCTTTCTTCACTCCCATTTTCTGCTCACTGCAAAAGTGAACAAACCTATTAAAATATAAAAAACAAGGTTTGGATGGGGTACAAGTGAGTGTTTTTCATTCCTCCACATCACTTTTTCCCTTCACAAGAGTGTGGTGCCTCAGCTCCACACAGCAAATTGTATGCAGATGACAGTAGATGGAGTTTAGTAGCTGCAGCTCTGGATGCCAGGTTCTTCCCTTGCAAGAAAGCTTAATGAGTTATTAGTGGGTGAGAGAAGCCAAAGAGCCCCAGAACAGTTGAGCCTGGGATTTCTGCCAGTAGTTAGTTGAAGGCTGCCCAATCTGTCCAGACTTCATGACAACAAGGTTGGGGTGAGACTCCAGAGATTTTGAAACCTGAGGTGAACTGCTGGGTCCTGGCGATTTGTGTTGTTGATTGTTCAACGTGCCCCTGAGCACAGGCTCAAATATCCATAAAGAAATTGGTCAGAGCCTCTGGCAGATCCCTGAAATGTGCATCTTTGTAGGTCTTCTAATCTTTTGTGTCTCTGCCAGCTTCCTACAGTAGAAGGAATGATGCATGAGACATTTGAGCATCACTCATGCTTTTGAGTAAAGGCTCTCCTCCTGCCTATTATCAAGCAAGCTGTTTTCTGGTGGCTCTTTGTACAAATTCAAGTGAATAGTGGTCCAATATGTGCCACAGTGCCCTCATTTTAAGTAATGTGTACTATATTCAAGGGGTATTCCAGACTTCAAGCAAGTTATATCGCAATCCTTTGCCGAGTGGGAAATTCATTGCTTAAGGTATGTTTCTCAGTCACTAGATAGTATCTCTTCTGCTGTGACACAGTCCTTCTGTGAGCAGGTAAGGCAACTGTAACTTTGTCCTGCACTTGTCAGCTCCAGTCTGCTGAAGAGAAGCATTTGTCTAAAATCAGTGGTAAATTCAGGAGTACTGATAGTTTTATCTGATCAATATTTTAAACCACTAAAAGGCAGAAGTTGACCTGTGCAAAAATAGTTCTGTCAAAAAGAGTTCATGAAAAGCCATCTCAATTGCTTTTCATCAAGCAAGTTATGTAAGATGAGCAAAGAGATCAAATTGGTAGACTTTACTAATAGCATTTTCTAGCTTTCAATTGGTGCATCTTTGCTCTAACTCACAGGAGAAATATGTGGAATGTGCACGTATCCTTATTCTCTGTGGTAAAGCTTGTTCTAGTTTGGAGCCTTTCTTTTACAAACTGGGAATAGTCAGACTGAAAAGCTTCCAAGTGTGACACACTCCAGGTTTTTCTTGTGGTGTGTCACTCTCTTTTCTTCCTTTTTGGTTGCATTGCCCATTTTTTCTAATGCCTTAACTAAAAAGAAGAAAATAAAGGAGGAATTTTGTAATTTTGATAATGTTAGAACAAAATGGTTCACATTTTCAGAATTCCACGTTCCTCCCCCACATTGTTTAGCTGAAACAATTTGCTGAATTCAATCCAAACTTTCAAACAGCTTCAGTGGTCCTTCATTTTTGGTGAGTAAACTATTTGTCTAAAAAAATTGTGTCCAGATCTAAAATTTATCTCAAAATTCTCATAAATGAGATTTAAAACAGAACAGTTACCACTGCTATGTTTTAGGGGGAAAACACCACTACTATCCACCGGTGGTTTTAAGCATCATGGATTATGACCCAAAAAGCTTTGTTGTAAAAGATGACACCTCAGTCATATAACTAAATAATTTAAGGCTCCCTACTTATGTGGTCTTGAATTTTCACTGACTTTTCACATCCTCCTAACTTATGGCATTGCATTTCTTCTGAATATGTGTTGTTTTCCATCTCAGAGGAGACTTGCTGAATTTTTGGTATACATCCTGTCTCTAGGTTGAGCAATATGTAATTAAATAATGCTTTTCAGGTGGTTTGGGGTCCGTGGGTAAAACACAACAGAGAAATTCAGATTTTTGTTTTCAGGAAGTTCATTACTTTGTGTTCATGATATACTAACTCTGTAGACTTGACTTGCATAAGTAATTTCACTTTTTGTAACATCTCTAACTAATCACAGTTGCAGTATGACAGATCCAAATTGGACAGATGTTTCTTAAAAATAAAATGTCCAAAGGCAATAGTGTTGGAGTTGCCAGTGAAAAAACAAAGACATCTGTACTTTTAAACTGAACTTGAGGGGGTTTTATTCCTTCTCCCAAGTTCCTATAATTTTTAGGTCACGTTAGAATCAGTGTGTGTTAGTGATTTGTGAAGTCCATTGTCTAGTAATGTCAAAAACTAAAAATGAAATCTATTTCATTTGGTATCACTCTGTGAGCTTCACTATGTTTTTCAAATATTTTTTCATTTCTTCTTAGGGCAACATTCTCTCATGGGCTGTTAGGCCAGCAAATGCGTATTTTATGCACTTTCATGTGTCTATCAACTGAAAGTTCAGTTCCTGCCAACCTTTTTCTCTTTTCTTTTCTTACACTGGTGTTCATAATAAAAAGATTGATTTGCAGTAGCCATGCTAACCCAATCTCTGTATCTTAGGCAAATTTTATAATTCAATATTTCTGCATCAAATTGCTTGTTTATTAATTATGGGTAGTGATGGTATTTTTCTGAGTAACAGATCCAATGCAACCTTAACAGTGGCATAGTGGTCATATTTAACATGATAAAAAGGTGTAGGCAGGAGCCATGTTGCCTAATAGGATCAGATTGTCTTCTACTTCCTTTTGTCCCAGTCTGCAATCAGGCTGATGTACTGAAAAAATAAATTGGTAAGTGTGATATAAAAGCCCAAACAGAATGAAACTGGAGTGTGAGAAAAAAAACTAAACCAAAACAACCAAACATAGGGAGTGTTTGTCCCATTTTCTATATGTTTTATTTTGGGAGGTGTTTCACCGAAATCAGAATTGCAGGTGGTCACCCCTACAGAAAAGATAGTTGTCTTGCAGGACAAGAAAGACAGCCAAGGGGACAGTTCTATAGCAATATAAAATGTAAATCCCATACGATAGATGTATATTTTCCTCTGTCTCAGCTTTTCAGTCCAGAAAGCACATCTGGTTTTTTGTAACCATTCTAGAAAGACTAGGATGAAGCCTATGTCCAGATTTCCCAATAAGCTGGAAAACGAATGGATCACTTTTCAGTGGAAGTTTAGCTGACAGCTTTTTGACTGTTATTTTTTAAAAGAACAGGTATTTTGTTTTCAGGTGAACATGATGCAATTTGCTCTTTCAAAGTCTGCCTTCAAGCCGTGCTAAGTCTGATTCTGGACACATGTGGAAGGAGGAGCAGGTACCCTGGGTGCATTTTCAAAGCATCCAAACTGTTGGCTGTCTGAACTGTTGGAAGTGAGCTACAGCCTACCTTAACAACTCTATTAAAAATTAATGTAATTAATATGTCTCACAGTATAAATAGACATGTCCATATACATAGGTATTAATACAGTTTGTTAAAAGCAGAACTGAGTGTTTTCCTTCT
Organism: Leptocoma aspasia; assembly: GCA_013399835.1. NCBI lineage: Eukaryota > Metazoa > Chordata > Aves > Passeriformes > Nectariniidae > Leptocoma > Leptocoma aspasia. The sequence goes on along the minus strand of VXAX01007539.1, from coordinate 649,998 downwards.
TAAAGCTTAGATAAATTACCCAGGTTTTCAAATATACCACCAGCTTTCAAACTGCAGCACTAAGATAATTAGTGTTAATTCTACACTAAGATTTCAGTTATAACAAATTTTTTAAATTACGACTTCCTATTATCATGCATATTTAACAAATCTTTAGGGATTGTCTATCAAATTATTAGCTTTCTGAAGTCTTTGAGAATGGAAACAATTCTAGGATGCTGCCTTCAAAAAACATTTACGAGGCTCGACACCTAAACCAGACTTATTTTATTAAATGAAGACTTGAATATTCATTTTTAATTTAAGTATTGTCAGTGGAATGTCATCTGGATGATTTTGCATACCATATTGTCAAATTAATAACTAAATGAAGGTTTATAAAGATAATACTAATTATTCCTACCTTTTGAATGGTGGTCTAATGCTTCATGAACTCTTATTCGTAATTAATCTAGTATGAATATGGGAAGTAAGAAAACATCTTAGAGCAGTTATTGACCTGTTCATTAGTGACAAGAAAAACTTCAGGTAATTAAAGTGCATTTAATAAGTGCCACCCCACATTTAAGGTGTCATATGAGGTGTCATACCTCATAGATAATGACCTTGATGGCAGAAAATAGTTGGCCCTTGCAACAGTCACTGTAAGAGGGCCCAAACTGAATTGGGTCCTGCTTCTTCTGCCTAAAAGGAGAGGCAGGAATCTGAATTTTTGCTTCCCTGTCCCCAGGTACATTACTTAAATCAGTTTGACTCCCTCCAATAAGAAAGGTGACTCTTTAATCTGCATTGCCTCCATGAACTGTACTTTTCCTCAGTAGGATAACATCCTTAAATACACTGAACTTTAGTTATATTTATGACTGAAAGGAGCCTTCAGCAGTTCAAGGTATAGTAAATGCTGCTCATTTCATAGTCAGCTTTCCTAAGTTGCATAATCTGAGACACATAAAGCATGTCATAAATACAAGTGGAGAAGACATAAAAAAAAAAAAGAATGAAAAAAAACCCAAAGCAAAATTAGTAATAAATTATTAATGTAACTGTATATCTAAGTTATATACATATATATGCATAAAACATATACATATGTATTTTTGTATATATGTATATGCATACACACATATAAGTAACCTTTTTCTACTGAATTTAATAGCCAAGTGATTAAGCTTCAGTACCCAGGCACTAGTGAAAGTCCTGTCTGTAAGTAAAGGTAAGACTACAGCTACTTAAAACTTGCTACAGAGCTCAGAAGGTGGGAGTGATTCAGGCTAAAGGTTACAGTTTAGCTAATGGTATACTGTGCACACTGACCATTTGTTAGATTTGAAACTAGCATTCAACTCCACAAGTAGTCAGGAACCTTCTCTGAAATTGTGGCTCAGGCTCCATTTGAACTGCCTCATCACAAAAAAACCTGATGTAGTATCCAGCAAAGAGCTATTTTCAGGTAATATCAAAAATATATACCAAACTTATTCTTTTTTTAGCTACACTACCATGACACATTGTGTTGTTATTGCTCAAGGCCTTCTGAAGAGTTAAATGGTAGTATGTTTACTTGAGACTAATAGAATAGCTCTTTCAGGGCTTAAAATGCATTTTTGTATTTCCAAAGAAGCTTTCAAAATATGGTGGCCAAAATATTTGAAATATGTGTCCCTGTGGTGATGTCATTCTCAAGGGAAACATACTTCTGATATGAAGTATTCCCATTAGGAATCTTGGAGATCTTACATCTGTATTCTTAACCTCAAGAGGTTATCAAATGATAATAGTTAATTGTAAAATGGGATGTCATGTAATGGACTGCTGGCAGGCATGTTGGCCAGTAGTTATAGGTCACTGCACAAATATTTGTAGAGGAAGTGAAGGCTTCGTTTGGCCTTAACAGCCAGACATCTTAGACAAATATTCATGAAGTGAATAATGTTCAGATTCAGGCAGAACCAGAACCTTTCTGGTCACTTTGAAAAGCACAGACATGCATCCACTTCAGAAAGGCAGAAAAGCCCAGCGGCTGTGGCAGATCTGTGAGACTAAAGTCTAACATGTTATTCCTAAACTGGGAATGACCATGCAGCTGCTGAGCCCTGGATATACTTGGATACACAAGATTGTCACCTTGACCATTAGACTCACCACCTTTAGGAAATATCAACTCTTCTGTGCAAAGACTTGGCAAGTAGCAGTCTGCAGAAGGAGCCCTGCAAGCAGAGATGCCCATGAGAGCATCTCAAAGCCATTCACCTTGAAAAGGCTAAAGAGGAGGACACAAGGGTGCACCTCCTTCCCTTCCTCTCTCAGCTGAGAAAACCAGATGCTGCCAGGGCAGCTTTGTCCCCTTGTTGTTTCTCACAGGAATGGCAGTGACAGGATCTCCTGTTCCAGGGAGGCAGTCTCCCCTCCTGTGTTGCTGCCCTGGCATGGTGACTATGTGGTACCTGCCTAAGGAGGCAGCTGGCCATTAAGCTCTGGAAAGAAGTGTTTTAAGTGTTGACTTGCATGGGGAGTAGTCTCTGGTGGCTGCCCCTATCCTGCTCCTTCAGCCTGCAGTGAGGAGCACTCCATCTTGGCACATGTTTTTCTCCTGGCACTCTTAGCAGAGAGGAGTGACAGATGCTATAACTGAGTCAATCACCTGCAGGGTTGAGGCATGGAAGGTCTCTTCAGAAAGTTAATCCAAATTAACCAGAGATGCAGAGAGGATTTACCAGCTGTAATAAAACCTTCATTTTCAGATTTAGCTTAACTGCATTACAAGTGGAATTAAGCTATGCTGAAATCAGGTCACTTTAATTGTGAATAATAAAATCCCCACAAGAGTTTGATGGGGTGTAACTAATCCATTTAAAGCTCAGAGATTCCAGGTTTGTCCTCCTGCAGACCAGGCAATGCTGTATTTCACAGTGTTCCTTCAGCTCCAGAGCTGGCTGCAGGGACTGGGTTCCTGCCCCAATACACCTCCTGCTTCCCCCTTGCAACTTAACGCAGATGGAGGAACTGGGAGTTTGGAACCGAAGCCAGCCCTAAATGCTGTTTTGTGACAATGCAGACAGGAGCTCTCAGGCCTGCCAGTGGCATTGTCCTCACACCATGCAAAGCACCACACAAGCAACACGATATGGCTGTGCAGGAGGAATGCGAGCCCACGCAGTGCTGTGTGCAGGTTTGGCTCCAGCGCCTACTCCTTTTCCCTCGCAGGGGGGTGATAATGGCCCCAGGGCCAACAGAATTCCTGGGATGACACCAGAAGTCAGATTCCTGCAATGAGTTGCTTAGAAGACATATCAAACTGGCTCCAATTTCCATATGGTGCCAGCATTTGACTGAGGCACCAGGCAGAGGACCTTGTGCTGAAGAATTCAGTGCCACCAAAGCTGTCTACATGTAGAAAACCATGACCTCTTCAGGTTCTGTTGTGCAGTGTAGAGCTGTGATTATAAAGTAGCAGGAAAGTTAATCTGGTCCCTGGTCAGAAGTTCACAGTGAGCTCCTTTGGCATTTGCTTAGCCTTTCCTTGAGCCCTAACCTCAATTTCAAGGTGCAAGTGTTGCATGGTGGATGAGGCCTATGATCTGCTGCACAGTGCTTGAGCTGCTGAGCGTGCTTTCTCTGCTGACAGCCACATCTTGAAGCAGACTCATCCCTCTGTCTCTCACCTCTTTCCCTGGTGGTCAGCACATACCTGACCCATTTGCAGCACAGTACTGTGGCCTCCCTCCAGCTCCATGTCATGCACTGGTGTGCCTGAGTTGCTGTGTGTCCTGCATGGTAATAGCTGCCACGGCACGCAGCTGAGGAAGAGCTCCATGTTGTGAGTAGCCCTGGTTGGTAGCACACCCCTGGGCAGCTCTGCACCATCATCCCTTCTCACCTTGTGCTCTGTCTGCCCCACACCTGCATGGCAGGATGTGTAGGAAAGGAACAGTCTCAGCTTTGTGCCAAACCTCTCCATCAAACTGGAGTTTTCCAAGCGGTGGAATTTGGAGACCAAACTAACCCAGCTTGTAGCTTTCTGAACTGAAATCTGCCTGTCATCCAGACTGCAATACCTTTTCTGCAGCGTGGCATTTGAAGCATCTTAGTGTCCTTGCTGTGTAGGCTGTGTCAGAAGATGTCCTGATCTCCTCAGCAATCTCTTCTGCCCTCCTGCAAAGAGAAAGAGGGGGCCAAAGAGAATCAAGAAGAAAACAGGAGTATTTCTTTTCTCACCTACATCAGTGCATTGCACGTAAGAAATAAAAAGGCAGAAAATACACTGGTTCAGGATTTTTTGAAAACTTCTTCACATGGGCCTAAAAGAATATAATTTCAAACACCTAACTATAAGGAAATTTCTCAATTTTTCCTCACTTCTGAGATGCACACGTTTTTTTTGCCCTATTGAACAGACACTCTAATAGACATCAACAATATGCAGAGACTTACCCATGTGAATCCAGGCAAGAGCCTTAAATAAATCACTGTAAAATTGTTTTTCTATACTTTAGACTTTAAAAAGCAGTGAAACTTCAAAATTTCAAGACAGCTAAGATGTATCTGAGGCTGATGCATCCAAAAGAACATATAATGACTCAAGCTTGGGCTGTTTATATCCATTAGGAATAGCTTAAATATGCCTCACCATCAGATGCTGTAAATCTCTGCTGGAAGAAGGCCACAGAAATCACAGGTGAGTAATTTTTCTAGTTCTTCACCATCATGGATGCTAAAATATCCACGTGGGTAGCCAAACTGCCATGTGTGATGAGAAATTGACTCTCACATTCTCCCAGGCGCGATCATCCACAAGCTCAGAGCTCAGTCTGTCTTACAGAACCAGACTGGAGAAGATGAGCCTTCCTTTCTCCCAGATGAGCTATAAAAGATGCAGTCTCATTTTATTGGGCACTTCATATATCTACACAATATGCACAGCTAAAAATACCCGTAAATAATATTGTTAATTATTGTCAGCCCATATTCAATTAGTTGATTCTAGTGATACTTTCACATCAATAACTCTATTGGGAAATCTGCATTCATTGCCCTCTCAAGACTGGGAAGAAGGACAGAATAATGCCAAAGGCCCAAGAAAATATGATATTTTGGTTCATTGAATTATGTCATTAAAGATCCCTTGTGTACTAAATACACCCCTAGGAAAGACCTTTAGAATCTAATGGGTTTATCACAAGCTCATCCAACTTTCAGAGGCTGGGAGATTAGGTGCCAGGTTTCACTCATGGCAGTCTATGCTTTAAATACCAGGTGGGAGAGAGCAGGTGGGGAGCTGTTGGATGTGGACCTGTTGGCTCTTGGATCTGTATGTTGGACTGATTTTGTTCTCTACTACTCCCAGCTCCAGTCAGAGTCAGAAAAAAGACAGTGGGCTGAGCAGAGCTGCCTGATATTGCCAGACTGTCTGATGGGCCACCAACAGGACCTTTCTGACCTAGCTAGTAGGAGCAGGAATCCTTGAAGAACAGAATGTTATAGAATTTTATGGAATTATGTAGAAAAGCATTTTACACAAAACCAAACCACCTTCCAAAAGCATAGAGTGGGCAGGTCAAAAATCTGTATCTGGTAAGTGTATCTGTCTTATATCTGTAATCTTTGAGAAAATGGAAAACAAAATGCATTTTGTAGTCATATTCAATAGACCACTGAATTATCTGGGCTGCTATTCTGTCCAGATTGATTTGAACCTCTCTAGTTGCAGTTTTTGTGATAGGTAAAGAAGAGTTAGAATTTGATTCACCTCCCTCTTCAGTTCAGATGTTGCTGCCCCCATGTCACTCTCACCTATTCAGAGAAGGAATGTCACGTACATCATGCTATTAGTTTTTGTTCAAGTGAAAGAACATGTTATTTATAAAACATACTCACTTTTCCACACCTAAAGGGCAAAACCAAGCCTTTTGACTTTCCACCTTTCCAGATGTGAAATTCCAGATCAGATACAATCTAGAACAACCTTTTTTTTTTGAGCCATCTCTTTAGCTCTCTTCCATTCTTTTTCGTGGCAAATAAATTGCATGAAAAGCAGTTCTGTCTGTGTGAAGACTCTGTCTCAAACGAGTGGAGCAAGTCTTGAGTGACCTTTGACTTCTTGGTGTTTCTTGCTCAGAAAGATTCAGTATCAATAAGGAAAAATATAAAAGAAAATTAACAGGTAATATTTTTTTCTAATGTATAGGGCAGAGTGATAAAGAAACAAGTCACCCTGAACAACTCCCACATTGGAACATATGAGGTTCAATTGACCCAAAATTTCTAATTTGATATTGGGAATAATTCTACTTACGCCTCAAGCATTTCTACAATGATGAAAATCTTACTCCATCAGCCTGCTCATGTTGTGTTGTCCAGCAGTATAAATCAGTTACGGTACTAAAATCCCTTTTGCCATCTGTGGACATCCTCTAATATCTGCTTCATGTTGTGGTTAGCTTCAGAGATGTTAGAAATCTGCACGTTCTGCATTCTAATAGACATAATATGCTGGGAGGTGCAAAATAGACAACAGGCTCACAATATTTTTATCAGTTCTTTGAAGGACATATATTATCTTCTTCTTCTTCTTCTTAGTTCATTCAGGTTTCTCCTCATAGCTTAACATCTTCTTTGAGATCAGAAGAAATGAAATTTCTTCTGATTAATATTTTGCATAATCATGTGTATGGATCTTATTTACCTTTGTCCACCATCCTTTCCTTTGTCCACCATCCTTTCCTTTCTCTTTGGTGGTACATACTCTTATTCTGCATGGCTGGCACTTTAGGACAGTAATGCAATGAGCTCTGTGAACTCCAGAGAAAGAGGTGTCTTTGCATAAGGAAAAAAAATACACGCTGTCTCAGCCTGTCTCCTAAACAGGCCAGAGTTTGCCCTCTGGAAGTCTGAGGTGCCAGTTCTGCTGACCTCTCTCCTTACTTCTCTGAGAATTGAAAACTGTCATTTCATCATCACTACTGGCTAAAGCTGGTTTTGGTGTATAGGTACACCAAAGCACAGAGCCTGGGAAAGAAGCAGAAAGAAGTAGAGCTCTGTATGTGTTTACAAAGCCATAGCATCACTGGAATAACTCAGATGTGATGGGGTAGGCTCTCATGACAACATGCTTTTCAGGAGAGATGTGGAAGAGGAGTGTACCTTGTTCTCTATGTTAAGGAACAGTCTTAATATGTGGGGCTTTTGTATGGGATGGATGATGGGCTGAGTGTGGGATGGGATGGCTGAGAGCTTGTGTGCCAGGGTCAAAGAGCTGAGTAAAGATGCTATTTTGGTAGGATTGTGTTAGAGACCACCTGAACAGGGTAAGAAAGTGGCCAAAACCTTCTCTAAACAACTCAAGAAAGTTCTTGGAACAGAGACTCTGGATTTTATGGGATATTTAAATCTCCTGACATTTTCTGGAAAAACAACAGTAGGAGATGCTACAGTCAGAGAGGTTTCTGGACAGAATCAGGGATTGCCTCTTGGCAGAGGTACTGATGGACCTATCAGGAATGATGCAAAGCTAGATCTTCTATTTACAAGGAAGAAATGGTTGGCAACGTGAAACCAAAAGTAGTATAAAAAAAGTATGAAAGTATGAAAGCAGCATAAAAAAAGTATGAAAGTAGTATAATCTACTGCAGATTAGTGCCCTTGAGCCAGTGGACTTGAAGATCCTGAGAGGAGTGAGGAGGGGAAATAGCTGGGTACAGATCCCAGGCTGTAGGAAACCAGGCTTTGGTTCATTCAGGAAATGGGTAGATGGGATCCCATGGGAAGAAGTCTGAAGGTAAAGAGTTCAGAAAACCTGGAAGGGACAAGATAACAATGAAATTGAATAAAGTAGATTTTCAATGGAGTAAAAGGAGAAACTTTTTCCCATGTGGCCAATCAAGCAGGGGAGCAATTTACCTGAAGAGATTGTACAAGATCCATCCTCAGAGGTTTTCAAGAGCTGACTGAATAAATTCCTGAGCTCTCTGGGCTGACCCAGCAGTTGACCATTCTTGTAGCAACAGGCTCAGTTAAAATCCCTGTGAGGTTCCTTCATAATTGAGTTGTCCAGTAATACCATGAACATGACAGCAGTCTGGTGGAATCAGATGGCCATGAGAAGATCCAACACCAAAAATGTCAGCTCTGATGTCTCTGACTCCAAATATTCATCTTGATTCAGCTTTCTGGCAGAATAATGGTACATAAGTAGTTCAATTTTAGAGATATCTTGCAAATCCTTACAGGAAAAAAAACGGTAGGAAAGAATTGGCTGGATCTCTCTTCTGTTATGGAGATTACAAGTGAAATTCAGCGCTTGTTTGGTGGGTAGATACTGTGACCACTTGACTCTTCTCCTAAGGGCTGAGGAAGAGAGTTCATATACACTGCTCCAGGACAAGATGAACCAGCTGCCAGGGAGAAAACTGTATCTCTGGCCTTCACAGTATTAGGCGTTCCTACTCCAGACTGTTACTATCAGTTTAGCAAGTGACTGTGTTATAAACCTGCAAGCATTGGGTCAGGCAGGTTGAGTGTTTCAGTTCCAGACCATCTCACCATCACATTTTCATGTATGGAGATTTTCAGATCTTACAGCAACTAAACACCTGTAAAAGCAGACAACCTAATGGAAAAAAAGAGCAACCCTTGAGATGTTTTTCTCCACAGTTCTGTGACGTAAAGAAAGTTGTAAAAATACTTGAAGCAGAACTTGGGTTTTTGTTCTGTTAACTCTTTCTTGTGTCATCACAAAGTCATTGTTGAATCACAACTGAAGCTAGACTAAAGGAATTCAGCATGCTATGATTCCAGATGCCACACCAGCAAGTTAACAGCCATTCTTCCCTGCTGTTGGCTGAAGAGTTACATTGACAATGAATCCAGCATAGCTGGGGAAGGAGGGACAAATTCTCACTGAGCTCTGAGCTTAGATGGAAGCTCAGGTTAGGAATTTCCTGATTTAAATTGAGTTGTGCAACACCCCCATCCTGTAGTTTTAGGGGATAACTTTCTGGTGTCCAGCAGCAAGGCTCCACATCCAAGGTGGAGATGAAGATGTTTGAAAAGGAAGGAAAGGAGATTCTGGAAAAGCCAGGCTTCTAAGGTGTGTTTCAACAGTGTGCAACGCTTTAGAGAAAATCTTGAAAAGAAGAAACAAAAAAGGCAGGGGGAAACATAAAACAGGAAAGAGTGTGAAATGGATATAACAAAGTGGATCAAACCAGACTGAAGGTGATACCTTCTTCTGTGACATAATGCATATTTGGAACAAGGAAAAATCTTGCAAAATGCTTGTTATCTGCTACAAAACCACTAGGAGGGAGGTTTTGGGGTTTTTTTAGGTACAAATATGTTGTGCACAGTTTTTGTGCTGAAGCTGCAAAAAAAAGTCTTTAAACAGAGATGGTAATTGGCAGTGGTATTAAAATTGACTGGAGATGTCATTGACAAAGTACATGAAAGATGGTTTTGAACTGATCTCACAAAATGTTCTCATGAATTGCTTTTATACACAGAGAAATAAGTATATTAGTGGCACTTGCTGATGATATCAAACTGGGAAACATCAGCTCAGAAGAGGTCTGCAATAGCAGCATGAGGTTAAAATAACACAGTTCTTGTGGTAAAGCCATAATTTTATGTAAAAAATGAAAGATTTTTCTGTATGTTATTTCATTACTATGAAACAACAGAAGAGAAGGAAGGTCAGGGGTACTGGTCTCCTACAGGGTGTCTGTGATTCCTCAGCATGATACATGTGAAAGAGGTTTATTTGATCTCAGGAGGTGCCAGTAGAGGGAGGGAAAGGTCAACGCTACTGACAAAGCTTCTGGAAAACACTATATGTGAGTCCTCTTCACCCAGAAGGGATGGGATGGCTGGAAGAGGGAGTGTTTCTCGTGTGAGAAGACATTTGGGCAGTTCAGTCTCCTTAGATGAGCAGAACTAAGAATGAGAAAGGACATAACTAATCCATAAAAATACATCTTAGGAACATTATGGAAAGACTTTGTGTTGGAGGACACTATTCATGCAATAGCAAGTAGGACTACTATGCATATAAATATTGGGTTGAAGTGAGTGGAAATTTCTCTGTAATGGGTATTTTTGAACACACATTCACATAGAAAAAGAGAGGCAGGTTGCTGGTCTAGTTTTATATTTCAGTAAATGTGCTCTTCAGTCAGTGTTATGTGCTCAGGTTAGAGACATGCACAGATTAGTGGATTTATAGAGCTAATCATGAGTGATGGATGCTTTTCATAACAGCTTTTCTGGCCAGTTATGTCCACTTCCATCCTCCATTACTCTAAATGATTTAAAGTAGTGACATGGAGGTTATTCTCCCAGATCTCAAGTTCAACCTCACTACAGGACTGAATGCTGCAGTTTTAGTATTTTCTTGCTTTTCATTGCTCTTCTTTTTCAGTTCAGAAGGTCTTATTTTCCCTCTTCTTGAATTAAA
>VXAX01007539.1:494218-639535 GCA_013399835.1 Leptocoma aspasia | reverse complement strand
AAAAAAAAAACAACAACAAAGAGCGAGAGAGAAAAAAATCTCCACTGCAGTAAGGTAGGACTATAGAATTGCTTCCTACCCTGAGAATGACTACTGTTCTCAGAGACATTCAGCTCCACATGTTAATGGGATATGGGAACACAGTATTACTCAGGGGGCACAGCATAACCACCATTGCTGAGGTGGGACAGCAGGGAATCACACACAGCCCTGCTGGCAGAGGCTTCTGATGGGATTTATTCAGCAGCTCTCCCGGCTTCTGGTACTAGCATTGCTACTGCTGGCCTTGGATAATCCTTGCCCATCACAGCCAAGAAAACACCTAAGTAAGGCTAGCATTTGTTCCAACTGAAGCTTGTGGTAACATTTTCACAGTGACTTATAAGAGTTGGTGAGCTGATGAGAAAAAAATCCACAAGACCTTATTCCAGAAAAGTGTGAGTTTACCTTTGAGCAAGTGTGAGTATGAGTTACCCTTTCAGTCAAAGTCAGTATCTCATTCAATAACATGCAAGCCTAAGGAACTTCCTATGAGTTTTTCTTTTTTTAAATTTTGATCTTGTTTTAAGTATCTTCTGGATAATTTCATAGTAAAAATAGTGAAAAGGAAAAAAAATCTTATCCTCAAAATCAGAGAGAGTGAAAAATGAGATCTAGGGATCAGAAGACAAGGCTGAGTCTCTTTTACAAGATACTGAGACTTTGTGAAAATGCACAGAAAGCTCTCACATCTTTCCACTGCTTGACCCATCAACTTAAACTTTCACTCATAGCTAGGCTCTGATTTCTCTAGATAATTAAGTTAACTGATTTCCAAAAAAAAAAAAAAATCAGACAGCCCTGAGGGAATGTGTAAGGCTCTCAGTATTTCAAAAGCATTTGAAAAAGTTTAAAACTGTTTTAAAATCCATCCATTAAATTTAAATGCCTACATATTATTATGACTGCTTGGCAAATCTAGCCCCTGCTGCAATATTAACACAGAAGGGCATCACAATAAACTGATCATGTAAAAAAACTTAGTTTAGGTAAAGTATAAATTCCATCTGAGTTCCACATCACAAAAAAATTGTGTATAATTTTATGATTCTCATCTCTTCTGGTGCAACATTTGGTCTCTTCTGGTACCACTGTCTGCTGTCCAAGAGCACACCACTGAGTTATGGCACTCTGTTACTAACGTTGCTCCAGGATTCCAGTTCAGCTGTAAATTAGTCATCAGCAAAGAGTCATTATGAAATAATCCAGCAGGCATTTGCCCTGGAACATTGCTGAGAAATAAAAAAGTTTGCTGAAAGTAAGTCTCCACTTGATAATTTAAAGTATCATTTCACTTTTTATATTCCTGTTAGAGGTGTACATTATTAATTTTTCTACATTCAAATGAACCCACGCTGAGGCTAAAGCAAGTAAAATTTAAGGCAATGGGTGCCTAAAAGCAAATATTAATGGTAGCTAGGAAGCAGGAATAATTTGTTAGGAGTGAATCCATGTCAAAGTCACAGATTTCCCCTGGAGAATCACAGCCTTTATATTGGCTATATATTTTTATTGCACCCAATTTCAGTTTTCTTGTTAAAAGAAGGTCTCCTTAAGCCCTTGCATTTCTTCTGCTTCATTCCCCATGGTTCACAAGTACAATAGTGAATGTAAGCTACAATAAAAAGGTCATTTTCTTCTTTCAGCAACAGTAACACAAGTGGCTGCATTTCCTGATTCTGGATTAAGTTCAAGATTTCAAATACGACTGGGCTCGTTTCTGATTAGAAAGTTTGATATTTATCACAGACTTACCTGTCTTCCATATCCAGTGTGAGTGAGATTGTAAAAAGGTAAACTGAAAGGAACCATTCTTTTATTCAGCAATTAACCCCATCTGAGTAAATAATACGGTGTTGTGCACTTGAGCCTTCGCTGTTATGCACTGAATTCAGAATTCAAAACGGCTTCAAAGCTGCGTTCGTGAAATGATGACAAGATGCTGCAGAAACAGCTTTTTATGTGGAATATAATGCAAGTATTGTGTTACACAGTACAGTAACAAATAGGGTATAGTTGTAATGATATAGCAGATAAAGTGTCTGGAAGTACTTACCTGAGGGAAACTCAATCTTATTTTACTTCAGGGCCTGAGGGTTATAAACACAGTGTATGGTCTTGAAACTTAAATATTAGAGGAATCATTTTATTGGGGGGGGGAGAAGGTAATGTTTCTTATTACAGGCAAATAAAATCTCTGTGCCCAAATACACAGCAGAAATAGTCCAAATTCCTTCAGGTGGTGTCTCAGCTTGACTCTGTTCTTTCGCAACAGGCTCACAAAGTCTAAGAGAAGTAAAATAATGCCACTTGTGATCTTGGAAGGGCAACAGCCTGGACAGGCACGGGATGCAGTGGAAAGGCACGCAGCAAGGGCTGCATTGTAGTGTCTGCTGTGGGGGGCATGGAGATGGATGGGGGTGGAACAAGGGGTCCCACCTTGCAGCCTGCATCAGAGCCACAGCACCAGTGGAGATACCCCCACAGCTTTAAATAGCCCATTTCAATGTGTGAGTGCAGATTAAGCACAACACAGAGCAGCAAGAATATCAATTGTGATAAATAAAGAAGGACCAGGATACAGACTCACAATGACATGAATAATTTAATTATTTGTAATCACCCTTGAGTCACTTTGGACCTGCTCTGTCCATTTCAGTCCTGGACATTGCTTGGGCATGGTTCAAGGCTAACTAATGTACCAGTGACCACTTCTGAGAAGTGCTGTGGGCAGGGCTGTGCTGCTTGGGGTGATGGCATGTACCAGATGGGTGGATGTGAGCAAAGATTTCTGGATTGAAGGTTAGACTTGGTGATCTTAAAGGTCTCTTCCAACCTTGGCAATTCTAAGATCACACAAGTGCTTGTCCATCAGCCACAGAAACCTCACAGGTTTGGTTTATTTAAAAACAGGAATGAAGCCAAGTGCCATCTTTTCCCTCTCCTGTATTGATTGAGAGTTTGTATGAAAGGAAGAAAAAGTAAAACAAATGTGAAAGTGCAAAAGCTGTTATACACATTAAAGTCTGAAAAGAAGCAGAAAGGTGCTGCATACTTATTCGGATATTTTCAGAACACCTCTGTGACTGCATGCACTTAATAAGACTGAGAGCCTGGGAGAAAACCGTGCTGGGATTTCTCCTCTGGCTTTCAGAGTCTGCGAGTCAGGCCCTGGGTTATTTCAGGGTGGTGTGTGTCTTGTGGCCCAACTGGGGCTGCTGTCTTTTCCTTCACAGAACAGAATCATAGAATGGTTTGGGTTGTAAGGGACTTCAAAGATCACCTTCTAGTACACCCCTTGTTCAGAGCTCCATCCAACAAAGCCTTGAGCGCTGCCAGGGAAGGTCATCCACAGCTTCTCTGAGAAATTTGTGCCAGTGCCTCACCATCCTCAGGGCAAAGAATTTCTGATCAAAGCACACAGCTTAGTAAAACCATACTTTTGTGGGAACAGGCCACATACTAGGACTTAGCCTTGCTGGGTAAACTGTGCCTGGGCGGGTTGACAGGCCAGTCAGGACATCTTTGGTTTCAGCATCAATTGTACCATCCTTCTCCAATTCTGGATGCTATCTGTGGAAACATATATGAAACCATTTTGCTGCAAACAGAACCCTTAGTACCTGAAACTTGGCCACCTATACAGCAAGCTAAGCAGGATCAGTGGCTATTTTTAAAAGCACAAGGTATGTCGTGCAAAACACATATAATTTGGAATGGTTCTCACTGTCTTGCAATCCCCTGTGTAAATATTCCCTTAGAGGCAGATACAGGAACATCTCAAATAGAAAAAAATGAGTTGGAGGACTGCATAGGAAGCCCAGACAGGTAGAGATGCATAGGAACAATTTCTCTCCATTGCCTGGGCACTGTCGAACCAGGATGTCCTGAAAACATTTGCAAGAGTGCTCTAGCTGTGCATTTATCAGCTTCACCCTGAAACAGTGATCTGGCACACTGACCAGCTTTGGTAGAAACAGCAAAGCAGCCTCAAGGTGACTTGCATATACACATGACACAACTTCAGAACACCAAGACTCCTGTCTTTGGGTTGTCTGATACTGCCAAGTTGTTTCCTGTCACTCCAGATCTCTTAAAAGGGAGGGAGAATTTTGGCAAAATGCACTAGTAGAAGAGCAAGCTGTGGGGGCCAGAGTATTGGAGTATGTGGGGTGAAGGGATAGCACTGAGATATAACAAAGTACAGTGTACTAACAAGGATTTGCAGAGGCATGAGGGTAGGACTGACTGTGCTTAGTTATCCAAATATCATCTTTGTCATCACAAAATCACAGAATTAGTTTAGGTTAGATTTAGTTTAGATTTATTATTAATTAATAGATTAGTTTACACTGGAATGTGTCCATGTGGGTTTTGACCGTCTCCAGAGAGAGAGTCTGCAATGTCCCTGGGCAGCCTATTCCAGTGTTCTGCCACCCTCAATGTAAAGAAGTTCTTCCTCATGTTGAGAAGAAATTTTTTGTATTTTAGTTTATGGCCATTGCCCCTTCTCCTGTCACTGGGCACCACAGAAAAGAGTCTGGCACCATCATCTTGGCACCTGCCTTCAAGGTGTTGATGAGTTCCCCTCTCAGGCTTCTCCAGACTAAACAGGCCCAGTTTCCCCAGTCTCTCCTCAGATGCTCCAGACCCCTCATCATCTTTGTGCCCCTCTGCTGACCCTCTCCAGTAGCTCCTTGTCTTTCTTGTACTGAGGAGCCCAGAACTGTTCACAGCACTCCAGATGTGGCCTCACTAGGGCTGAGCAGAGGGACAGGATCACCTTCCTTGGCCTGCTGGCCACTTTTCCTGATGCACCCCAGGAAAGCATTGGCACTCCTGGCCACAAGGGCACTGCCAGCTCATGGTCAACTTGTCTCCCACCAAGACTTCCAGATCTTTCTCTGCAGAGGTGCTCTCCATTGGGTCAGCCCCCAGCCCGTACTGGTACTTGGGGTTATTCCTCCCCAGGTGCAGCACCTTACACCTGACTTTTCTCAGAGAGGGAGACATTTCTCAGGACCCTGAAATTTGGACTCGTCCCCATACTTTTTGGAGCTCTTAGCATTCTTGAAGAGCTTTCTGTTTCGTCTGCCAACCATGTAGGTCATCTGTCACCTAGACTGGGTTGGAGAAGGGCTGGGGCATCGAGGTGCTCAGCTTTTAGAGGTTGCATCGATTTACACAAATGTCTATAGCAGACTGTGTCTTTCTGTACGAAGTTAATTGAAGTCAAAACATCTTGGTTTTGGGGAAAATATTGTGATGTTTTGCTTTTCTGTTATATGATGCTGAGTATGTTACATAAGTGAAGAAAACTGGTGAATAAATATGGCATCTCATTTAGTCCCTTTCCTCATTTAAATTTTTGCAAAGACTAGTCAACCACCATAAATGTTTCAGACAACTGAGAAGTCTCTAGCTAAGGTATTAAGTATCCAGTGAAATAGGTGTTTCTCCCTTTGAGTCATTTTCTGGTTTGAAATGTGAGGATTTCTACACCTGGTAGGATTAAGAAAAATATATGTAACACAACTGTAAAGATCTTTAATATCTGTGTAATTATCTGATTGAATCTTTTAATCCTGTAAACTCGTGGCAGCTTTGCAATGAAAGAATGTTAGATGTACTGGTGCCTTAGAAATACTAAGAAAAAGATAGCATAACTTACTTGAATGGAATATTATGTCATTAATGGATCCAAGCAAATAAGACACAAAGTGAAACATACTGAAAGAGCACAGAAAGGGAAAATCCATTACCTAAGACTTCTTGTGAATTCATCTTTTCCTATTAATTCTTTAAATACTTTGTTTTACACTGTAGATTGAATATGAATTCAAGTGTTAAATAGGGTTCCTTCTCTGAGATTTGTCATTCATCGCATCAAGGTTGTTCCAGCCAGAAACACTTGTAATGTGACTTTCAACTTTTGTTTCCTAAAGTATTTGTCTATTAACACTTGAGTACTACACTTTCGGCAAAACACAGACAGAAAGAAGTGAATGCATCAAAATAAGACAATTTAAACACATGACAGAAATATGAAGAGAGCATAAACTCATTTTCATGAGCCTCTTAGGATATTGAAATATGGTTTCATTTTGAAATGAAAAAAATCTGTGAGGTAAATTCTGGGTAATTAAAATATTTTGGGTTTCATAACATTAAAATTTTGGGGCTATTTCTAATTCTAAAAAAATAGAAAAAAAGGTCAGAAAGGATTGAATCAGAAAATATCAAACCAGTCACTTTTATCAACCTTAGCAAAATTTTCTCTTTTAATTCCTAACAAAAGTTTTAAGAAAGCCCAAATAGTTTCATGAAATCTTCTAGTTTTGACAGATCTTCATTTTTCCCATGGAAGCCATCTCTGCCCATATTTCCTTAAAAGCCCCAACCTGCACAAGGATCCACAGAGAGAAGCATATTAATATTTTGGTATTTGATTTCAGGTAGCAGCTAAATCAGGCAACTTACTCTGTTTGCCATACTCTTATTGGTCTGAATATGGCTGGGCCACACATTCCACATATCTGTTGTGGTCAGTAACTAAGCAAACTTTTCTCTGAACAAAAAATAAACATTATGCGGGTTTTTTTTGGTTTTTTGTGTTCTTTTTCTTTTTTTGTCCAGGCAACACAGAGCAGTTATCATAGTGCTGACTTAGTGTTATAATCAACTCTGGTCTGGAGGAATGAGAGCATTTTCGTTCCATACTTGTTCTCTCCAAAGAAGTTATTGAAAAGGCATGAAATAGTGACTGTGAGCACTCTCCAAAACTTGAACAAACATCACCAGGTTTTATTTCCTGCACTCCAGAGACAGTATGCCTGTGAGCCAACAGACAATAATGGCATTAGATCATTTCTAGGCAGAAACAGGCTTCAAGGAAGGACTTCAATGTAAATTCAATGCTTCTAGCTATCAGTCCTTGAGCCACACAGCCACCGGTATCTGGATCTGTTTTGTAACTTCACCTGATTTTGCAGAGAAGGACTCGACTCAGACCTCTCATCCTTCTAAAGTCCAGATGTGTTTAAAACAGAAAAATCAAAATAAGATCCTTTGTGTGTATGAAATAATTCTACCCAGATTTCCAAGGTATTTTGGTCATTCTTTTCCCTACTTACATTGTCGGCCAATATTTTACTTCCCTTTTTTCACTAGTCCAACAGCTGCTGGGGACCCAAAGGAGGTGAAAATACAGAATACCCAGGAGAATGCAAGTAAAGCTGGCAGCAGAATGCCTTGTAGATGAAGGCATAGTGGAGTAGAAATGCTGGAAGTTGATGCTAGGTGAATTCAAAGTAAAACTAGGATGAAAAGCTTTAACAAAACTGAGTGAAAGAAGTGAGTTCCACACAGTAGAAATGCAGACACTTGTGGGAGATGCTTGTTGGGAGGCAGAGTAAGGGAAGACCTACCTCTGCTCCTTACTCAAACAGCTGCTTGCTGTGTAAGTTTAAGGAAGTAGCTTCTCTGTTCACCTCACAGCATTTGCTTCACTCATCCAGAGAGACTCTGCTTCCCACCTGGCAGCTGCTGGGTATGGCTTACAGCACCTTCTGAGGACTAACCACAGCACAGACAGCGTGGTGGCCCTGCAGCAGGGCTCTGTGCTGGGCTGCCCACAGGAGGATGGTGGCTACCCATGCAAAGACAGGCAGTTAAAAAAACTCCATGAGCTGGATGCAAACGCAGGAATTTCGTTTCGGGTTCTGTATCCTTCTGTGAGTGCTTTTCTCTGACTCCTCTGAGGCTAAAATAGTGAACTGCTAGATTGAGCTACAATAAAAAAAGCGTTAGGATTTTAAATTACTGAAGTCTGGGTTTATAAGGGGATAAGCATCTTATTAGGCACTTTCACCCAGCTGTGGAAAAGTAGACTAACTAATAGCCACGTAACCTGAAATCGTCGTCACACACAAGACAATGCAATGTATTTTTTACAGTCAAAGGCAACAACTTTTGTGCATGTATTTCATACCTCTTATCCTGCTGAATTTACAAATACAAATACAAATACAAATAGGATTTTTTTTCTGTTATTCCCAGTGTTTACTTATTGGTTACTCCTCTTGAGATTAATGTTTTTAGGAACATATATTGTACATTTCTATTAGAATTCATATGTGTGATTCCTCAGACTCAGCTGAATTGAATGAACTCCATGGGAGGCAAACTATTACTGATCCAAACAGGGGGCATCCACTATGCATGCTGGTGAAATGTGTGGATATCCAGTAGATATTTTTATTGTTACGATTGAAGTGCATATGAAAAAAATGCCTATGAATCTGGAGGAAGAAAGATGGGAAAAATATATCTATCAGTACTGTCAGAGTCCACCCATTTTTGATGAGGTTACTGCTATATTCCAAGTGAACTGGAAAAACTGGGTAATACTTAAAATGCATCTGGTCACAGGCTTGTAGAATCATTAGGAAAAGTTAAAAACTAAAGAACCAGTGCCAAGGAGTAGCTCAGCATGTACAAATGACAGACAACTTGCCCAACTGGGGGTATTGGCAGAGGAGTTTAACAAGACCTGGAAGCAAAAAATCTGTCTTTTCTGTAATTTTCTCTAGTATTTAATATCACTGCTATTGCCATGAACATCCACATGGCTCTGCTGTGCTCTGGTAAAGCTGATACTAGCACTGCCAAGCTTTTGCTGAAGAGAGAAGGAGGCCTGTCCTGTTTCACAAGAAGTTTCACAGGACAAGGCAAGCATGAGCACACAGGTGGGAAGAAGCCAAAGTAGAGAATGGTTTTTATAATTGGCAACCCTCTTTCCATTATCTTTTGCCATGACTGTTTCTGTAACATTAAAATAACACCATCATTGCTGACAAGTAGTACAGGCAAAGTTAATGCTACTATCAACACAGGACTACAGACTTTGAAAAATACAGGTTTTGTCACAGCTTCTTGGAGACTAGCTAGCCTGTGGCAGGCTAATGATTGTGTGAAACCATACTCACCTCCTTTTTGCATTGGCTGTGGGACTTCTCAGTCTTGCTTGTATTTCATTCAAGCCTTTTCCAGCTCAGTGTAAGATAGTTCACAATCTCTGCAAATATGTGGAAAGGGATTTTTCCTCTCGGAGTCCAAATGGCAATTACACGCTTTTCAGAGCTCATGGAGATGTTTTGACTTCCCCTGAAGCAGAGATCAACTACAGCCAGCAATGGGAATGCAGAAGGGGCACACATGCTCTAAGACAGTAGTGAAGTTTCTCAGCCTGAACCCTCACTTCTTGCTCATCGGATTAATAGCCATCCACAAATTTGGGTTAGGAAGGAATTTTCATTTTGAGAGAAGTTCTGTGGGGTGTGAGGGGTTGCCTCAAATTTCTCATGCTGGAGCT
The DNA here is from genome assembly GCA_013399835.1 of Leptocoma aspasia. Taxonomy (NCBI): domain Eukaryota; kingdom Metazoa; phylum Chordata; class Aves; order Passeriformes; family Nectariniidae; genus Leptocoma; species Leptocoma aspasia. The sequence continues at coordinate 630,123 of VXAX01007539.1, read as the reverse complement.
CTTTTGCCATATCTCTTGGGTTTGTAGATACTGGAAATCTCAGCTTACCCTGTTCTTTGCTTGTAGCTTTGACTGTTAAACTACCTGAAGATTGAAATTCCTAGTTTAATCAGTCTTTGATCCTAAAGAATAGAAACATATTTGTGACATCCTCTAGCTTATGTACTAGCAGAAGTTAGACTTGTTGATCTAACAAATACTTTTGGACCAAAATTCCAGTCAGATCTATTTCAGGGGTTTCTGTTCCACTCCTGTGTGAAGATAGAGTCCCTGAAAAAATGTATCCAAATTATATTGCTGTTGAGTGTGTATAGCAGAAAGTTACATAGGGATGGATTGTCCCCATCATCACAGAGAAGGGGTTCCACTTGCAGGTGTTCCCTGTGGACTAGAAGGAGGCTGAGCCAGCATCTGCCACTGTCTGAAGGTCTGGGGAGGCAATAAGGACTTCTCACTCAGCCCTGGACTTACCCTGGCTCTGCTCTGGACATTACTCTTGCTCTCTTCTTCTGCTCCTCCAGTGCCTTCCAGGCTGCAAATTGTACTGTCTTGCTCTCTTGCCACACATTAGCCTTCTATGACCTGACTGGAAGGATGAATTTCTTACCAACTGTTTTGTCTTGTGTCCATGAAAGGATCTCAAAACCTTCCATACAGAAAGAAAAGACTTACACTTACCCCCAAAAATTTGTTTCCTAAAGGAAAGATTTTCTGGTCTGTAATCATAAATGCTGTGGATCAATTTCTTCTTTCTTGACATCACCCTATGTTTATAGCTGTACTTTTCTGTTTGGTTTTACAACTTCCTGAGGGGTGCCTAACTAGGTAAGTCCTGCTTTACTCCGGCCACAGCTCAAACTGTTGGCAGTAGAATGTTCACTGGTCTTAGGGACGTTCTTTTACAAATATGCAGCACTCAGCAACCTGTTCAAGCTCATTGCTATTACTTCCATGAAACATTACCAGGGGACAATGAGGAGGGTTAAATACTAGTTTGATACTTGGCAAGAGAGTTTAATTTTAAGCACAGCCCTGGCCACTAGTGATTAAAAAGATGTAGCTGAAGGAACAATGATATAATGATTTTCATTGTGACACTGGCAGGCAATTTGTAAAACAAGGATGATGATAATTCAACCTTTGTAATGCAACAGGGATCTTTGCATGAAATGTAGTTTATATGCACGAAATATTTTTACTACTAAGATACAGGTTTGTAAAACATAGGAGCAGACTGTTGGAGGTTAGGATTTTTCTTTTTTTTTTCATTTTTCTTTCTTTCAGGGAATTTTCTCCCATTTGTTGCCTAAGAGATGGGAATGATGGATATGATGGATACTTAAGAGAGACAAAAGATGTGGCCAAGATGGGGCCAAGAGTGCAGCTGGCTGCAGTCACTTAGCTGTTTTGGTTTTTTTTCTTTTTTCTCTTGGGAAATGCAGACATTTTGGCTGAAGGGAGAGGGGCTGGGCTCAGCTCTCTCTCTCTCTCACTCTCTCGGGATCGGAGGTGAGACAGTCGTGGGCTTGGTGCTGCAGGGAGAATTCGCTGCCATGGCAGAGTTCGGCCCTTTACTGCTTCTCCTACCACGGGTGAGCTTTTCCTTGTAAGAGCAGCTGCTGAACTGGGACCTGTGCAACACCCGATCTCACGGGAAAGGAGCCTCACCATCTGCTCAGGTGCCCGAGGGGGAAACCCGGTTCCCCAACTCCCTGAATCCACGGCTGAGGGAGCCTCTCCCGGCTGTGTGCGGGAGTCTGGCTGCTGTTCCCTGCCACTGCTTCACATTTTCTTGTTACACTTTAACCTGACACCCAGTGGGCTTCAGAGTTTTTGCTACACTTTGTTTGCCATCCCGGGTGTGCCCACCTCTGCTGTTCCAGCCTGCTGCTTCCGAGGTTCCTGCTACGGCCGATTTCGCCTTCTGGAGAGGCAGCAGGACGAGCTGCTCCCCGCCAGTTTGTAAAGGAATCCCCTTTTCTATCCCTCCCGCCATTGGCCCGGTGCCTGAGGCGGCCGAGCTCGCGCCACAGCGCCCCCTGCAGCCGCGGGGGACTCATCGCAGCCGCCCTGCCCGGCCGGCAGCCACCAGCGCCCCTGCTGGCCGTGACTGGAACGGCACCGAAGGGAAAGCGCCGCGGCAGAGAGAATGCCGCGGTTGGGTTTCTGGTTCTGTTGGTTGTTGCTGCTCTTGTTGTTTGTTTGCCTTGTTTTTTATATATATATATACACTCTAGTAAAGAACTGCTATTCCATTTCCCAGATTTTTGCCCGAAAGCCCAGTAATTTCAAAGTTATAATAATTAGGAGGGAAGGGGGTCATATTTTCCATTCCATGGAAGGTTCCCGCCTTCCTTGGCAGGCACCTGTCCTTTGAGCCAGGACACAGACCATTCTTGTTTTCCTTCTGTGTTGATGGGGAATTGCTGATCTCCACTGGCAGTAGGATGAGTGATTATGTTTTTAATGTATTTGTTGTACAGGTGAATTTAGAGTTAATGTGTGGTGTGAAAATAGGAGAATTGCCATGTCACAGACCTTGATTTTTGAAAAGTGAAAATAACAAATTATGTTTGAAAAACACACTACAAACAATGGCAGAACTGAACATTTGCTAGTTGTTTTGTTATGGTTTTTCATGAAATGAACAGAGAGGCAGAATAATGGGAATAGGCAATGATAAATTCTTCCTCCACAGTGTGGGATCCAGGAGTGTTTCTCCTGCTGGGACGAGACTCAGATGTGCATCATTTCCAGACAATCCTGGCTAGTTCTGCAGAGGAAACCCAGGCTCAAAGTCAAGAGGGAACCTCAAAATGTTCCAGAAGAGCCCCAGAGCAACCTCTCAGGGGACCAAAGCTGTGGAGGACACCTGCCACGTGATACAGGTCCTGCCAATACGACCAAAGAAAAGTTGCATTTACATTGCTTGGGTTTGGCAAAAATTGCAGATTGCTTGACTGAAAATATCATTATCTCAAATATAAAAGTATTAATGTTTGGAACATTCCCAAGTGATCGTGCTTAATGACAAACCTTGGCAGTCTCTAGCAGACATAACATTTCAGCAGTGACCCTTGGCTGCTAGGATAGTATAATGAAAGAAACAAAAGGTTTTGTATGATTTTTCTTGAATCTCATGAAAGGATTAACTTTCTGTAAAGAAAAAGGTGTAAAAAGCAGCTCATTCAGCAATTTCTTACCTGGAACCTTATTCTTTTCCCATGCAAGTTGAAAGCAAAACCCCACTGAGTTATGATGGAGCAGATGATGCACTAATTTCTCCAGGTCACAGGAACTCAGTGTCACCAGAATGAAGGAAATGGCAAGTTATTGCTTATGCAAACAGTCACATTTGGCCAAACAAGGGAAACATGCTTACAGATTGTTGCAATGTCAATGCAAATTATGATAGTAATTAAAACCCATTTCCCATGATAAATCACTGTTGGAGATCCTTGTAAGAGTATCAGAAATAGGAAAGAATTTCACAGCCACTGAAAGAAATTCTGTTTCTATCTGGGGAGAAAATGACATTCTTCACAGAAAGAGGAGTGAAGCACAGTCTTGGCAATGAATAACTAAGAGATAAAGACATTATGAAGTAATCAGGCAGTAATGCTTCAAAGGAATACTAAAAAAAAAAAAAGACATTATTTCCTTTTTATTGGGATTAAATGCTTGTAATAACAGTATTGTTTTAACCTTGCCAATATGCTGTCAGTGTCAATTTTATTTAAAAGAAGGAAAAAAACAAAAGGCTATTATTACAAGGAATTCAAGCTGAAATGGTGAAACTTTATTGCTTATATGATTGCATTTAAAATTAAAGTCTGTATGTCAAATGAAATCCTGGCACACACTCATACATTTCATACGAGCTTTTGGACTTGACATATGTACCCCTGTGACAATAATATCGTCAAATAATGGAAACTTTGTATATCTATTAGAAAAAGCAATTTGGTAACAAATTTATATAGACTTGTTATAGATTGTCAGAAATAAGAAAAATGGACATAGTACAAATCCAAACCATATGTTCCATGAAAGAGTATGTCCTTCCAGCATTTTTTAAAGCTATAAATTATCTATCACACTACCAATAAAGTACTGTGGAGGTAAGGTCACTGACCCCAAAGCACTGACATTTAGTTCAAGAACCAACCCCTGCAGCTTAGCACTTCATCCAAATTTTCAAATGTGGAGGGGATTTCTTTTTTCCTTTTCTTATGATGTTTTCCCACAGGCTAGTCTGCTTGCTGACGTTTCCATGATAATGTTCTTCACATTCCGTCAATTTCCATTTAGTAGCTCTGCTACAGTAACAGGAAACTTTTAGATCATCTCCTCTGTGTATCCATAGAGGTGCTGTATATGCTCTGTGTCCTCATAAGCATTTTCTTGGCTGGACCACTGGAAAATTTCCCTACTTTCAAACTTGCTAATTGTTGATAGTTTGAGGGTAATAGTGCCACAGGTCTGGTGGTCATATGTGAGGAAGAGAGCTGTAAGGAATGGCTTTCCTTCAGCAGAATAAGGGCCAGAGTGGCCTGAGGGACAGGTTTTGTGTCCATGACCCAGCTCCATCAGGAGGCTGAACATCCACAAATATGTTGCAACAATACCACACAAGTGGGAATGAGCAAAGTACCCAATAAGGAAAGACAAGCAGAGCAAAAGATAATGACAATGGAAAAAAAGAGTGGGAAACAGAAAAGGAGATGAAAAGAGACTGCAAACGTCTGAAAGTGATTTTTCACTGCAAGCAAAAGAGGCTGTGGTAACTTTGTTACTATTGCTTTTCATTTTTCCTCATCTTGCTACTTCTCATTCTGGCCAAATCCACCTGTGAAGGATTACAGATTGCATTCTCAGGTGGGGTAAATCAGCACAGCTCCATTGGGCCCAGATGGCAACGCTGCTCCCCGTAGGTGTTATAACTGTGCTGTGTGCCTGTAGTGGGGTCAGCCAGCTCCGAAACACAGAAACTGAGAAATAGAAACTGCTGGTTTCTCCTTACCCTGTCTTTAAAATGTCCTGCTTTCTAAATACTTCAGTCTTACTGTTACAATAACCCTAACTGCTTCCCATTTTAAATATTTCTGCATTATGCATTGCACTGGAACAGCACTGGGCAAATAGGCTGTGGGCTGAACAAGAAACATAAGCAGAGAAGCGGAGAGGGAAACACCCAGAAAAATATTGCTTTGAGATTCTGCAGTTAAAGAGACTTTTCTGCACCTCATGTGGCCTCAGTCCCCTTTCTCTCTTCAGCCTTCTTAGTTTACCAATAAACCAGATGACCTACACTATAAGAATTTCCTTGCAGATGAAATTTGCAGAAGAGCAGCCCACAAGACAACAATTTTCCTTTTGCTCTTACATTTTTTATAAACTAGAAGCAGATATTTGTTCACGGAACATGGATTTGCAATTCTCATGCAGGTACTGATCCAGCACTGTAAGTGAAAGCTCTTCTACTTCAAAAGCAGCTGTCAATTTGTATCTAAATCTGCATTCATTCCTGCTAGACACAGCAAAGCTGTCAACACCATCCAGTTAGTTATTTATTCACAATGTTATATGTACATATATAACATGGTAATAAGTGGTCTTTTGCAGGAATGGCTTGGTTTTTTCCTCCTGACTATTATTACACATAATCTTCCCAGTTTGCATTCCAGGTCAGGAATGCTCCAGGGCGTTACTTGGGGAATGGTTCTCTAGCTCAATAACAAGGTCATCACTCATATGCAAAAGGCTCTGAAGAGATTTTGCCATTCCTTTATTTTTCCCTTTTGATTAATACAATGTATGGAAGGTTTGTTTGGGGCAACTATAACTCTGTCAGAGAGGTACCTCTTGAGAACCTTGGAAGCTGAACAAGTTCAACTTTGTTTCTTATTCCTGAAATCCAAATATTCACAAAGGAACTATTTGCACAGTTATGATACCCATCTGTACATTTTTCTTTCCTTAGGTGAGGGTGAAGAAACTTAGATATGAGGAGCTGAAGAGAAGGTCAGAGGCAGAATCAGTGAAGAGGACTAAGATAAATAAAGGCTCATCTATCCTGCACATTGAACCCCTCCATGTAAACTTGGCACACGTTTGCTCCTATTGTGAGATTCTTTCACCTTGACAAAATGGTAGAATAATGATAATCTATTTATTTTAAATGGTATTTTTTATTTATAAATGGTAATATATTTATTTTTACCATATTTTTAAATGTTACTTTCAATTCCTTCCTTCCTTCCTTTCCCCTTCCCTTTCCCCTTCCCCTCTTATGCTATGAATACAGATTCTCTGTAACTATTTTTCCAAAGAAAAGCATCTTCTATTACTATTATAGCTGGGAATTTCTCCTCTGTTTTATAATAGAATTAAATTCAGGTGGCTTAATATAGTTTGATTTGGGCTGGCTTGGAAGCGTTAGGATCATCTCAGGATTTTGTAATTCAGATGACACAGACCAGCAGACGTGCCTAAAGCCTTTCAACAAATTTTAAGGGAACTGCAAATTTGGCAGTTTTGACACAAACAAGCCAGTATGTCTGCATTTTTCTTGACCAGTGGTCTCACAGTTGGTGGTGGGGAGTGCTTGCAGCTCTCAGTGTAGTGAGATCAGTAGGGACTCAGCACCTCTGTAGTAAGGCCACGAGAAGACAGACACTCAAAACCTGGTGCTTGCCCAGAGATTTGTTGATGATAAGTTATGGGCAAACAGCTCATACATCCTAACACATAGAAAATTTTATATAAATAAAACAGACGTATGTACAGTGAAAATGTTGATGAATAATTTTTGACAATTGCAGCTCTCTCATGGTTGTTTTAGGTTTCAGCAGAGCTGCCAAAAATTCAGTCTTCACAGTAATTCATGGGAACATTTTCCTTGGTTTTGATCTGTGTGAGTTTCAGCCCGGTAAACTTATGAATACAGCAAAAATCACAGAATGAAACTTATTCAGAGCTCTTGAACTCTACTTATTTTCCAAACTGAAACTGACCCAAGTTGGAAATGTCATAAATATTTCAGTTAGAAAATAACCTAGGTTCTTCTCAAAGCCTCCAGAGTCTAGGAGAACATTTTGATCATTGTGACCAATTTGTTAACTCGTTTGTTAACAAAAGTTGTAGTCTAAAGGACACAAAATAATGTTAAGGTTTCATGAAACATGTTCTCTAACTCCATAAAGTCACTGAGTTTCTCAGGAATGGTCTTCTAAACTGTTTTGGCAATCTAGGAATGGAATATTTATTAATTTCTTAAGTAAAACTCCTACACTAAACACCTCCTGTGTGATGAGGAACACTTGAGTAATTCTTATTCACTGTCTCAGATACATGCCATTAAATTTTTAAAAATTTGATAGATTACAGGATTTCTGTAGTTATTATTAAGACTTATCTTGAGGATGAGAAGACACAATGATCCTGACTACCCAGAAAAATATTCTTTAAATCATTACTGTTGGGTATAGCAGCATAGTATCTTTTTAAAAAATTTGTAATAGCAAATCATCAGTTTGCCTGTAATACAATCTAAGTGACCTATGAATTGTGCAAAATAAAAAAAAAAAANAATTTGTAAAAAAAAAAAAAAAAAAAAATGTGTGTGTGTGTGTGTGTGTGTGTGTGTGTGTGTGTGTGTGTGTGTGTGTGTTTGTGTGTGTGTTATCAAAATCCTAAAGCAGATCCCTGCAGTACCTGAATGGTTTCAATGGAATATCTCACTGATGAAAACACCCCATGAATTCTTTCTTATTAGACTTCAGAACGTTTACTTGGACATGACCTTTACTATATAGAGTGAAAACTGAATAAAAGATTGGAAACAAATGTTAATGGTAAACAGCAATATACTGAGTTGGAAAAAGTCTGCAGGGATTATAACTGATCCTGATTTTATTTAATTTTGTTGTTTACATGATAAGACAATTTATATATATATATCTATATGTGTGTGTGTATGTGTGTGTAAAAGGAGGTTGGTAATGCATTACCAGCTCTCCTGTCCCTCTTTCTCAGGGATCAGTTTTGTTTTGCCTGCCTGCATGGTGCTGATTTCTAACTACAATCTGTGCCATGCATATGAAATAAATGGGACCTGGGAACTGTGAAACTTTATTTCCTTTCTGGTTCCTTTTTTTCTGGCCCCAGTGATTGCTTACTCTTCTTCACATGTACATTTCTCCAAAGGGACTTCCAGGGTTAGAAATATGTGCAGGAAATAGCACAATTAGATTCAACTTAGGAAACAACACAAACATATATCTCAGGAAAAAACCCATCCTAACTGCATAATCATCAGGAGGGAAATACTTGGAAGCATTTGCATTTATAAAGATTTTGGGGAGATAATAGGTAACAAATCAGATGTGACTTAGATCTTGTTATAGCAAAGGTGCAGTTGGGTTTGTAAGCCATGTAGACAGGCATTTTATCAGTTCTCAGGGAGGTAGTTTTCCCTCTCAAGGTGCTGCAAGAGGCTTTCCTATGGGATTAGACACTCAGTGCAGTTCTGGGTTTATTGGTTTGTGAGTGAAGTCTCAGTGTCAGTGATAAGCCACAGACATAGTTGAGGATGTAGAGAGAAACTGTAAGGGCTCAGAGAAGTAAATTCACATGTTTTAGCACAGCGAAGACTATATTTGTTGGAGGGGGGGCAGAGTCAGGGAAGGACATGTGAAGACACTTTAAGCCCTTGTAGAGCTTACTACAAAGTCAGTCACTTTTTCAACTTTGCTGCCAATCTTGGGATGATTCTCTTTCCTCTCACATCTGTCCTGACCTCCAGTGCTTTGTTTCCTCATGGAGAAAGTGATTGCAGAAATATTCAGGGTAAAGGAGTGGAACAGAGATGGAGATTTCTTATGCCATTACGCCAGTTTATGCCTGACTTACTTACAGTGGAATGGGATTTCTCATTGATCAATCTGGCTAGAGTGGGCCAGGAACTATGAATAAAGGGTGAGAAATTCTTCACTGTACCAGGAGAAGAGTACCAAATACAGATGTACCAACACCCCAGAAAACACTCATGTCTTCTTATTGTTCTTGCCAAAATTATTACAAAGCTTGTGCTCTACCTTATGCAGCTGGGCTGGAAATAGCAGAAAATGTTACTCAAGTGCTATTCAGAATCAGATAAAACCACAGGATGAGCAGTGGCTGGGGCCACTTCAGAAAATCATTGGCAAAAATATCCTAGCAGTGATATCTCCTGAAATGATATCTGAAATTATATTAATATCACTGTGCATTTCTGAAACATACTAGAAATGACAAGGACTACAAGAAAAGTAGATGCTGTCAAAGACACATTAAAGTTCATGTGTGAAGATCTGTCCATTGAGAAATCCTGGTGATTAAGAGAAAAATACAAGAAATGATCCAATGCACTGTCATTTGAAAGAGCTGTAATTTCAGGTATTTTATTAATTTTCATGGTGCTAAATCTGAGAAATGTTGTAATACAGGAAGTTGCTAATGATATATAACAGAATCACAGAACGGGCTGAATTGGAAGGCAGTCACAAGGATAATTGAGTCCAGCTCCAGGCCCTGCACAGCACCATCCCCAAGAATCACACCATGTGCCTGAGAGCATTGTCCAAATGCATCCTGAACTCTCTCAGGCTTGATGTTGTGACCACTTCTCTATGTGTTTTATGTTCTGGTCAAACCCAGAGCTGGACAGCACTGAAAATTTCCTAACACCTAATTCTCTTTCTGCACTTCATGTTTTCCCTGTCATGATCTAACAGAAAAGGAGTCCCCACATGGACATTTGGGCTGGACTGAGTCTCTCTAACATCCTTGGACAGGCCAGTACTCTTTTTACAGCTCACATGCTGAGGCTCTGATCTGACATGGAGAGATGTTCCAGGAGTTGCTCTGCAGAGTCAGTGCCTGTTCTTTTGTAAACCTGAGGTCCTTGAGACAACAGCTGGGAGCTTGGCATTTTGCTATCTGGATTATTATTGTGTTATTCAAACCAGAATAACACCTGGAGGGTTCAGTCAAGGTGGGTTAAGAGTTATATGAACATGTAAAACAGACAGGCAAATGTTAGGCAAAAAGAATTATCATTGTTCCTGTTTTCAGGGGAAAACTAGAAACCAAAATCTCATTTTAAAGGAAGATGAGGGAGTTTTGCATATGGTATGCATAGTTTCTTTAGAGTCCTTTAAAATTCCAGCTAAAGAGATGGTTTAGATTTCAGGGTAAACTTCATCTGAAGGCAGCTGAAGATGCAGAACAATAAGCTTGAAAATAGGCCTGTAGCTGTCTGCCTGAGTTACACAGGAACTCTGAACCATGCTAGGCATATGTATCAATAGGCATTTGAACTGGGCTGTGTTTGTTGTTTTGCTTGTATACAGCACAGCATGCTCCCATGTAGAAACTTCACCTTGCACATTTAAAACATTTGCAGCATCTCTTTGCAATCTCTGAAAAATTGTATTGCTTGTTTCAGTTACAAGAAATTACATTGCCAGTTAAACAGCACTATTTTCTTCTACTGACTCTGAGAGTATACATTCCTTCAACAGCCAGAGGAAATATGAGTTTGAAGGTGTTTAAACAAATGTACACTTCAGTTGAAAGAAGTTTGCAATAACTAGGTTCAATAAAAAATTCTAATTGTAGGCCTCAGGTTAAGTCCTGAAACACATTTTTGGGTCCCCATGTGTCTTGTTTCCAAGATGGCAGCACCTGGAAAAACATGCAGTTTGATTTTCGTGAGAGATGTGAGCTCTGATAGTCAGGACTACATTGCACCAGCCTGTTTTAGAAGTGGTGGCAATGTTGCTGCAGTTTAAGTGGATGTCTTTTATACTAGGGAATAAGAATGTGTTGGAAACACATGTAAGAAAAACACAGGTCATAAGCAGTTTCCATGCAACAGAGTTAAGAAACCAACAGTCTCTTTCAATAGCCAAGCCAAAACTTGATGAATATTGTTAGAGCAAAACGCTGTTGCTTCTCTAAGGCTGTTTTTGTCTAAAATGTCCCTGAAATTGCATATTTTGATTCCTTCAGGGGGAAAATGGGAAAAATGGACAGTGCTTTTTAGTGCCTTCCAAAGTTTGCTGACATCCTTGTATAAAAAATGCAATCCTTAAAGTAAATTGAAGTTTTAACAAGATTTTACCAATTTCCTTATGAAGGTTGCCTTTTCCATCACATAATTTCCTGTGGTGAAAATAATCTCAGTGTTCCATGAACTCTGCTTCCTCATCACTTAAAGCTTACAGCAAAATCAAGTGCAAAATGTGAGCAGTTAATTCTTACATGTGTAATATTATTGGGTCTGGTTTGTTGGTTTGTTGGGTTTATTTTCTGTTGAGAACCATTTTGCATCATTTTGGTTGCTGCTTCTAATGGCAGTAAATGCAAATGGGATGAGAGCTTCTTCCTGAAGGGCAGGTGACAAGCACAGTCCCTGCTGGGGCACAACAGCCTGTGGGAGGCTCACAAGCCATTCCTGCAGTGGGGAGCCTGCAGCTGCCCTCCACAGTAAATTAGTGCATTGCTCATGTTCTATTTGTTTCCACATCCCCTTCTCAGCTGAACTAAATGTGATAATTAAACGGGACAATTAATAAATGATGAGCATAGGCTGACTGGAGGCAGTGCTTCATCATATAGGAAAAGAAGCATCAAAAGCACTGAGAAAAACAAGTAACAGGCAGACCCCAGGCAAGCTTTCCCACAAAGCTCTGCCAATATGCCTCAGTCCTGATTTACAGCACTCCCGTGGCTCCCCTCCGAGCCGTGTCTGCTCCAGAAACTGTCAGTGGTGTGAAACAGCTTTAGGAGTTTTTGCAGGTGGACTCCTCTCTGCTCAGGGCTGCACTGAAGTCTTACGTGTCTCTGGACTGTAACATAAAAGGCAGAGTGGGGGAAAGCGAACACATTTTGCAGGAACTGATACTACTCTCTGCTTTGCCTTAGACTTCCCAAGTGGGTCTGGATAAGGTTTGTCATCTCGCTGTCTAAATTCCTTCTGTGTAGCTTGGGGATGGTAAGAGCAATATTACCTACCTGCTGCATAGCAGGGAGTGTGCTGGTTAATTACTGAGTGTTTATAGAGTGGGGTCAGCAGAGAGAGTGCTATATGATAGCTAAATATTAGTATGAAATCACAGCAGATAACTGCACATATCCTCCCTTGCGCAGCATGGTGATATTTTATCTTCTTGTTATTTTGAGTCACATTCTCCAAAAGCTGAAAATACTTAGTGTCTGTTTAAAAGAAATATTTCAAAGAACACATGCTGGTTTGAGTTGTTTCCCACTGTGCATAGCACCTGCACACAACCGACACTGGTGAGCTTTTTGCTTTAATAGAAAAGGTAAAATGAAGTGTTACTTCTCTTTAGGTTCTGTTAAAGGGAACACTATTAAAAATACTTGTTCCCTAGCCAACTTTCCCCCCTTTTTTTCTGCAGTTGTATCTGCTTTGGTGTACATCTGTGCCTGAATGTGTTCCTCTTGCCTTTATGCCCTGACAGATATCTCCCACCAGAGGCAAGTTTATGAGACATGTGCCACTTCATTTTGGAGGGAGAGGAAGGTTTTCAGAAAAGATGAGGCCAGTTTCACTTGTCACCACAGATGACATAGTGACTTCCTGCAGGCAAGGATGAAGCTGGGGTGAGTGAGTCAAGGTTGATGGGTCCTCAGCTGACTGTACAGGTCTAGAGGTGATAAACACCTTTTATCACACAGGTCCCCACACTGTTCAGGGTGGAAGGTGGAGGAGTAGCAGCTGCTGCAGCAGTGTTTTCAGTAGTGCCCCCACTGCAGTGTGTCATCCATCCCAGGGTGGTGGGACAGTTTTCTCTCCTCAAGCAGCTCAGTGTGCTGTTCAAGATGCAGGAGAGTGTGACGACAAAAGGGACACCTCTCACTGGGGCTTGGCATCTGGGGCTCAGAGCTGCCAGCTCTAGCTTAGTGTAGCACAGACCATCCTGCTTCAGGGGTAGGATCAGTTGAGGAATTTTTCTTCAAGAAGGAAGGTCAAGAGACACTGCTCTTTACTAGTGACCAGGGAAGTAGCTCACAGATCCAAGCCAAATGCACACAGCAACTCTTACATGTATAGAGCCTTGGGGGATAATATTACTTGCAAAACAGAAGGGACAAAACCAAGCTGTTTTCTGTCTCAGCCACTAAGGGCACCAGGTGGACCAGCAGCTTGGAGAGGTACAGTGAAGGGGAGGTAAGTGCTACATGCAGCTTTTAAAAAGGACTCGGTATCACTGCCTGTAAACAAGCAGACAGGCCACTGTGCCCTACAGTTGATATGAAGCCTAGGAATGATTATGTCAGACAGATGGAGACATACTGGAGACACCATGTGGAAGTGGTGTCCATGGGGGCTGGTTTCCCACTGATTCCCTTCCCCTGCCTGACATAAGTTCTGTTGAAAGAATATGAAACACAGTTAGAGAGTGAGTTGTCTCAGGATGATCATTCTCCTTTCCAGTGAGGGAAGACTTGGTGGGACCCAGCCATGTGGGGGCTGTGCCATGATACTGAGAAAAGCCTTCGTTTCCTCTTGGTGCTGGAGATCTGGCACCTGCAGGAAGGTCCAGGAAGGGTCTGTTGGGTGCTTCAGCAGGTACAGGCACAATCTAGGGTCCTGGCTCCTGTCAAGGTGGAACTGATGTGCACCTCTTGGGGGCAGACATCTTACTGACGTGTCCGTGAGAAGTGCCACCAAACAGTGCTCCATGTCTCAAAAAATGGCATTTCCCACAGGCAGTCAGCCTGCTGACTTGCCCACAAAGGGCTCCCCGAATACCTTATCTCCTGGAAAGTTTGCCTTCTCCCACTCATAAAAAGATGATTTATTCTTTAAGTCTGCATATATGCCAGCCTTCATTCAGACTTGGACTTTACCTCTCCAACACCTCAGTCACCTGAGCAGGAGTCACTGAATATGTAGGGCCTTTTGAAAACTAGCAGTGTCCTGTGTGAACTATTTCTATGTAGAAGGAAGGACACAGGATCCATGGACCCATGTTGTCATCTCAGGAGATAGGCCTGGGACCACTGGTCACTGCTATAAACAAGAAGTCTGTGACTACTCCCTGAGCCCCAGGTTTTGAACTACAACATGATAGCCACAAGCAGATTGCTGAATTCACTCAGAAAGGTGTGCCTTGGGGTACCTGCCCCCAGAGAAGGACTGGGGGCAGGTACCCCAAGAGGTGGAGTACAGCCTTTCCAGCAGAACCCATCTGAGGTGGAAGAAGAACTTTGATTCCATCTTGTTCAGACTCCCTGTGGTTGCTTGCTGCAAGCACAACATTTTCTCAGAGTAGTCTCCAGAAGCAATGTCAAAGTAAAAGAGATGAATAAATCCAACTGTGTGATGTTCACAGTTAATTTCCAAATATCTAATTTGGATGACTGGTTGATCTGGCAAACAGAAGTTTCTTCTTCTGGTGCCCTTCAAGCAAACCAGATGTAGTTCTGTAACCCGGTTTTTAACCATTCAAAGGCTGCAGGAACAGGTGATAGCAAAATTTAAAGGCTTGTTGTATATAGAAACCAAACTGAATTCTATTGTTGCCTCATCTGACATTGTCTCTTTCTCCACTGGAAATGTGAAATAACTTTGTACCTTTTATACTGAAGGTATTTTAGTGAGGGATAAACTCAGTCACATTATCTAAGAGGTGCAGCAAGGCAGAAATATCTATACAGACTGTTACTACTAATAACAAAATGCTGGTACAAAATAATTTCTTGTTCATAATGCCCTCAAACAGCAATGACTTGGTTGTGTTTCCCAGACATCCGTGGAAGGGTTCAACCGAGTTGCCTGGGCTGACAGAGCAAGGAGGCTGGCAGAAGAAACCTTCTGCTGGTACTGCTGATGGTGTCTTCACCTCCTCTCTGCAAACCCAAGCATGGATTTGACCCAGACTGCAGCTTTGTGCCAGGACTGCAGATGCACCAGTTTAGGCCATGTGATCCCCTCAGATACTAGATAGTTTTCAAATTTGGCCCCACAGGTGAAAATCTGGCCCACCAAAACTACTCTGCTGAGCTCTAAAGAAGCCAAGAGAAAGTGCCTCCTCCCAGTCAGGGATGGGATCCAGGATGTAGGAGTCACAAGATTCAGTGTCTAGGAGTAAATAACACAAAAAGCACACACAGAAAACACCTACCAAAGTGACTAGTTAGGAAATTTATCTTTTACATTTACAGTAGAGAATTTTACTCAGCTGTGAGCAGATGTGTATTAATGGACGGATTTAAAATGACTAAGCTCAGACAGATCACAAATGTATTTTGGCAATGTAATCCACCAAGTAATACTTATGACAGAATATGCCCAATAACACTAATATTTCAAGAGGGCTTTAGAAAGAGATAAGATTTACTAGTTGAGAATAAGAAATAAGATTTGATATTTAAATGTACAGGGACTTAAACATTTGGATGAGGAGGTAGGAGTAACACTGTGAAAGGTTTTCAAAGTTCAAATGAAGAATCCTGAAGTCAGCTCTTAGCAGGATATGCTGAAGTGAGTTATGTACGCTCATACAATTACAGTGATTTCTGTACATGTGCAAGGGTCAAGCTGCTGCATATTTTTTGTGCCGTTGTGGTCAGTTGTGGCTTTTGCTGGTAGCAAAATTTTTGATTGTTCATAATACCTCATAGACACTGGTTTGCACAATTCTGTGGCTACCATGAAGTTACCTCCACTGGATGTAAGTAACAATGAGGCTATCAGTCCCAACTAGGTTCAAGTCCATATGAATTACTTGGCATCACTAAAGTATCTGATCATGAGCTGAACTGGCAAAATCTTTAAGTTCCACTACAGGATGCAAGTCGTGTCATCTTTTTGGAGAGATGGGGCTAGAAAAGGCTGGAGGCCCAAGTCAGAATAAAGTCCAGTCACAGAGCTGTGGAGCTAAGTTAAGATTAGAAGAGTTTGTACGAACAGAACAATGCAAGTGGAAATGAGATTTTTAGATGCATTCATGGCTAGTGGCATGTAAAAGAAATGAACTTATCCTTTAAGATAATTCCCATTAGAAACCAGGGGTATAAACCTCACAAAAAGAGCAACACTGGGTTTTTATATTTTGCTTTGGGATTAACAAGCCTGAGAAAGTACTGCAAAATGCATTATTCAAAGCACTGTCTGAAATTTCTGCTGCCTTGTTATTATAAATGCACACTTGTCTCTGTGCTGCCAGCAGATATGGTATGGTAAAGACTGACTAGCAAGTGCTTTCATGGAAATAATGAATTTTGATGTGTCTACAGCTGCCCAGAAGAGTTAGTATATGTGTTAGGGCCTGGATACATTCCACCAAAATTTAGGCAATTAGCCTGAAGTATCTCAGTTAAGAGTTCAGTTTCAATAGTTGACATTAGTTCCCAATGAATAAAAGGCTTATTCTAGAAAGCAGTTTATCTTAAATCTGAATAGCTCTGAGCACCTGGCCCTTTCTCACATATGTGAATGCAGAAGGTTTCTGAGTAGTTGCACAGGAGAAAGGTTTCCTGACTCATGATGGGCCTGGTCCTGCTGCTGCACAGACCAGGCACTGGCTGGAACACATCTGTCTCCCTTCTGAATACTGGGAAATGTCCCATGGCAACAGATCAGGCACCACCAGAGTTTCTAACTTTGGGAGCTTATCTCAATACCCAGTATGTGATAGAATGGTGCTTCAGAGGTCCTTACTCCAAAAGCTACCTCCATCCAGATGAGATCATCTTTGCACTCATTAACCCCATTACAGTTCTGAATTTGGCTGAGTTTACTGCCCCAGTAAAACTACCCATGGGCACATGGGGTACCAAGAGGTATTATTCATGGGTCTTAATTAGCAAATAATTTTGACAGTAGCATAGCACATGGGGATTGCTAAGCAGAGAAAATCTGAAAAAAAAACAAAACAAAAAAACCAAACCCAACATTAGAAGCATACTTCACCTAAGAAGTCACTCACTGGAAACTATTCTGTACCCTCTACACTTTACAGTGCAATGCTGAGCAGAGCCTCACACTGCAAGAGGTCCTTAAGTGGAGCAGAAGAGGAATTCCACCCCAAACAAATCCCCTCACAGTGATTTGTCAAAGATTAGAAGCCCTCAAGCTAGGTAGAGTTTGAAGGAATGGGCTTTGGCTAGCTCTCACTTTTGAATTTTGAAGGAAGGAAGAATCAAAATGAATGATGCCTGATGAATGTAGGTAGGCATTAACATCTGAAGGAACTAAGAAATGTAGATACAGTGTGTGTGATTAGGAAGTGCAGCAATAAGCCACTGTGCTCTGCATGGGTGGTCAGGATACCATGTAAACACTTTAAAATTATTCACTGAGAGAACAAAATGAAAAGTACAATATGGCAAACCTTGTTTTATGAGATATGCGTTATACTTAATCGAGTGACTGATTATTTTTCAAAATATAGTCACCACATTAACTATGGAAAGGCAGTGATATTTTACAGCTGAATTTCAAAGTTCAAATTTCAAAATTCAGTAGACTAATTTCTCAGATTATTAATGAATATTTTGAAAATATGCAGAAAAATGTTCAAGAGAAAACTGGGTCAAAAGGGTAAGTTAAAAAAAAAATCAATCTACTTGCTATTTTTGAGTACCTACAATTTTTCAGATTTCAAAACCACAATTATCTTCACATTTTCTACTTGTTCATATTTTCTCTGGATATAATGTGGGCACATTTTTGATTGCAAATTGATATTTACACAAATTGATATTTATGCAACTAACATCATCAGAAAAAGGGGTGTTTCAGAGTGTGATAGTCAGGAGATGCCCCAACTCTGGCTTTTACTGCTGTGCTGAAATGAAACTCCACACATTTCGTGTGTCCCCTTTGCCTGTGATGTGTGAACACTAATTAGTCATTGACTTCTATCTGTGATGAAATAATTCCCCTGGTAGGAAGCTGAGATCCAAGCAAGAAGTTGTGTTGAGCAGTGCCCAAGTGAGATTGGCTTTGGACTCTGGTGCAGGCTTTGGCACAGCTGTGAGAAATGGTACAGATGTGAATGACAAACCTCTGATTTATTCCTTGCAGAGAAAATTTGATTTAAAACAACATAGTGCTAATGCAGAAACAGGATGAAATTTTAGCATATGAATATTATTTTTCCCAATCTCAAGTAAATAATTTAACTTAATGCTAAGTGGACATTTAAAGACATTTGTCACTATGAGAATGAAAACATGAATCAAGACTGTGGAATTTGTTAACAGTCACTTTTCCTTGCTTTTACTTTGAACTTTGCCATAAATGGTAGCCACTTTCCAAAGTTTCTTTCTTTAATTTAATATCTAGTATTCTAAAACTACAGTGTTTTAATATGCAATTCTTCTTTAATGATTCCTCACACACAACTGATATCTTGCAATGTTTGCTAGCAAGAACTAGCAGATCAGCTTTTTTTTTGTTTTTATTAAAGAGCTTCTCTGTGAAATCAAGAAGCAATCTTTATGAAAGATTGTGGAGTTGTAAAACACAGGAAAAAGGGAAATGGAAAATATAATACTGTGTCCCTAAAATTCTAACGACATTTGGAAAATATTAGGAAATAAAAAATTTGGAAATATAATGCTCCAGACCATGGGAAATAGGTGGATTTGGAACTGATAAAAACTAATGTATCTCTGTTTAAATTAATCCAAATTTGTGACATATGACGATCTGGCCCAGAGGTAATATCTTCTAAATAATGTTTTTTCTTATTTTTGACTTTACTGATGAAGTCACCGTTGTGTGCCAAAGTATCAGCGTGTTTTCAAATGAAGCCTTCATTTCAGGGGAGGATACATTCCTTGTTACATTAGCCCTCCAGATTCCTGAAAAGTATTACACTTTGCATTTCAAATTGAAGGGTGGATTTGGATGCTAGCTTGCTGTTTGCCATTTTATTTTACAAGCTCTGCCAGTCCATTATGCTGATCTGACACAGAACCAAAATTATGAACAGTATTTTTATAGCCAGGACAGACTCTGAAGTTCATCTAAAGAACAACTTCCAGGGAGATACCCCTGGCTGGGAATCTCCCTGCTGTCAGTGCTGGGCTCTTTCCCAGTCTCTGGGAGCCAGATCTGTCTGAGATGAGAAGAGGAAGCACAAACCATCTGGCAAGGCAGCTTTTTGAGCCGAAGAGACTAGTTAATTGAAGAGAAGCAGGAATTTTATCTTTGGCTTCTGAGGACATACAAATTACTTGGTTAACCACGGATTATTGGCTGGAAGAGGGCACCATTTAAGAGGATAGGTTCAGAATATTTTGCCAATAACACTTACAACATGGAGAAAGTGGAATGGGGGCAAATGAGACCAAGGTCAGTAGTAGAAAATTCATGGTCAGTTACACAGCGTGAGTAATCTGTGAAAACTGGGAGCTCATGATACGGATATAACATCATACAAGGACAGTGTATTACTTTCAGAATAATTACAATGCCCTGAAGTTATAACAGCATGAAAAATGTAAAGGTGAGGCATTTGCAGGAGAGGTGTGAAATACTGCTATACTGCACAGGTGTCTGGCAAGTGCTCACCTGAGAGGACAGACACTCTTCAAGTCATCTATGATAAAGGATGGTGGGTTAAGAGCAAAACAGGGGTAGGGGAAAACTGTAAGAGGGATACAAGAGAAGACTCAGAGAATGTTTTTCAGTTCATCAAATAAAAACTTAAAAGCCTGAAAAGGGATGGAAATTATTTACAAAGAGGCATAAGTAATAAAGGAGAAATGCTTATTTGAGTCATAGTCTGTACTGATTTGAGAATGATTGCCTATAAATTGATTTTGAATGAGCAGAGAAGGAATTTGTGAACATATATAGGCAGGCTGTTAGTAGCCATGAAGGTGGGAAAGCTCTGGAAGAGCCCCTCCACAGCTGCTGTGCAGGTGGCAGCTGTGCTGCTCAGGTTGATGCTGCATTCATGGGAGGGTCCAAGGATGAAACCAACTCAATGGCTCCAGCAGTCTCATGTTCCTTTTTCCTCAAAAAGGAAAAAGGAAAAATATCTCTTAGCTGAAATACTACCACGTGTCCATAAAAACTGAGATTTTAGGATACTTAGATTGTACACTTCATTGCCAAAGGAAAGCTTCTGCTTGAGTACCTAGTCTAATTCATCCCTGGGGCAAATACCTTGTTGCTGCTGGGCTAGACTCTGACTGTTGCAGTACAAAGGCTGGCAACTCAGGGATGGCACAAAACTGAGGAGCAATTCCCTCTGCCTCCAACAAAAATCCTAAAATCAAAAGAAACAAAACAACAAACCCCAAAAAGCCAAAAACATCATCACATGAGATACCACTGGGACAAAAACCTCTCAACTCACATGGGCTCATCACTGCAAGCTCTGAACTGCAGAAAAAGCATCAAGTGGCATGGATAGGCTCATGACACTTTGCTGATAATGCCTTGAAATAGAGTACAAGCCAATGACATTTAAGTGATGCAGGCTCTGTTTCTCTTCACTTTTGTGTTTTCCTTTAATGTCCACTGATCCTGCCCACTGAAGCCTAACTTAAGAGCAATTTGTGCTTACTTCTATTGAAACTGCTATACTTTAATTTTTATCTGTGTAGCTTCACCATAATTTCTTGTACTTGCCGTGTAAACAGAAGTGGCTGTCTCACATATGGATGAGAAAAAATTTTGAGAAATAGAATATATTTTCAGTCCTGCGTGGGGCTATTGTAATAGCAGGAAAGAGGACACAGTAGTAAAATCCTTCAGACATGAAGAGGTCTAAGACACAAGTCTTCAGATGTGTGAAGATTTATTTGACCTTAATCTGTGTTACAGAGTTCAGCTCATACCACTGTGAAGCATCATGTCTGAAATCTTTTGGACAGACCTTGTACTAAGTCATATCAGTATAAATATGTAGTAAATACATTTATTTCAGTGGATTTTCTTATTCCAGAGTGATACAGCAATACTTGGGATGGCCTGAGATGTCTATAGAGAAACTTATAACCAGAAAGTCTAATTAAAGTCTAATTAAACCTCTTCCTCAAGTAATTTTGAGATGACCTAAACGACCTGCCAGTTGCAAAATGATAAGCAGGTTTTGATAAAACCAGTTGAGATGGCGCTGAATGTTTCAAATCTACCTACCCAAAATATTTTGCTGTTTTATATTTTTACCCATCTGATTTCTCCAGCCCCACTTTCCTGCTCGTACCCACAGCCAATATATCTCCTGTCACAAGTCAACTCTGATTTTGATCTTATTTATGTTGTACTTGTAACAGCTCAACTCTTGACTCCATGGTGAGATATGGCCATTCACACATTATGCAGCAGATCTATGGACCTGGTGAAGTCCCAGTGGTATCCTGATAGCTGAAGAAAGGAGAAGAATTTTTAAATGTGCTTTCTCAGACAACAAATCTTTTCAATTATCCAGCCACAGCCCCACTGCAATTCAACATGGGTAAGCATTCCCTCTGCTCAGTTTGAGCAGAGTCCTGCAACACTCAGACATTTTTTTCTTTTTGTTTTTCAGTTGTAACATCCCACTTTATCTGTCAAGAGCCAATGTGTCAGTGATATGTTGACATTTCTAGAAAACTGTAGGCAAAGAAAATTCTCTCTTGGCTGAGATACAACTCAAGAATGCTGGTTCTCCCACAGAAATAGAACAACAATTCAAGGTTGGGTGCAATTGTAAGAGCAAGGCTGTGGATTTGGAAATACAATTGCACTTCCTTGGCTACACACTATGCTGTAGACTTTCAGAGCTCTGAAGACACAAAAGTTTTGCTGAAATGGAAAACTACACTAACTTAACAGCTGGGACAGGGACAACATATCCAGGCTTGGTTAGAGGATTTAGTTTGCCTGGTGGGAACAAGGTTTTTATTTTAACTTGAAGACACACAGAGGGACACTAGCTCTCACTTACTGCCGCAGTCACTATCACTGCTGCA
This sequence comes from Leptocoma aspasia, assembly GCA_013399835.1. Taxonomy (NCBI): domain Eukaryota; kingdom Metazoa; phylum Chordata; class Aves; order Passeriformes; family Nectariniidae; genus Leptocoma; species Leptocoma aspasia. The sequence goes on along the minus strand of VXAX01007539.1, from coordinate 608,130 downwards.
TATATACAGTAGAAGAGTGACTTTCAAAGCCTGATGGCATGCACTGAGTGGGTTTCTGACTCAATCATACATTCTGATACTTCTCATCTACATTATTCCAGGATGCTGACTGCTGCTCTGAGGAACCTGAGCATGCTTCCTGCAGTAAACTCACAATTGAACCGAAATGCATAAGAATGGAAGGGGCCCATGGAAAAAGTACCAATATGGCTCTTCTGTATATTTAAGCTCATTTCTTCTTCCTTTTTAATTAGACTCAGTCTTTTTATTTTTGTTTTTGTTTTGTTTTGTTTTTTAATACTATATCGTGTGGTTTTGGAGAACTGTTCTAAACAGGACAAGGCAGTATTACATGAAGACAGAGCAGGCTTTGTTTTGTGCACTCAACAAGTTTGCTTTTCCAGTTAATATCATGGCTGAAATGAGTCTGTTTTTCTCCCAAAATCATGTCCATCTTCAAGCCTTTGCTTCAGTAATGCATACTGCTGCAACCAGTCCATTCCTTCACCTTTGTGCCTGTGGTCAGGGATGAACCTTGAGGGTGATTGCAATTCTCAGGCAGGATCTTGCTCTGGGCAGCAGCTTCCAACTACTTCTGTTCTCACTATGCAGAGGCACCTAATTGCTACTTGCATTTAACCCATGCAAAAACTAATTTTCATGCCTGGGACTGATACCTAAAGTTGAACCACATGTTTAACAGCTGCCAATAGTTGCTTTCAGTGTAACAATGGGGTAGTTTTGGCAAGGTCTGGAGAGGGAGCAACTATGCAACAGGGAAAGAAAGAGTGTCCTCAAGTGCCCTTGTACTGATTCACATTAGTCCTATATTGATTCTTTTATGAGTTATGCATTTTTAAAAGAGCTCTGCACTTCTGGAAACTCAGAGCATTGCATTTTTGATAGAAAAAAAATTATGCCTAGGAAAAATTTTATTAGGTTCTGCAATAATGTATTAACCTGGACCTCTCAGTGACATGCACTTGGGACAGTAATGCTGGGCTTCTGAACAAGGCTGAGGGCTTGGAATGTTCCAGTCTGCAGCAGGTGAGTGCTGGCAGCTGCCTTGCTATGCTTCCAGGATGTCTCAAGGTTGGGTGGGAAGCTCAGAGAGTAATGCAGTGTTAGTGTGTGCTTCCCAGGACAAAGACTTGGCAAGGCTGTGGTGGGACTTTCCACCCTAGGGAACCAAGCAGTGCCTGTGCAAGGGAAGCACTGTGGGAATACTTCCCCTCCTGCAGCTCTCCAGATATCCGTTCCCCAGCGCCAGGGGCTGAAGGGCAGCTGAGCTGGTCATCCAAGGCAGAAGAGGACAGGGCAATGCACTGACACTGCTGTGCAGAGGAGCAGGAGAGGGGCCTTGGTCAGCAGACAGAGCACAGGCTCATGCACCAGTTCCTGCCTCTTCACAAGTGATTTGAGTCTGCAGTGCCCCAGCAGCAGATTGTCTGCACATTTCTAGCTAATTAACTTCTTGCCCAGCTAATGCAATGTAATTGAAGTCATCTTTGCTAACAGTCAGAGAGCTCTTGCAAGAAGTCACCTCTCCTTCCCCTCGCCCTGGGTTATCCATGAGTCTGCCAGCAGCTCCTGCCACTCAGCTGGTCTGTGGTGACTTGCTGATGTGTGACTCTCGGGTGACTGACAATCTCAGTGCTGTGGCATTCTGCTTCAGGAGCCATGTGGCACAGTGGGAGCAGCAAGCAAAAGGGAGTAGCAAGCTAGACTTTAAATACAAGCATGTGCATTAATTTATAAATGCAGCTATCATTTATATGCTATATTTATACAGTATATCTATATTTACATATAAAGGTAGTATATTTACATATAAACATCCACACTCACTATGTATATAGATATGGATATGAATATATGTGTATGTATGAGTGTATATGTGTATATAGGTTGCTATATAGGTACACATGAAAAGCACATCAACTAGGTGTTCAGATTCAGAGTATTTGGACTCAGAGTGCTCATGCTGGGGTTGAATTAGATGAGGATTTTATGTTTATCAACTCTTCTTGACTACCCCTTTGCCAAAGGCATGAGAGCAGAGTTTGGCTAGAACAAGTAGGGTTAACTAAGCTGATAACTCCTCTGAGAAAATCTCAAGCCAAAGAAAGTCAAAAGGGGGTGGAGGGATGGAGGGGAAGATATATGAATAATTGAAGTATCTAAAAGGAAATCAGTAATTTTGGACCATCAGAACTGGAAACAATTAGTGGCTGGCTGGCAATGCAGAAGAATCAATAAGAGAAGGATGCATTTTCTAATAACTCAAAAATAAAATCTGCTGATAAGTTCAGAAGAAGCTATAGGGGGAAAAAGAGGTGAATAGGATACTAAATCTGTTAACAATTATTGTCAGTGCCAACACTGGCTTGGAAGAGTCACGTTTGTTCTATCACCTCCACCCAGACAATAACAATATGTATTCACCAGGCTCTCATGACAGGAGCACCCACCAACCCCATTAGCCCTAAGGAGCTGCTGGCATTTGTTTTTATTTTAATTTATCACTCAGCTGTTTCAAATCATGTAAAGCTAAAACTTGGCTTACAAGTTGCTATTTCCAATGCTAATAGTTTGTGCTTACTGCATATGTGCCTGTATGATATGTATATTTTCTGAACTGTAAAACTGGCATGGAAAATTCCCAGTCTGGGTATGAAATGTCCTCTCTGGCCCTTTACCCTAAAGGTTGGTCATGCTAAAGCTATTGACACACATATACTCCCAGACAGGAGCCTGCCAGATGAAGCAAACTAGCTGGGTCTAGTTCACCACCACTTTACAATTAACAAGCTAACCCAGAGCAGTAGCTCAGATTGTATGTATATAGGGTCATCCTATTCCAAGGCAAAGTGATAATATCCATGTGATTTCCTTAATTTTTCTAGTCTGGTGACAAACAGCACAGGCATGTGATAAATTGCATTTATTTTTCACCTTTTGACCTCCTCACTTGTCTGCCCACTAATCCATTTCTGCTGGGACCACTTCTGGCATTAGAAACCTCTGAGCAGAACTCAAACATCTAATGCTCAAAAAAGAGCCCTGTCACAGATGGTTTCCTTCTTCCCTTTGTAAACACAGAGTTTCCCTTTTTATCTTCCTCTTCCAAATTATACCAGTTCAGAGGAGAGACCAGTGACAGCTACAAGGATATTGTAGTTGAGGGTCTGGCTCATCAGCCAGAACCATGTCCAATGCTGTTTGAGGTCCTACAGTTGGAGGTACAATTATTCTGGTATAAAAAGCCAATGCCTTGAGAAGTCCTTTTTCTAGGATGCGGTAGAAGCAAGATACATGGTGGCTTGCTCTGGAATAAACATTATGTTACAAAAATCACTCATGTCTTCAGTGCTTCAGAAGAATTTTGCTAGTTTTGGCCCCAATCCTGTAATATACTCTTTATGGGCAAGAAGTCCCTCCTCATGGACTAACTGAAAGATTGAAGCTGTATTTGGACCGTACAGTTGAAAGCATTCAGCTGCTTCTCAGCACTGATGAGTAGCTTTCCATTTCCATCTAACTTAACTGTGCAAGTCCAGTTGTAACTAAGATGCTGGGAATTTGCATTCTGTTTGCTCTAAGACGTAAGTGTGTAACACTGGGATCCCAGAGCTCGGTGCAGGGCTAGGGATGAGCAGTCGGCTCCTGGCTTCTTTCTTACAGTGCCACACCATGAATGATTTTCATCCTCCCCAACTTGCAGATGTTTATCTCTTGATCCTGATATGACAAGGGAATCATTGCAGTTATATAACAAATGCAACAAATAATTTTATGCACTGCTAGGAAGATGAGGAGTACTAGCAGTACTCTGGGTGCCAGCGGCATTGTAAATGATGGGTATGGATCAGGTCCTGATCCCAGGTGGGAGGCTCTGAGAGAAGGCAATTTGTGCACAGCCAATTTGTGTGCTGGTGGAGCAATTGGACCCTTAGTATGCAAGTGTTCAAGAGACTTTCTGTCCACTGTGCAGCAAACTCAGACTCTCGTTCACACTCTCAGAGAGCCCAGACTCTGTATGATGCTTTTGTAAACAGAATTTTGGATTTCATTTACATTGAGATTGACTTCACACGGCACATTGTGAGCCTGCATACACTGAAGACAACACATACAGCCACTCTGCCCATCTCATGCTCAGCTGAGTGAGATTTCTTCAATAAGCTGATAAACCCAATTGTTAAAATGTCATACAACCAATTTTTTTATTTTGTGGAATCAACCTATACTCATACGTTTGTACAGCAAGCACCTGCACAGTCTTCGGAAAGTTTTTTGAAAGAATCAATCCTTCAGTAACCCAACAAACAAGCAAAACTCAACTAAATCACCCTGACCATTTCCCTGCCTCATTTTCCTCCATTTCCCTGCCTCATTTTCCTCCATGCTCCTAAACAGACTATGGAGTTAGATTTCAGAGTTAATTTTGCCTTTGAACCAGGCAGTTTTCTGCCTCCTTCAGCTATTTTCACACTAAAATCAAACCTCTTGCCATGAATGAGGGGCTTGGAACACGAGCCATATGAAGAACAACCGAGGAAGCTGGTATTGTTTAGTCTGGAGAAAAGGAGACTCAGGGGTGACCTTCTCACTCTCTACAACTTCCTGGAGGGTGGTTGTAGTCAGGTGGGGGTTGGTCTCTTTCTCCAGGCAGCAACCAACAAAACCAGAGGACACAGTCTCAAGCTGTGTCAAGGGAAATACAGGTTGGACATTAGGAAGAAGTTTTTCACAGAAAGAGTGGTTAAGTTCTGGAATAGTCTGCCCAGGGAGGTGGTGGAGTCACCATCCCTGGATGTGTTTAAAAAAAGACTGGATGTGGCACTCAGTGCCATGATCTAGTTGAGGTGTTAGGGCGTGGGTTGGACTTGATGATCTTGAAGGTCTCTTCCAACCTAGACATTCTGTGATTCTGTGAATGGCTTCAGCCTCGTCAGTCATTGTTGACACTGACTTCCTTGTTCTTCAGTTCTGTTCTTGGTTCTCAAGCCATTTTCCTACAGATATCCTGGACAATGGATATTGCATACATCCAGCTCAGCTTTTGTCTGAATAGTGGCATCTTATTCCCAGGGATTCTGGCCTGGGGGAGGTTTCTCACAGGCAGTCCTAGCAGTGTAAGGCTGAGTCTACCTATCCATTGTCATACAAGGGAGAAACATTTTTGTAGGAAGAGCTCTCACTCATAAGAATTTAGGCATGCAGGTTCCCAGCCAGAACAGCACCATTTCTCATTGCATTGGGGATGTTTGCATGAGGCTGAAAAATTACAGCACTTTTCTACATACTTATAAACTGGAGCACATTAAAGGGAGGAAATACATGCATTGACTATAAGGACTTTGTTTAGCTCTGATTTATTGAAGGTCACTCAGCATGAATAGTTTAAAAAAATCCCACGTCTGAGAAGTGTGCTTGTATTTTTTGAGATACATTAACCTAGCTGGTTAGACATAATTTCTTTGGATTTCAGGAACGTATTTGGTGCTGTACCACATATCACTGCATTATCAGTAAGTCAGAAAGCATTACAGGGATGATAAGGCAGGAACTGTCAAAGCAAATGGCTCAGCAGTAGTTTGGGGCACCCAAAACCTGCAGAATAAAAGAAAAAGCATGAGATATTCACACATTCCTTTTTTCTTTTTTTTTAAACTATGCAAAACCCACCTATTGCCCAAGATTTTGAAAATTAGTTTTGAAAACTTCAACTAAGTGATGATTCCTTGTATATTTGCATTGTGCTGAGTAAAAGTGTTAGGTGCTACTTGGCTCCAGGCAAATTACTTGTGTTGCTGGAGCTTGTCAGTGTCAGGGGCATGGCAGACCTTGCTAGCTTTGTCCCTGTGCTTCTCTGGCCTGCTCTGGGGCAGGCAGAGAGCTGCAATACACCAGCCAAGTGGTTTCTCTCTCCCACGCTTCAGAGGGGAAGTATCAGATTGTCAGGCACAGTCCAGTCAGCGCTCTGCTCCTGGGATAGTGCAACCACATACTGTCCTTATTTGGGCTGGATTGCAGGGTTACAAACCAGTCCTTGGCCTTTTTTTTGTTTTTGTTTTTTTTTTTTTGCCTTTTAACAAGTCATTTTGGTGAGATGCTTTTTTCCCCCCGTAAGAAAAAACCCCGCAAATATTTTTAGAGCTGGTTAAATTATTGTTGTGAACAGATTGTCCGATGAATTTTGGCCTTTTCCTGAATATGAGTCACTCACAACCTTATTTCAGTGGATGAATTTGTTATTCATAAATACTGAAGGAATAGTTTATGCAAAGGAACTTCAGTCTCTGGGTTTTTCCAGAACTGCTTGGTTTTTTAAATTAGTGTCTGCTTTTCCTGGTCCAACATTGTTTATCTATATTATGAAGCACTGTTTCACCACTGTAAATAGTAATAAAGGACTTTAAACATATGAATAGCAGCTAAAATATTTGAAGGAATAGAAAATAAAAATGCATCACTACTTGTGGTAAAATCCAGTGAATATTTGGCTTCAGATGTTTTTGTGAATATGGCTGTAAACCATTGCAGACATAGAGCAGTATCATTCAACAGATCACATCAAGAAAAAAAGATCAATATATCTAGGCACAAAACAATTGGTTTGTATACCCAGAAAGAGATCTGGACACCCAAAGTTCCTCAAGGAAAATTGAGTAGAGCTCCTGCACAGTACATGGACTTACTCCAAGTATTCTTGTTTGGCTTCAAGTTTTCTAGATTATTGGAGTTTTTTCCCTTTCTTCTACCCAGACTTAGTCTGAGCAGGTTGGTGCTTGCTCCTGGCATAAACTAAATCAGCAATTAAAGTTAAGGTATGATTTAGGATTTGAACATCTGAGTCTAGTAGACCAAGTTAACTGCTGGACCATAGAAGGACCTCAAGGCTAGGATGAAGATAGAGCAACCCCCACTATCAAAACAGGATTGGGATGAAGGGATTGAGAACAGCCCTGCAGAGAAGGGCTTGGGAGTATTGGTAGATGAAAAGTTGGATGTGAGCTGGTAATGTGTGCTCATAGCCCAGAAAGACAGCTGTAGCCTGGGCTGCATCACAAGTGTGACGTGCAGGTCAAGGGAGGGGATTCTGCTCCCCTACTCCACTGTGGTGAGACCCACCTGGTGTATTGCATCCAGCTCTGGGTTCTTCAGCACAGAAGGACAGGAAGCTGGTGGAACAGGTCCAGAAGAGGGTCACAAAAATGATCAGAAGAATGGGACATCTCTTCTATGAGGAAACACTGAAAGAACTGTGTTTGTTCATTCTGGAGAAGTGAAGGCTCTGGGAAGCCCTCATTGTGACCTTTTATATGAGGGACAAAGGTGGGGACAAAGCCTTTAGCAGGGACTGTTGTATTGGATAAGGGGTAACACTTTTAAACTAAAAGGGGTTAGATTCAGACTAGATAAATAGAAGGAATTTTTTATGCTGAGTGGTAAAACACTGCCACAGGTTGCCAGAAAGGTGGTAGATGACCTGTCCCTGGAAACATTCAAGGTCAGGTGGGATGAGGCACTGAGAAACCTGATCAAGTTGAAGATGTCCCTGCTCATTGCAGAGGGGTTGAACTAGATGACCTTTGAAAGTTCCTTCCAACCCAAACCGATGATTCTAGAATTCTATGTTGGCAGAGGAAAACAATGTATTTTCACAAAGTGTTGGTGGGTTACGGTTAAAGATACTGTTTGGGTCATTGACAGATGCAGGCCTACTTTATGTGCCAGAGCCTACATGTAGAGGGGGGAGTTCCAACAATGACTATATCTCTGTAGCCAAAAATGCCTTTACTCACCCTCACCTAAACTACATGCCAATGATCCCAAACTGACCTCTGTGGGCAGAGACTTTGCAGAGGCTGAGGGCTTTTGCAGTAATAGTATCTCTTTGATGCTTGATGTCACAAATCCTATTTTAATTCCCAATCCTGGTCTTAATCCAGAGCAGCCCTAGCAGTCCTATGAATCACACTCACCACTTCAGAGAGCGGGTTTAAAATAAGCTTTGTGAACACTCTACAATTAGCAATTACCTAAGCTTTTGAGATCCTGCTTTCATAGTCAGTTTCCTACCCAGAAACTCCTGGGTTGCCCTCTTCACCTGAAAAAAGGTCACTTGAAACTTATCAGAGTAGCTCAGTGGAACAGGCAAGGTCCATCTACATATGTGACCGTGATTTGAATATCCTTCAAAAACATTTCGCTGCAAATAATGTCAAAATTATTTTAAGTTAATACCTTTGAAAACTATCCTCCAGCATGAACAAGGCATATCTTCTAAGTGCTAATTAAATTACCACCTATGTTCACTCTTTCAACCTGTTTTCCTTGCTCAAGGAGACTTTCAGTGAATTTGCAGCTGACACCATGTTGGATGGGAATGTTGATCAGCTGGAGGGTAAGAAGGGTCTGAGAGGGATCTTCACAGACTGAGTTGACGGGCTGAGGACAACAGCAAGAGTTTCCATAAGGCTGAGTACTTGGTCCTGAACTTGGGGCACAATAAACCCAGGCTTGGGCAAGAGTGTCTTGAAAGTGGTCAGTAGGAAAAGGATCTGGAGGTGCTGGTGGACATGAGCCAGCATATGCCCAGGTGGCCAAGAAGGCCAATGGCATCCTGGCCTGTATCAGCAAGAGTGTGGCCAGCAGGACCAGGGCAGGGATTGTCCTCCTGTACTGGGCACTGGTGAGGTTACACCTCAAGTGCTGTGTCCAGTTCTGGGCCCCTCACTAAAAGAAGGACATTGAGGTGCTGGAGCATGTCCAGAGAAAGGCAACAGAGCTGGTGAGGGAGCCAGCTGGAGAACAAGCTCTGTTAGGAATGGCTGAGGGAGCTGGGGCTGTTTAGCCTGGAGAAAAGGAGGCTCCTTTCCTCCAAATATGGCAGGAGTGACCATATTGCTCTCCACAATGACCTGAAAGGAGGTGGGAACCAGCTGGAGGTTGGACTCTTCTGTCATGTCTCAAGTGAAAATGCCAAGAGCACATGGTCAGGGGAGATTCAGGTTAGATATTAGAAAGAATTTTTTCTCTGAAAGAGCAGTTAAGCATTGAAATGGGGTGCCCAGGGAGCTGGTGGAGTCACCATCATGGAACTGAATGTAGCACTTGGAGATATGATTTAGGGGTGATTATGATGGTGCTGGGATGATGATTGCACTACATGATCTTAAAGGTATCTTCCAACCTTGATGATTTGGTGATATATTCTATACAGTTAAAAATAACAACAACAACAAAAAGACTATATTTATATAGGAGTTTTATCCTAAAAGATTTTATAATAATGTATGGATTGAATTTCATAGATTAAACTTGATGTATCAGCTTATACATTACTTGTTCTTCCTTTCCAAAGAGTTACACATAGAGCATTTCAGCAAGGATGTAATTGATTAGGGTGTTTTCATCTGCTGGTCTTATATTCAACCAGGCCCCATATTTCTCTCTCTTATGATTAAATATTTTTTTTAATTTGGTAGCTCAGAGAAGGCAAATAGTAAAGATAAGGTGGAAAGAGTGTGACTTCATAGTTTTGAGGAATAGCCAGAAAACCAGCTTTGATGAAGAAAAATACAGTGGAGATTGGTCTAATCTTTAGGTCACCTAGTAGGCATCAGAAACTGAAAGCATCAAAGTGCACCTAATATTCCAATTAGGAAATTGTCATCCATGAGTTATTGTTAAACTTTAATGGCATTATAACATTATTGATGCCCTCCTAATAGTGCCCCTAAGGCACAGGGTCTTGCCCTAATCATTTCAAGGAAACATAGGGAGAAACAGAATGCAAAGACTTTAGAAAAACAGATGGCTAGTAAAAGAGCTGACAAAAAATCTTCACAATGTCAATTCTTCTGATATTTGGAGTCTGCCAAGCCAATTCTCACCTCCTCTGGGGCCTGGGAGTTTAGCACTACAATTAAGGAAAAAGTAATGCAGTTTATTCTTACATTTAGGCTCATGCGAATGTTTGTATCCCATACAACCTCAAATTTCCTTCTTTTGCCAGTCTTCTTGCCATATTGTTCAGTCCAGGTGAGTGATAACATTCAACATCACACTTAAGTCCAGGTTTTTTTATGTTTTCTGTTTCCTTATTTTGCTCCTCCACACTGCGGCCCACAGCAGGCTGCCAGTGACAACTCTTTGAGATGAGAACTTGCTCATAAAATGTGGAATGTTCTTTCTCATGAGACTATTCTTAATCAGTATTTTCTCTTAGCACCGTTAAACATCTTTTTGCTAGAAACCATGTCATAAAGAAGATCTGTAGTGTTTCATCTTACATGTTGGCATTTAATCATGTATCAGATACAAATGTCATGTACCACATTGGCTGGTGCTTCATCCTGCCAGAAATACACTGCCTGACTTCTCTAAACCAAGCAGATGGATTCTTAATATTTACCATTTTATGTCTCACTTTAACAAGTACCAGTAACAGTCAGATCTTCAGTACTCCCTTGGCGATATTATTTCTGTATATCACAAGTGGGCAGATGCCAGAACAAAGATAGGTGTACAAGTCAAATTACCTGACATACCCACAGCCTCTGACATGCTTATCTTATGACATAATTGCAGGTCTGAAATTCTGCTGAACCCACTGCTACACCAAATAAATCTTCAGTGCTGTGAGTAATATCACTACTACAGATCTTGCTCCATATATCTAGAAATTTGTGACTGGCTGCTTTAAGGAAGAGTTTGGATGTTTTCCAGGTGACCTGCATACTTCTATATAAATGTATATGTCTCTTTAAAGAGTACCTTACACCGTGAAGCTGACCAGAGAATCTGTGAAAATGTTAAATTTATTAAGGGTGCGTTGACTGCTTTCTTTAGCTATGTGAAACTTTTATGGATGATCCTTCAAATCTGGCTGCTGGTTGGATTCCAGATATTATATGTACCTATGTATGGTTATAATAATACAGCTACAGGATTTTCTGTAGGAGATATGAGGGGAATTGCACATGACTGTGCACACGTCTCAAGCCTGCAGCAGTATGGAGGGCCAAAATCAGACCCAAATTCTAAACCAGATCTCAGCTATATTAGCTGTAAAACTGCAGTTTCACAGATTCAATGCAAAATGCAACAGCCTGATAGGGGGTTTTTAGGGCTTTTTTCCTTTCAATAATCTTAATGCACTTTAGAGTACTGGAGTACATTATAGCTCTTCTGACTGAAGGGTTTTATGAAGCAGACTAACATCAGTAGTCCCAGACTATACATGTTGGAAAGCAATGTACAGAAAACACAACCATCGTACAACTGTCTGGAAGGAAGAAACACACCCATTTGGGGCAAGATCTAGAATATGTCATATACACCTGCAAGTTCTCGTGAGTTAAGTAGAAAGACAGTACCAAAATCACCTCTGCCCAAGAGATTGCTGCCAATACCTGATTGCATAGACTCATGTAACTAGCAACGTTAAAAAAATACCCTAATATTTTCTAATTTTCATTATCTATGTGAACATTTGAGTCCCTGTACATGCTGCATTAGGACTAGAATCACAACTGTATATTTATAATATTTCTTTATGAATGCAAACTATGATGTTATACTAAAAATACATTTCTTGGTCATGAGGTATTTTATTTTATTTGGGGATAAAAGGGATTCTTTTCATCTGTATCCTAACCAACTGTAATGCTTAGACATTGCTCAGTTCTCCCTATCTGTCTTAATAAAATTATGAAACAATTTCAGTAATTTCTTGAAGAAGTACTTCTAACTCATTACATCTCAGAGCAGAAATTAAAAACATTTTGGTATCATGAGGTACTGAAATGAAGTAGTGAAATTTTCTGAAAGGTTAATATTAAGTTCTCGAATAATAGGCAGTAACTAACAGGAGCAGAATGGAAGGAGTAGGACAATAACTTCTGCTGTTGAAGTTATTTGAAAGTCAAAATGCAAAAGTAAAGAAATAAAAATTTGAATTTAGGTAAGTTTTTACTAGGAAATGAAACAAAATAATTGTTTGCATAATACTCTGAGGGACTTGGTGTGACTCTTGGGGATGGTCCTGTGCAGTGCCAGGAGTAACTTGATGATCCTTGTGGGTCCCTTCCAGCTGAGTGTATTCTGTGATTCTGTAATAAAGAGACAATCTGAGAAAGATTCTGCTCCTAGTTACCAAGTCCCTCACTTATGTTAGCTCTGGTCTTCAAAATAGACATGACAAGAGGCAAAAGACTGCTTCTGTCGTGTGTTATGAGAAAACTTCCAAATAATAAGATGCAGAATATTTTGTTTGGCCAAGAGCATAATTCACATAACCAAAAATGTTGACTGGGTGTTCCTGGTGATCCCTTCTAGTCCTACTTTGAAGCATGTCTAGCTTGAAAGTTTGGAATGCTGGACACAAATTTCTGAAGAGCTGCATGTGTGAAGATACTCTACAGCTTAGATGAAAAACCTTAATTAACTGCAATCACATAGTGAAAGTCCTAGGTAAAAGTTTCACTACTCCTTTCATACAATCTAAGACAAGTAAGAGGTAAAAAGAAAATGAAAGAAATAGTAAATATTTTTGTCATGAAATTGCTAAATATATATTATGTTACTGCATAACCTTGAGCCTGTCAGCTTCAGAGATAATGTGTATTGAGGGAAGATGATAATGTGTTTTTGAGGAGCTTGAGAAGTTCTTTCTCCTTCATACACATCATGCAAAGCAGAGCTGTTCCTACTCTGCTTCGGACCCATTTTTTCTCCCTAAAGCTTTTGGTTACACAGAATAGTCTGACTGGAGAGACCAAAGTGAGCAAATTTTTAATCCTTGTTTTCCTAAATTGAATTCCCACAACCTAATGTTTGTAGTGGAAACATGAAAAGGCAAAAACATGCACTTCTTGTTAAAGAGGATTTTACGTTATGCAAGGAGTGAATCAGCATTAGCTAACCTTTGCATTGGGGTTTTGTTTGCAGTTCCTGAGGCGAGGCTGATATACCAGCACCATGGCTCCAACAAGGTGCTGCTGGAGAGGGGGACAGCCTCCATCTCTTGGACCCAAGTAAGCAGATCAGAACAACTGCAGCATGTGGTCTGTGGTCTCCTCCCTGCTGCCATGCACAAGGAAGATCAGGCTGTGCTTAAGTGCTATTTAAATAAGCTGTCATAACTTGAAGTGAATTCATGTACACTGAAGGACAGGACTCAAGCATTCCAGGACTGGAGCTTTAGTCTGAAAAAATCAGGATGCTACCAAACATGTACTATTGTAAGATGCTTTACATTATCGGATAGCATTATCGGATGCTTTTATAAGATAAGACAACTTACTGCTGAAATGCCTTTGGGGATCTACTGGCTTGTGTCCAGCTGCTGTAATGGACTTTTGGTTGTAGTGGATTGCAGGCTTCCTGCTGGTCAACCACACACTGAGTGTGTGCACCAAGTTGTTGTCATGAATGGTGACCACCATGACTGGACTGCCTTTACCAGAATTTGTACCAGACTAAGCCTTCTTCCTGCTCATCTCAGCTTCAGCCAAACCTCTTCTGGACTGTTGCTTTCCATTGTGTTGCCACGCTCTGAGGCAGGTGGGAATCAACCAGAAACCCTTTATACAGAGAATGATGAGGTCTGGAGAACAGGTCAGGGAAAGAATACTCAGTAAGTCTGAGTCACTGAATTGGAAGGAGGAAAACTTGAGACTAAAAATATGCCAGCAAATATCCAAGATAAAAAAGGCTCCTTCAGAAAGGTTCTTTCTGTCTTTTGTGATTAGGACAAGAAGTAATGGACTTAAATTGCAGAAGAAAAGTTTTGGTTAGAAAGAATAAAATGTTTCTGTCTGCAAGGCAATGAAGGCTTGTAACAGATCAGCTGGGACAGCTACAGAATGTCCCTTTGTGGGGGGAAATTAAGGAATATGCCATATCAAAATCCATCAGGCTGGCAAAGGTAGGTACTTTGTCCTGTATTGAAACTTTGGACTGGAGTGCATCCCATCTGGAAGAGCTTTCCAGCTTCTGACTCTACACAGGAGGGTAGAGACGTCTGAGTGCACAGAGGTTTTCGTGGACTTTCCAACTGGCTGCTGTGGGAGCTGTGACACTGGGCAGAGGGTACAGGGCTCTTGTGCTGGTCAGCCTGGCCTTGGTCCCTCTAGCTCTTCTCCCAAACCTGTTTCTCAGTATTGCTCTGCTCCAACATCCAGTATGGCATTTCCTCTGGAAGCAGAGAGTCCCAGAGTCAAATGCCCAGCAGACAAGGCCGAGGAGCTGCTCTTGCTCTCTGTCTGTAGCAGATGGCCCCAGCAGCAGAGCTGGGGCATGGGGGATGATGCAGGCTTGCACCATCATGACCAGTCACCTGGTCATGACCCAGCCTTCCCTGTGGGAAGGATGAGGTCTGAACCTTGGTGTTTTCCAGCTGCAGATGGAATTAAACCTTGGACTCCCCCTTGTTGAATGAACTCTCTAAATGCTGTTCTAGGTCACCAGACCATTTTTTCTCCCAGTGGCTTTGATGAATTCAGACATATGACAATGGTTATAAAACATATAGCACACTATACAAGCTCTGGAAATGCCTCATTTTCTTAAAATACATTTCTATTAAGTAAGCCTGTGTCATTTCCCAGCTATATGTAAATAAACCTTCAAAAGGCTTCCCAGGTTGCCTTTCTATCCATAAATCAAGCACACTGTGGTGCAGGTTAGGGGTCTGGCCTTGGTGCCTGTGCTTTCTCTTCTCCCTAGGCAGTTTGAGCTCTGCACTGCCCAGCCTTGAGCATTTGTGGGTAAGCAGCTTAGATGTCTAAATAATGTATGGATCAGTGTGCAAGGCTTTTCATGTAGGGTCTGTGTTGCAGGCAACAGTAGCAATCTAATGCAGGCATTCAGGAATTCTGGGTTTGCTCAAGTCTGCTGCTTTGCTTGTTGCCTTTTTGTGATTGTGTGGGTTTTTCTTTGGCAGGGAGCACTGTGTTAGAGATGATGTATTAGCAATGATGCAATTTCTTCAATCGTTTGAAAAAAAATCCTGAAATTCTTGCCCTTATCTAGTATAGCACACAGGACATTTCAGCAAAGAGCTCCTGGAAGAGGGGCTGGGAGCATTTGTGGCTGGGTGATGGCCTGTTTCCAAGGGCAAGCATCCAAGGCATTCTTCCTCCCCACCAACTGCACAGAGACACGTCAAAGAAGTCCCTTAATTCTGGCCTCAGGTCAAGAGGCCTCTTGAATACATACCTCAGTGTAACAAAATTCCTAGATTTTTGTCCCAAATCTGCATGGAATTGTTATTTAATGCTAAAAACATGGCCATGAATATCAGGAAACTTTATCTGGGAAGAATGTCCAGTCCTCCCATACATCCACATATTTCACTGTGGGTGTATTTCCTGGACCCAACAGTTTCCTCAGTCAAACTTCACTTCAGAAGTTAGTAACTATTGAAACTGTCCACCTTTCCCCCATCCTTTTTCATAAGGCAGTGAATTCCTATGGCTAATTTTTTCCTTGCTTTTCATTCTGACAGTATGATTTATTCCAATATTTTTACATTAAGTCATGGGTCCAAATCCCATCCATTACTGCAAAAATGAAGTAGTGAGAGTACAGGGGGAAGTTAACCAGTGAGATGAGTAAACACACTTCGGTGGTGATGCTCATGATGCTTTTGCAAAGACAAAACATGAGTCAAGAGGATGACTGTGTATCTGAGCTTAAAGAATGTTGCTAAAAAGACTTGTTTGAAAACAGGCAATGTGTACTACAAATATGGGATGTGATAGAGTGGCAGAAGTAATATAGGACCATCTTTTCCAAGTCCAGAAAAAGTAGGGGTTACGAAGATACGTGTATTTTTAGAGTAATTAATGGTCTTTATTATTCTCTGTAGCTACGATTATTAAAGTAAATCAGATCAATTAGAAATTCTTTATTTGTTTTTTCACTATTTGAGAGCAACATACAGAAGAGAATGCAAGGACAGAAAAATAAAAAAGTCCTTTAGAAAGCTGAATGTGAACACATGGGAGGTTTTTGCTGCCTTGAGGTCAGCTAGTCAAAATCAGTTTTACTATAAAGAAGCGCTGAGGGAGAGGGGCATGTGTTTGTGAGTATATAATCTCATCTCCAACATCTTTTCATCTGTGAAATCTGAAGCTGAAACAAATGACAACCTCCTGACATCCAATTCATCATACCACACTTGCAGTGTTATCAATGAAGAGGGGGAGGTAAGAATGTTAATACATAACAGAAAGACCAAGGTAGGTAGTGAAACCTATTTACTGTACCCATCAGAAGCAAGCATAATAGCTGGCTTAGTTTTAAACCCACAAACTTAGAAAAATGAGTCATGACAGCTTTAACAATGAATGTAAGATGCCCTTTCATGGCAAGAAAAAATACATAAAATACTTAAAATACTTACATGCAGTAACACAGTCTATCATCTTGATTTGTAATTTTGGCCATATAACTTGAACTTGCCTCTGGATGTACAAAGGAAGTGTCAGTGGCTGACACAAAAGTAATAGGAGCAACAAGAGGCAGAGCTCCAGGGTTACAGGAGAGAAATGCACTTCCCAATGAGCTGCATGTTATTCCATTAAGGTAAACTGACAATCAGTCCCCGCATTTTACAGTACATTTAAAACACAGGACTCCCACCACTACACTTTGCAGAAGTCCCTCACTGGCTCAAAGCTGATTTTTGGGCCAGGGTTAATATCTTCTCCAGTAATGGCTGAAACTAATGGATATATTTCAGCAGATCCACTCTTCTCTGTTTCAGTTTTGCTGTCTAAAAAAAAGCTCCTGTTTCTCAGGAGATTCTGCTGCCTTCCTAGTCAACCTGCTTTAAGCTATTCCTTGAAGAGCAAATTCTGCCCCAGGATTAATTTGGGATTTTGGTGGCTCAGAGGTAACAAAGGGTGATTTGGTCAAATGCCTCCATCTGAGAGTCTTGGAGGCAGGAAGATTCCCCATTACCTGTGTCTGGCTGGCTCAGGAGCTGTTCAGAGGAAGTGTGGAAAGGCTATATTCCAAAGACCTGGTTAAAAATCCATAACTTGCACCCTGCCTCCTTTTCTTGATTTGCATGTATGAGCTGTAGCATTATGCACTGACAGAAAACAGTGACTTCCACTGTTTCTATCTATATTTTCTTTCTATTCTAAAGACTTTGGTCTTTTGTAGAGTGGATCCCTATCACACACCTATCTGGAACACCAGTGGGTCATAGACTGACACACCTCTCTGGACCTACCAGCACATCTGGGATGCATAAAGCTCTGTGTTTGTGACAGCTCTTTAAAATGTACATCTTAAATTAGAAAAATTAAAATATTACATATAAACAGTGTAACAGTTTATTATATGTAAATTTTAAAGAGCATTACATTACTAACTTAACCCAAAGACTTTTCACAGTAAAATGGCAAAGCATTTCTCAGTATTTAATTGTACCCATTGTTCTGTCTTCTGAATTCTTTTTTTCAATTAAAGGAACACTTTAATTCAAGCCCTTAAAATGTATTTATTGCGATTGATAATCAATACAAGATGACATTTTCAACAAGGAAAAAACACTTCCCATCTGGTGGGAGGAGAAAAATACATTGTTAGACTAAAATGTATCTTGTAGTCACACCCAAAGACATGTATCCAGTAAAACAGAAGAAAACACTCCCTAATGGAAGTTAGAATTCTGGCTAGAAGTGATTTCAAGTGCGCATACCTCCAGCAAACATGTTCTTGATTTACAGAAGATAGACCACACTTATTAATATTGCCAAGTTCAATAAATTGTAAGGGATTACATGTCAATTTGTTAAATGTAACATATTTTAAATAGCACTTAATGATATTTTTATTTATGCAAGGCTGAATGAAATGGAGATCTGGTTCTCCTTTTGGCTGCAGCAGTCACAGCAAGAGTCAGAGGCATGCATACAAATCAACAGCAAAGAAACCACTGATGGGGTGCTTTCCTGGCTGAAGATGGGAATCTGTTCATGCTTATAAGAGTCAAACTAAAGTAATAGCACATTGAAGTTTGACCACAAGCACAGATGCACCCTGAGTGTGTTTTTGGGTTCTTGTTTACAATTCAGAAATGATCCAGTGATATGCCAGAGGGCTTGTTGGAGTCTGAGCTAGAGGTTTCTTGGGCTGAGCCAAACTGGGCAGCACGGGGCAGAAGAGAAAAATTAACAGGATTTTTTTTTTTTAATATATTTGAAGAGCTGTGGAAGCACTGGAGTGGTGGAAGTACCTCTGCTTTTCAACACTTAGGATGTAGAAATTAAGGAGAAGGTGTTAAGATTTAATTTTCACTTTTATTTGATGTAAGAAAGATACAGTTTCCTCTGGTTTTTGAATGATCATAATAAGGAAGCAGCCCTTAAAAACCCTCAGGGATGCAGCAAGAGTAGCTTCAAGACAAAATGTTATTTCAAGTCTAGTTTTAGGATACATCAAAAAACAGAAGTAACATCAAATATGTCTTGATTTTTTTTTCATTTACATATTTTTAATTGAAAATATATATGAATAGCTGTTATCTTCTTCAGGATATGTTACATTCTCCTGTATGTGACACATTCTGCATGGTCAAGGACGCTGCATACCTTGTGCACAGTTGATGATTCCCAGACTTACTGGTTGCACCCTCAAAGAGACTCAGTGTGACTCTATTGGGCAATGTGAATGGAAACCAATGCAGATCAGGTCTGAGTTATGGGAAACATTTTGCAATAGCCACAACCAGGAAATCATGCTTTATTTTCAAAGCTATTGTCAAATACTGCTGCAGCCTACCTCTCAATGGCATCTCCAAACAGGGCTGACAGTAGTGGATTTCTGCTAACACAGAGATTAGAAATGACTCCTAAATTCAGTGACAAAACTGTGAAGCTGCAGTCACGTCCTAATAAGATGAAACCGTATTTGCCATTCTTATTTGAACACAGCTGCAGCTAGTACCCATAATTCAAATTAAGTGCTATTTAGGAGGGTGTTTGGAAACCCGATTAGTGTTCCAGGATTGAGATTTATTGTTTCCAGATCGGTGGTGACTTTTCCTTTATAGTTTTAACAATTTAGGGAAATTGAGACAAAACGTCAAGTGGAGAATTTAGTATTTAAAGATGTCTGAATAGAACAAGCAAGAAAACTCAGATTTACTTGGCTAAGCCTGACTTTGCAAGTTCACCTATTTATCAACTTTGCAAGTTGTTTTTTTTTTTTTGCAGGGTAATGGCAAGTGCCCATGATTTCCTCAGGGGGCTCAAAGATACATCTCTCTGCAGAATGACTGACAAACCAGAACACAGTTTGCCACAGTGAGCATCCAGTCCAGACATGGTCTGTCCTGGTGTCATGCCAGCCTTAATGCACACTTCTTGTCCAACTGTTAGCAAGTCATGAGGGGCAGGAATCATCTCACCTTCTTCTACTGATCTACAAGATATCCATGTAATCTTAACTGGACCCCAAAAAGAGGCAGGTAGTTCCTTGGAAACACTTGTGCCATCCTCAGGTATCTGCCTGAGACAGTCATGATCAATCACTCTTGAGACACCTATCAAATGAGCCAAATCTAATTTACACCAGATTTCACTCTTTGAAATAGCTAAAGACCAAGACTGTAAATCTTGATTTCCCCACATGGAGCAAGACAACCAGCTGTCTATTCCACAGGTTCAATCAACTCTTCGTCAAAAAGAGAGTGCTCTGCTCTTGAGTCTTACTGCATCTGTCCTGAAAGGTTATTGTGGCTTGAACCTCTGTGCAGGATAAAAGAGTGGGAATGCAGACAGTGAGAATGAAATTACTTTATGAAAATAAATTGTTTGTGTAAAAGGCATGGAAAATCAAGTGGCAGTTGTCAAATCTATGTAGGTAATGCAAGGTCTTTGCTGAGGAGCTGGATAGAAATCCTGTGCCATTTATGGAGTATGGGCAATGGATTGAGTCACATGCATACACACACACACACACACCATGTGGGTACCAGAAAGAAAAACTGGAGTGAGGCTCCAGGTATAGATCTAAACAGTTCAAAATGAGAAGCTCTAAAATGGTCTTCCAGCAGTAAAATCCTCTGTGCATTGACTGAAGGTAACGTGTCCTGATGAGGCATAAGGCAGCAAACAAATGTGTAAGGAAGAAAAGCTATTGTATATTCCAAGGGAAACAATTAGCAGAGGTCCCTACTGCAGCCACAAAGAAGAAATTAATCTTTCTGGTATCTGTGTTTGGTTAGCTGGGCAAGATGGAAAAAGATGGAAATATTCAAGAAGGCAAGTTTGGATGAAGATGTATCTGGAAATCCACTTCCCCTGGCTGCATTGGAGATGAATTATAATTGCAAAATGTGTATTTTTGTGGTTTACTCCTTGCCCTCTCTGAAAATAATTCAGGAAGTAAATGTGCTGTAATTTCTAAAGAAGAAGATACAAGCAAAAGATGTTTATAAAAATTTACTGTGTTGTTTTTTCCACAGTGACCTTGGCCTGAAACGGTCAATGACATTGTATAAATATTTGTTTGTCGGATTAACATCTTCATCTGATTTGCAGCCTCATCTGATAGGAGGGGACAGGGAGTCTTAGCAGGCTCTCCAGCACCATTTGCCCAGGGAACAAAGCCCTTTGTTCTGTCAGGGATTATTCATTAGCAGATATTGATGGCTGGCTGGTATTCACCAGTCAAAGATGTGAGAAGAAGACTTTATTGTGGAGCTGGAGTCACCTGTGATCATGTATAGGAACTTGGGCCAGGGTGAAGCATCCAAGAGGGAGGCATAGGCTTTCATGTGTCTTAGTTGCCATATGCACAGCTGTGATCAGCTTTGCCAAAATCTTTACTCATGAGTGTGCTAGAGACAGCACACACAATGCAAGCGTGGTGCTACTGAACTGCCACTTCCATCTCTCATGGCAAAGGTTGTGAACATTTGAATATCTCCTGGTTTACTTTCCAGGGCATGCTACCATCTTCCTAAGTAACAGGCAACTGCCCAGTTCTGCTCTCTGCCTGCATGATTGAAGCTTAAAAGTGAAGGGGAGGGCACAGCCTGGCATAGAGAGCCCTCTCTGCAAGTATCTGTGTGCAGGAGTGCATACATTCCCATCCTCAGCAATCATTCCCCACTTATCTGTGAAAACAGAAACCTTTGGCATAAGTGTTTATGAAAGCAAATAAAGCAGCTAAATTATACTTAAGCAAAGTGACTTTAAGTGTGGTGGCAGAACTGGAAGGGACCTTACTGGGTTACTAAGTTGAGTCTCTTCAAGGTCACTGGCAACTGCTTGTTATAATTCCTTTCTCAGTTTGCGAAGTTCAGTTTTGAAAGGCTACATTTATAATCTTCCTCTATGCCTGCTAGAAGTGCTTTGCAGAGCCTCTCTGCTCATACCACAAGCAAGGGTTGTGCTCTCTAGGATTTTTCAAGCACTGCTAAGGAGTTATTTGAAAAACGGTTACTTTAAATATGTTTTCTTACTTGAAGAGATTATATTTCCTCCTGTTCTTCATGTAAGATTCCCCACTGATTTTGGCTTCACTGCTTCTGTAAAGATAACAGAATTGAGTTATTTTAGGCCAGACGTAATCTTTCCTCTTTGAAGGAATTCCTTTCCACTGCAGAAGACTTGTTCCCCTTGTTGTACTGGCTAGCAGTCATGCCAGCTGTAATTTCCCCTGGAAACAAAACCACACAAAACCTTCCGCCTCTGTAAGGAAACTTTCTTTACTTACTTGCTAGCAGGGGAGATACTTTTGTAACCAGGAATTGAAATGATTGTTTAAAATGGTTGTGATGCAAGTAGTGAGGATGGCTCTCAGAAGGGTCTGTAGTATGAGGGGATACTCAAGGTCTTTTGTATGTGCTGCTTGGAAGGGGTTGCATTCCTTGTACCATCTCACTTACCCATAAATCTAGGAACAGGACTGCTGAAACAATGTTATTGCTGCAGACTGAATTTAGTTCTAATTTGTATGCAGATTTCACTAGTTAGCCTAGCTAAAATGACTTCATGGTAAATATTTCAAGAACTAGATCACAGTTGAAAGAAAGCTAAAGGCATATTTGAGTTTATAAAGCTGCATAACTTTCCATCACTTAATGAGTATCTTCTTTATCTCACAAACTTTGCTGTTCATCAATTAATGACATTATTTGCTGGGAAGTAATGGCACCATTTACCAGAAACGAAGTTTAATCTGTTACTCACCGTTTTCATGCATTTTATAAAATTGACCTCTAAACTTTAGCATTGTGCCTTTCATGATGCCTTGCCAGAGGAACAAGAAATCTATCTCATCAGACAGCTGTGAGGCATGTGATGTAAGTAAAGGGTGGTACTAACACCACCATCACATCCAGTAATAAATTACTCCATTCCACAAAACCACAGAGCTGGTGCTGCTTGCATGATGCTAACAGCAGATGAATGAATGAGGGAGGCTCATGTCCTGGCCTGGAGTTCATTTAGGAATCAGTTTATTCTGTGTCTGTCAAGGGTGATAGAGAAATATTCAAGGACAGTGCAATAAAATACATAAATCTGAAATTTGACCTGGAGACTTCGAATATGATTGCAGATAGGTAGACAGGTATTGCCCAATAAAAAATCTGAGCATTCTGGGACATGTCCATCTTCTTGGATGAGCCCAAGTCAACAGATCAAACTGTCCACCACTGTTCTCTGAAGCTGAGGAAAACAGAGAAAGTGGGAGAAACTGCCAGATCAGCAGTGTGCAGCTTTTATAATCATCTGGCAAAGCAGGGTGGTTGTCCCCATTGCCTGGAGGACAATGTTGTTTGGGAAAATGAGAAGGCAAGCTTTACTTTCTTTCTCTACTACAGCTAAATTCATGTTAACACATGAACTGTAATTTCCATGTGGCATAAGGTAAGCACGAACCTCAACTGATAAATCACCCTACAAACAAGGAGCAGGAGAAGAAATGTCAGTGATGCCAAGAGGCTGATCCCAGCCCTGATGAAGTCAGTGAAAGGGTCTGTAACTTCCAGGCTGTGGATCCACTACCTGGGGGCAGGGCTTCGTTAAATTTTGGATTGATGACCTTAGAGGTCTTTTTTGACCTAAATAATTCTGAGATTCTGAAAATTATCCAAGAATCTTGGCAGCTGCCTAATTAGGCCTGTTAAGGGAAAACTTCACTGATTTTACATTTTCATTTGGCTTAGTTTTTGTCTTAACTTTGAGCTTAACTAAATTTCGAGTATTACCAATTTTCATCTATAGGAGGAGTCTGAATAGTTATGCAAGTAGAGGAGTGTACTCATCCCAATTGCTGGGAACCCAAAACTTGGGTTTAGCAGCAACTGCAAACAATCCAAAACCTAAAGGTAGGAAATAATTATAGTAAATTTCAATCAAAATTTAATATTTTAAAAGATATGAGTATATAAAACCAGAATTTGGCAAGTCACTTGTCCTATACTCAGCTGCCACACCTATATAGCTACAGCAGACATATTAAACATGTGGGTCATCCACTACCTGTCCTATATTGGATCTCAACATTGAATTGCTGATGCAAATCAGAAAATACTAGTCTAATATCAAATACAATCATTTTAATTGCAATTGTAACCTGCAGAGCCACATCCAGGTGTGGAGTGATGGA
This sequence comes from Leptocoma aspasia, assembly GCA_013399835.1. Taxonomy (NCBI): domain Eukaryota; kingdom Metazoa; phylum Chordata; class Aves; order Passeriformes; family Nectariniidae; genus Leptocoma; species Leptocoma aspasia. The sequence goes on along the minus strand of VXAX01007539.1, from coordinate 584,475 downwards.
GAAGCTGTGTAGCTCCATGGGCACTGCCCCCTCATGTCACACAGGGCATGTCTCACAGCAAACAGATGCAATGGGGCTGGGGAGGAGGGGACAGTCTGGAAAGCCCTTTCCAGACTGAAGTGATAGATGATTTTCTTATAATTAGAAACAGAATCTGTCCTGTACATGGACTGTATATTGCTAGTGACTCCAAGAGTTTATGAAGAACCTGCTGTCTCAAGGATAAAGGTCTTCCAATATTTCTCTCCGCATAAAAAATAATTATTAAATATTTAGAATGGTACGAAGTCTCATTTTTCAGAATTTACATTCATTTATTATTTCAACTTTTGTTACAAGCCTAAGTAAATATTGTATTAGACCTTAAGCTCACACCTGAGAATTTGACATTTTGGTTTCCATTGGGAAATGCAAAATAATTATTTTCACAACTGGCTAGCGAGATATAGTACAACTATTACTGTTCAGGGAGCCCTTTTTATAATGTTGGTTTCCTTACTGAAATCAGTGTAGTTATTTTTTGGGGGGCATTTTTGGACTCTTAATCGAAGCAGGTTAGCTTTGTGTGGTATAAAGCACTTGTAATGGAAACAGTATTTGCACACAACGTAGAGCATAATGGGTGCAAATTTTAGAGGATGCAATTTTTGAACTATTAACGTGAACTGCATGCACAAGTATTGACTACTTGTACTTTGTATACTTTAAAAAGCCATAATTACAATATTTGATTCATCTATTCTAGCTTGCATTTTCAAACTTTGTATGCAAATAAAATCCAGTTGGACAGTTCTGAATAAAAGAATAAATCAAGACTGCATATGCATTCACTATGGCTTATGTTTAAAAATACCTTAAAGTTCCTAAAAATTGTTGTTTTCATTAAAGAGTCATCGTTCTTGGTTTTGGGCTCATTCACTGAGCATTTCATTCTTTAGTGCCTCTTTATGTAGAAATTTAAATATTAAATTTAATTAATTTAATGTATCTACATTAAATTATACTCAATATTGCTCTGCCATGCCATAATTTTCCAGGTTATCAGGATAATTTTCCTACCCATCCTGTGGAATGCTACTACTACTGCTCCTGCGTTGGTGAGGGCTGCTAGTTGGCATAGGCTCTGTAAATTATCTCTAGAGATAAAGGCAATCGGGAGTTATTCAGGTTCTTGCTCTGACTTGCCCACTGCATCATGTAAAAGACAAATCCAGAAAAGTCAAAGGTGTGAATGACAGGTCTCCATCAGCAAAAGATCTTGTGCAATTCAAACACATTTTTCCTTATGGTGGTAAATGTGTCAACCAATGAAGCATACAATAAAGATCAAAAATGATCAAATATCAACCAATCCTACAGATCAAAGAAAAAAATCCTGAAAACACCCAAAGCAAAATCCAAATACTCATTCACTTTTAAAGTCTGTCTTGCCTAAGTTTTGAATACAGCCACTGGAATCAAGTTTGGGACAAGAAAGTGGTAATCCCTTGACATTTTTGATCAGACACTCAAGTACAGATAGGTGGTGGTGTGGACCACCTTTCTGAAATATGAGGCTGTTAACTTAGGGCAGGAATTATGTCTTTTACCCTCTGCTGGCTGGTGGAGCCAGCAAGTATTTTCAAACCAAAGCCTCCATCTGAGTGAAAGCAGTAATGGTCAGGAAGAGCAGATCTAACTGCATGTGTTCCTGGGACTTCTCTGGAGTTTTAGTCCAACCAGCTGTTTGCTTGAGTACAGCTACTTGAAAACAATTCACATGAATTTGGTCTGAGAATGACATGTTATCCCTGGTGCTAGGCAGAATAACAGGTTTCTTACAGTCCTCTAGGACACAGATCCAAGTGGAAATTGGCTCGACATTCACTCGGATCACATAATGAATTATGTTTTGAAACTGCATTTGAAAACAAGCAAATTACTCTGAGGGTGGGAGTACTTACAGACTCATACTTTAATGTATTAATTACATTCATTTGTCATCACTTGAACCTAAATACCCTGTACTACATTAAAGTTGCCAAAATCCCATTCCCCTCTCACAGCTGAATATCCAGAAGTAATCTCTTTAAAGGAAAATGAAGTGAGAGACTTCCAGAGTCCCACAAGATCCTGGGGCAGCAAAGGTGAAGAGGGGGAGAGACTGCAGTAGGTCTTTGATGCACGAAACTGCTGCACTGCTGCAGGAACAGGAACAGTAGAGTTAGACTTAGATGCACTGTCACCGTCTCCAGGAAAGCGGTGGCAGTCACTGAGACCATCCCTGCTAAACTCCTGCAAGGCACCATGCGTGGGACAACAGGTTCTTGTGATGCTAGAACTGTTTCCCAGAGCACACACACAAGATTCCTCATCAGCTTTTATTTGAATAATTTACCAGATGGCACATTGCCTGTGTCTATTCTTTCTCTGACCCTAATATTTTCCACCTCTGACCCTGCAAAAGTGTCTAATACTGAGCTAACTTGTCATGTAGACAAAACTGAGGAACCTACCCTGCCACTGCCCTTAGTGTGGCATTGGGGGGGAAATTCAGGCAAACCACTGCTTTGCCACTTAGTAAATAAGTGAAGCAAAGTTCAGAAACATACTTCTTTCTTTTCATGTCTCTTAGTAAATGCATGGTATAAAGTAGCAGAACGTTTGAGAGAGTTAGAATCTGGTTGATTATTTCTTTGCTGTTTCTTTTTATTCTTTTACAAAGTATTTTTTTCCTCCCTCTTTCTGGCTTACTTGAGAAATGAAGTCATAAACTGTATTGCATATTATAAAGCCAAAAGTTGGTTCATTCTGAGTTAGTGTATCCTATCTGGGAATCAAGAGGCTAAATTAAAAATGCAGTTATAAAACAGCATATATTTGGAAGCTTTGCTCTCTTAAACCTGAACCTTCTGTTGACTGATGTTAGATGATTCAGAAGCAGATGCTGCAGCAGCTATTTGTTTTAGTAAATAAACTACCCGGGGTTTGCCATTTCTGCAGCTTTCTTTGGAAGCTCTCTGCCCACGTTTGCATGGAAGGCTTTGATGCAAGAAGCAGGGGTCTGGCTGTGTGAATGTACATCTGTGTTTCACTCCTTGCCCCTGCTCCTGGCACTGAAACCCAGCGTGCTGCTGGGAGGGCCCTGTACAGGCTGGTTTCTGTGAGAGACCATCTCATTCCCAGCAACCTCCCCCTCCTCTCACAGGCCACCTTGATCTCCATCACTCCCAGAAACGTTCCCAGGGCAGATCCCTTCTCATGTCTCCATGCCTGCAGCCTGGTAAATTTGTGTCCTTCCATAAGTCCAACAGTGTAATATCTACCAGTTTTCCCGAGTAATTTTTATGGCTTTAGCAGTGGCCTCACGGCCACAGATGAGCTGGAAGAGCAAAACTCCTGTGCTCCTGTGGGTTTTCTGTAGGTGTTCAGTGAGGTTTACAGAAGGGGTAGCTCTGATAAGGCTCTGATAAGGTTCTTTGCACTGCTGCCTCTTACACACACTTGAATGTGCTGTCTGTACACAGGCCTCAGGCTTACAGGGAAGCACCTTCCCATCTGTGCTGTCTCTGTCCCTCTTTGTTCAATCAAGTACCCAGCAAAGAGTATCCTATAAAAAGGCCTGTTCACCATCTCATATTTACTTATGCCATATTCACATTGCATATGTATCATCCTAATTGTTTCATAATGTTGTATAAATTGGCTAGTATAATCAGGAATGCTGGATTGCATTAAGCAAAGTCTTTTTGACATGTACTGAAATATTAGTTCCATATGATAAAATTCATAAAATACAACCTAGATGCCAATGAGATTAGGAAAATGGGCTCTTTTCCACTTACCTAAACACTGGAAAGATACACAAGTTGTTAGCTTTATATGAAACTAATGATCCCTTGAGGCTCTGGCGAAGGATTTAGGAAGTGGGTAAAAATTAATAAATAGTATATAAAGTGACACAGTCTCACCTCCCACCCTTGCATTCTCCTTCTTATACAGACACACCCTCTGAAGAGTGCTGAAACTTTCTGAGGGCAAGGCACAGAGACCCCATGAAATACACAGGGTGCATTAACTCTGTGGCTGCTCATCACACCCCATATGAAGTCTGCACTGGCATCCCCAGCCTGGAGTGCTCCCAGATTCAGGAGCTGCTCAGCTACACAGTTTTACAGTATAATTCTGAAATTTCAAACATTCAGCTAGGAGGGAGAATTGAGGCAATACCTAGAGGAAGAGTGGCAAGAAAAAAAATTACCTTATTCCTAATGCACCTGGTCCTGATGCAATGATGAAAAACATCTGGCCAAAAAACTCCTAAAAGGCACAGGTCATGTTTGACAATGTCATTGCTCCCAATCCTCCCATGGGGACAGTGGAAGAACAGGTTCATGCCTCACATACACATGCACCAAGCAGCAGATCTGGCTGGAAGCATTAAAAAGCATATGAGATACAATGGCAAAATGCCCTTTTCCTGCACTTCCTGGGGTGGCAAAATGAATCTTACCAACCAGACTTGATTTTCCTTCATCCTGGGCAAACAGTCCTCTAGCCATTACAGAAGAACACAAGAGTAATAACTGAGGACTTTATGGATTATGATTGATGAGTGTTTTAGCTCTGGAACCCAAGAATCTGTCTGCATATTCTGAAAGAGACAAAACTGATCTTTCTTTTAAAGTTGTGTAAGCTGGCTTGGCCAGCAAGAGAATGCCACTATTGCTTTTGTTAAAAAAAGTTAGATATTAATAGGCTTGGGTTATAAATAAGGAATTGTACAGGCAGCTTCCTCATAGTGGAAGACGGAGACTGAGAAAATTCAACTGGTGGAGAAAAGTTTTAAAGGGGAAGTCATGGGAAAAGCTTTACTCTTTCAGTAGAGATTTGTTGAGAAACATGTAAATTTCAGGAAACTTTTCCAAAAGACTCTTCCATTTCCTTCAAAATCAATAATGCTGAGGAGAAATCGATTGCAGCCCCATCTCTCCAATCTGCCTTAGTTCTCCCACAATGACAGGAATAAAAAGTTATTTTTTACCTCAGTCCACAGAAATGAGTCAGTGCATTCAAGGAATAGCTCTAATGAGGAATCCTGGGCCAATTTTACATTGTTACATCTTAGAGAAAAATTGATTATTATTAGAAAGTCAGTATTATTCCAGTATCAAATAACAGAGATCATCCTGAAGGAAAATTCAGTTAGGAGAAACAAATTTTTTTTCCTAACTTTTTTCTTTCTTTAACTCTGAGCTATTTAGAGCAAACTGTGTAGTGCAAATGTTCCATCTTCAAGGGGTTCTCAGATTCTAGAATACAATCAGGACCAACCTCAATATTGACCCTTGGGCTGATTTTTGAAAAGTATAAATACATATTAAATAGATTTAAAGTCTTTCCACTGTTGCAAATATAATTTCTTTTTCAATGAGAAATATAATTAGTGTTGCTAGCCCCACTGGTCTCTCAGAATAGAATATGAGCTACATATAGATAATTGCATGAAAACACTACTGGAAATTCAAATACTTATCTAATCTTTATGTCTGGCAACCTACACTACATTACTGATTGTTGGTACCAGTGAAGCATAGTATAGCGTTTACTTCCAAAGGAAATTAAGCCAAGAAAAAGAGTGCCATTTAGTTCAGAGGAAAGATGTTCATACATTTTTATACTTTAAATGACTCCATTTGAGAGCTTGGAAAATTAAAAGGGCACTCAGCCAAAAATAGCTTAATGTAATTCTACTGAATGCAGGCTAAATAAGGATCAGTCTTATCTAACTTCTCAGAGGTACATTAACCAGAGACACTGTATAAAGTTCCAGAACTATCATATGCCTAAAAGGGATTAGGGGATAACCTAAGTGAAGAAAACCAATTTATTCATAATGTGAAACAACAGGTCATAGAAACTAACTCAAGATAGTTCCAAGAGAGAGAGCAAGAGCAAAACAAGAGTAGTGTCCATTTGTTTAAAAAGGGATGAAATAGCTTTATGTTGAATCACTGGACAAAATGCTCTGGTTTAAGCTGAAACCATTTTCAGGTGTATAATTTGCATAGGGAAAGGAAATTCTAATAATCTTCTTATAGTAAGGAAAAAAGGGATTGTTATCTATTCCCTTATGACTAACAACCCCCTCAGAGGGGGAGCTCACTGTCACATGTTAATGGGTTTGGTGCCCCAGAGCAAGGATGGGGAACTCAGCTGGACCAGAGCTCAGCAGGTCACTCTCCAGCCTGCCCATTTCCTTCTCACACTGGCACATCTGAATTGTTCCCAGTGTTCTCACCTCTCACCTCAGCCCCTGGATGAGCTGCTCCTTTGCCATCACTTGCCACAGAATTCGTAACTTTACTGATCTTAACTAGTGGTTCCTCTTCAGAACAGAAGGGAATCAGTTATTTTGTTGAGTTGTATAAAATTCAGCTTTTGCATATATGACAACTTTCTGTGAAAAGGAGCAGTTTATTTCATATTTTCATGTCTACTGATTTAATGTTCATTCGCCACCTTGGGAAAATGGTTACTTTTATACTGACAATGAGAACATGCTACTGTCCCTTTTTTTTGTTTGTTTGTTTTTTGTGTAAGATGTTTTTTGCCCCAAAAAGGAGCAAGATTTCACTTGCTTGGACTTTTAGACCAACCCGTTGCCACATGAGAAAATTATCTGGTTTAACTAATAAAGAAATAATTAGAGAGCCATTTGCTGAGTTACAAACAAAATAGAGAAGCAAGGGAAGTGTGATGAGTATCACATTTCCTAATGCAAAACAGCACACTACTAAGTTCTTCTTTGTGAAAGGTGAGATATTTAAAGGTAAAAGGATACTCCATGGGCAAAAATGTTTATTTTATGGAAAAAAAGGGACAAAATGAAGATTCAGAAACACTTTTATGAGTCATTAACATACAGAATATGACTCTCAAGTTTGATGATAATTTATGATGATAAATTATGTTAAAACAATAGTCACTAGGGCTATCTTTTAAACCATGTTTGCAGTATTATTCCTCATCCCTGCAGGACTGTGATCAAAAAATGCTCACAACATGCGAGTGTTTACAGAGCATGGCAGCTCTGTAAATTCTATAAATTTTAGAAGTTTATAGATTTTTCTTATATAACACATAGGCTGGCAATCAAGAAAGTAATTATTGTAATTTCTAGTGATCAGAAATATGGCAAGAGTTACCCATGAAGTAATGATTTTATTTAGAAAAAAATTGCAAATTTTAGAAGCAGAAGCATTTTCAGTATTTAGTCTGATCTATGTATGCCTGGAGGTCTGAGAAGGTCAATGTATCATTTCAGAAAACAACAAAATCTTGGATACACAAAGATGGGTCTTTTATTAATATGCTTTTCTGTAAAGAATTGTAGAAAACTCCGTCATGTGTCTAGGTCAGTGTTAGTAAGTCCTTATCATCCCTTTTTTAAAATGTCACTTTTTTTTATGTTTGACTGTGTCTAGACCAGTTTCCAACAAAGTGATTATTCAGTATGAAAAATCACATCTCCACTTGGCGGCCGCAAACTGCAGGTTCTTTGTTCAATCATGTCATGGTCACGTTTGATCCTCTAGCTACAGCCCATATGCAATAGTTTACTTGACCCTTTTTCTTTTTCCCCATATCAGTGAAATATCATCAGATATAATTTGACATCAAGTAACATGAAGTACACACTATAAAGAGGAAAGGGTCTTTCTTCTTGGAATGCATATGCAATCTTCATTTCTAAACAGAATAAGAGGTCTGCCACCAATTTCAGTGAAGCAGAATTTAAATCAAAGGGGGTTTATATGCTGGGCTGCAGAGGAGGGCTCTGTGAGTAAGGCTAGGCACATATTTGCTGGAATCAAATGGTTGCAGCATTCTGCCAACCACAGCAAATGCCATAACTGTGTGTTCCTTGTGGTCCAAAGCCTTGCTGCCCTTGGTTAACAGGATGCAACTGAGTTACTGCAGTGAAGAAATAAGTGAAGATTTTAGTGACTCCAAGGCCAACAGACCAGTGAAATAACTGTGAATGTAACTGCAACCCTTTCAGATTATGGTGCTATGATTCTCCCAAAAGACCCAGGGAGCACTTGGGGTTATGATGACCATCATGATACAAGCAGGCTTTGCTTGATAAGAAGTCATCTGAATACAAGACAGATAGACCCAGTTGGGTTCACATGGTTCTTCAATATAGGGCTGAAAGTATTCATGGGGCTGTCAAAAATAATTAGATTTTTTTCTCTGTAATTAGATAGAGTAATATATTAGGAGGAATATGTTTTCCCTGGAACAGTGACAACCACTAATACTGAATCTTCAGTGAACTAAGATTTTTCCTCAGCCAAATCTACCTGTTCTTGAATCAGGCAAACTATGTAACCTTGGGGTCTCTGCAGTGTCTTCAATGTGCTTTACTAGATCATGAAACCTGAGAACTCCAAGTAAATTTTACTTCCATAAAAATGAAATTGAAATAATATTCTTCCAGAAATGTTTTCTGATTATTTTCTAGTCAAAATGGACCTAAACTGGGTTGGGTGAATAGTATCCATTTGGCTTAGAGAGGGCCAGAGGAAATTAAGGAGAAGAGGAAGGAAGCAGGACACATGGAACCAGCTTCTGCCAAGCCAAAGTGAAGCACACAGCAGGGAGGAGGACAGCAGCTGGCAAAGCTAATTGAAAAATCAGTCATCTGAGATTAACTTTATATGCATCCCTTGACTTCAAAGAGAAAATTCTAGCTCCTTTGGAAACGGTAAAACCTGTTTTTAGAATTCTTTTAGACTTTCTTTAAAGGCAACATTTCAAATATAAAATATTTTTCTGAAACCAAATATTTAATTTTACAAATATTGCAACCAAGTAAAATATTGTGATGTTCTCAAACCCACTCTTCCTTTTTTTTAATCCAAAAAGAACCACTCATGAAATTCAACCAAATTCACAAATAGATGAGTACTTCCTAACTTATTCTTCAGCAAAAAACCTGCTTCATTTTAACCAAGCATTCTAGTGCCATGTAACTGGGAAGAAGGGGTCAATCATCCTCCTGCCCTGTCCAGCAGAAGGAAAGCAAGTGCCTGCTTTTGCTGTTGCAGGGCTTGTGAAAGAGACATCTTTTCTCACTCTACATAAATAGGTTCTGATCCCTCCTGGAAGGCTGGAATTTGCAGGGGTTTGTTAGTTTATTGGTTGTAACCATACTCCTGGCTGATTAGGATTTGGATGCAGCTCACTATCACCACTCACTAGATACATCATTTACAGTGCGAATGAAAGACAAGCTGAGAATATTCCTGCCTGGCATTCCCAAACTTACACAGGGTTTTCTGTTCAGGGGAATATAATTCCTCCTTCTTTGGTGTCAGATCTCAGCTGGAGCAGCTGTTTTAGCATAAATAGTCAGCCTCCTGAGTGACAGAGCAGGAAGCAGTTGGAGACTCCAGGTAGGGAAGAGGAGGGAACATCAGCCGTGGTCATGTAGGATCACAGTGTCACAGGAGAGAAAACACGTACTAGGCCATCAAAACCAGCCTGCTGTGAGGGCAAAATAGAGTCACTTGCAGAATGGACTCCAGAAGGTCTTCTTTGAGGTCTGTCAGCCTCTGTAGCCATCTTCTCCACAATGTCAGAAGAACAGCTGGATGAGCAGAGGTCATATTTCCAGGAAATCTGTACAGACACTAAGTCAATTCAATGAACACTGTCATCTGTCCTTCCTCAACACAAGTATTGAGTAAGGTCAGACTTCCTTTTGGTTATCTTGTGCTGGTACAGATTATTTCCAGGCATAACCACTCCCAGCTCCAGGTGCCATGGGGGAAATTGTTGCCCTGCCCAGGTGTCCCTCATTGCTCATCAGGTGGTGGCTACTGCCCCCACAGCTCTGTTGGTATGCAGGTGAGAATGAAACCTGGGGCAAAACTAACACTCCAGTGAGCTCTGTGTAAGGCAACCTTCCTGCTTTTCCCAGGAGCATGAACTCTTTCCTTCTAGCTGTTCTTCCCAGGAGCAGTGAGGAACAGCTGAGCAGCAGCAGAGCCTCCAGTGAGCAACCATCTACTGAGGGACATCTGTCCATGACCACAGACACGCATGGACAGGTGTGATCCAGCAGGGAGCCCAGGAGGGCTGATTTCTCTCCTCTTCCTCCAATCCACCTTGTTCCAATTGACTCTTCCCCTGCTCAGTGATATGGTCCCTGTGCAGCGTCCAATGCCCCTCTCTGATGCCACCACAGTCTGCACAGCACCCTAGCACTTCTCAAGTCTCATCCTGCAATTTTAAGCAGGAGAGAAAAGAGGCTTATTCTGCATGCACCTGTGCTCTCCTCTGAGCTTCATGCACCTGTGTTTAAGCCACATGTATTACACCCAGCCCTACTATAATTTAAAATACTAATGATAGTACTCAAACACACTACGGGCACCTCTGTTCTTTGTGAGTTTTGCCCAGTCATCATCCCTGCTCCACAAGCATTCAGCCCTGAAAACCTTTTAGGGACAAGCCAAAGCTGTATCAAGAAGTCAATATTACTCAAGAAATTGTTGATTTCTGAGACTATCCTGCGAATTTCTGCTTACTCTTGCCTGATGCAGGAGTGCCACCAGATGGGATGCTGCAGCCCCACTGGCTTGACTGCCAGCATCTGATGAGAGACCAAGGGTCCCAGCTGCAGTGGTAAGTGAAGGGAAATATGAAAAGGAGGTAAACATGCAGAAATATTTGTTATGCACAGTGCCATTTGAAATGCTAAGCTGGATTTCAACCTCTAATTAATATTTTTCCAGTGTCTTCAGTTTGAAATTGTCCTTATAGAGAATCACAGAATCATTAAGGTTGGGAGAGACCTCCAAGATCATCATGTACAACCTTTGACTAAAGACCACCATGCCAACTAACCATAGCACTAAGTGCCATGTCCACTCATTTCTTGAACACTTCCAAAGATGGTGACTCCACCACCTCCCCAGGCAGTCTGTTCCAATGCTCAACCACCCTTGCCATGGCAAAAATCTGCCTGATGTCCCACCAGAACCTTCACTGGCACAGTTTGAGGCTGTTTCCTCTTGCACTGTTGCTTGTTGCCTGGGAGAAGAGGCCAACCTTTATCTGACTCCAGCCTCCTCTCAGGTAGTTGTAGAGAGCAATATGGTCACCCCTGAGCCTCCTTTTCTCCAGGCTAAACACCAGCAGCTCCCTCAGTTGCTCCTTACAGGACTTCTGCTCCAGACCCTTCCCCAGCTCTGTTGTCCTTCTCTGGACATGCTCCAGCTCCTGAATGTCCTTCTTGTGGTAAGGGGCCCAGAACTGGACACAGCACTCGAGGTGTGGCCTCACCAGTGTCCAGTACACGGGGACAATCCCTGCCCTAGTCCTGCTGGCCACACTATTTCTGATACAGGCTAAGATGCCACTGGCCTTCTTGGCCACCTGGGCATACACACTGGCTCATGTTCAGCTGCTGTCCATCAGCAGCCCCAGATCCTTTGCTGCTGGGCTGCTTTCCAGGCACTCTTCTCCAAAAGGAAAGAAGAGTTCTTAAAACATACCCCACATCAGAAATAGCTGCATTTCAGGTACTCAACCTGCTTCTCAGGTCTCATTATATTAAAGAAGAATCCCAAGGAAGTATAGCAAAGTGTTCAGACAATTGGTTTGTCTGATAACCTTCGCAAAGAGAAATACTGTCTTCTGCCCTCATCTGAGAAGGAAAAGCCCACTCCATGTCAGTGGGAAAGGCTCCACTTCACCCACTTGTTCTTACATTACTTGTGTTGCAGGACAGCATTTACTGCTGCTGAAGTAATTGTTTCTGACAGGTAGACTGCAAACTATGCCTGTGAAAGTGTGGTATCGTATTTCTGTTCAGCACCACCACTAACATCCCTCGTGACAAAGACAGTGATCAAACCCTCAGCATTCAGGTGAGCTGAGGCATCCCTTTCCCTGTTAAACTGCCAGAAAGGTCAGGTACCAGCACAAGCTACACAAAAAGTACCTATTCCTGTCTTCACTCACATCATGATGTACAGCTTCAGCATCCTATGAAGCCAGAAATCAGGCACTCCTCTGCCTCCACCTTAGCTCCATCACTAGGACTGCTCAGAAATCCTGACAGAGTTGCTAAAAATCTTCAGTGTCAGAAGCATGATGGGGAAGGGAAAATGGTAAATTGGAACTTCACAAATCGTGAAGATCACTTTGCACTGGATGGACATTTTTAGTAGAGTAAAAGTCTGAAAACTAGACTCTTACCACCTCTGAAGCAGAAAAAGACACCTTGTGAAAGTGTCTTGGTCTTCCTTGTGCTCAGGTTTCCATGGCTTTACATATCCATAGTACCTAACAGCCAGCCACATACAGACTCGTTGCAATGCTCAGAACCAGTTCTGAGCTACAAACAGGGAGCACTGAAGAAGTCTGGGTGCCAACCTGTGGGAGACTGACTTACTGTTCTGGCATTTCTGTAGCTGCAAACCCTGTAAAATGCATCAGAGGGGGAGAGGCAAAAGCAATAGATCAAAATTTAGCACAAGGCAGTTGCTGGTGGTCCCTGTGGTCCCTGACAACACATGAGGTTGAAAATGACTTTTAGTGGGGGGTTTATTTTCTTAATGCTTTGAGGGCTACAGCTGAAAGCCACTACATTTAATGTTAACATTGAGGCTAGAGAATCCATATTGTAGTGATTAGTAGCAGGAACTTCAGAAATGGTAGCATGCAAGCCAGAGGGAACATGTAGATTGAGTGTAAGGAGACTGCAAGAATCACAGGTCAGCTCTAAGTAATGGAATTTGGGTTTTTAAAATGCATTTCCTCTCTGGTTAGTTTCTGAAATACAAACAAAATCTCACAGGATTTAGGCTCTCTCCTTCCCTGGGTTTTGGCTCATGGAACTCTTTTGCTCTCCTTGACTGGTCTAAATTGGATTATATACAATACATAATCCAAAGTGGGAAGCAATGTCAACCACATTGATGCCTTGGTTTTGCTTGTTTAAAAATTGCATTTCCATTCTCAGGGTTCAGTTTACAGCCCTCTCTCACGCAAATTTCCCCTTGTCTCCAGGGAACCATGTCCAAGTGAGGAAGACACTCAAGAAGTCTTGTAGGACTGGGCCCCTAGTTGCTTAGGTTTCTTGTGGAAAGAGGGCAAATTCCTAAATATTTAGCAGACTTTTTTTCTCTTGTAAAAGAAAACTAGACCAAAAGAAACATATCAGTCAAAGTAAATTTCAGTGCTATTTTTTTTGCCAAACCCTAAGGAATCTGTGTAGAGAAAAGAGAAACATACTAAAGACAGACACAGGACTGAACTCAGATATCCCCCCTTGGTCTGTTAGTTCATACTTTGAAATAAAATTTTTGTTATCAAATATTTGTATAAGGAAGGCAACAGTGGTAAGAAGAATAGGCAAGATAGCATGGCTATATATTTTCCCAGAAAGAGATTCAGATTTTGAAAATATAGCTATTTCTGAGTTCATAATAACAGAAAGAACACGTAGTTGAGACATTTTGGGGTAGTAGTCCTTGCTGTAGCTGCCTTTATCCCAACATGATATTTTTTCCCAGAATTTTGAGGCTTCATGCAAGAAAGGGTAATGTATATTTGCCTCTAGATTGGAGAGATACAGCTTTGATGTATGGCCTCCTCCAGAGAGTTACATTCAGTGGCTCAATGTCCAGATGAAGACCAGTAACAAGAGGTGTCGCTTAAAGGTTCTATCTTTGATAGACTTCAAGGTCAAGTTAGATGGGTCTTTGAACAACCTGATTTAGTTAATGATGTTCCTGCCCATCATTCTATGATTCTATAAATGTGTGACTTTATATTTTAGTCGGATGATCAGCCAAAATTGCTCACCTACTGCACAGCCCTAGAGAAGCCTGAAGTTCACAAATGCCTTATTTGGAATAAATCAGGATTTCTAGGTGCCAAAACATCCGTTCCTATGAGTGTCCAGGACTGCTCCTCTTTGCCAAGTCAAGAAAATCTTATGTAAATACTACCCCCAGTATCTGGGGTATCTGGGATGGTTCAAATCTCTTGACCACCTCCTAATGCTCATTGAGTGGGACAAATTGCTCAGAAGGGAGGACTCCCACCCCAAGCAGTGGATAAGGAGCAGCAACTATGTGAGACACAGGTCTCATGAGCAGGAAACCTACTCAGGCTGTGGAGAGTCACAGTGAACAAGATCAGGGAGAGTTTTGGGAGCTGGAGAGGGACGTGCATATCTGAGCTTCAGAGCTGGGTCCTCCGATCCAACGGGAACACAATGGAGTGCAAAATGTGACTCTGATACTGCTGTACTGCTCAGAGAATTTTCTGCAAAAAATGGGGGAAAATCATGTTGGAAATCATGCAAAGGACTGTTTATGTGAAATAAAACAAGGGTTGCATGCCTTGGTATTGGCATGGTCCACCTCCCCAGGCATTGGCAGGAGAAAGGGATCCCTGCCAGCTCCAAAACCAAGGTTATAACACCTTCCCATGGGAGACTCAGGATGGCAGTTGACTCCTCCTTACAGCCACATGAATGGGGCCAGGTTTGTGACACACATCTATGCTTCACTTTTCATCCTGGCCAACTCCTGGCAGCTTTTTGCTAAGAAAGTCAATTTTAAAGCTGCTCCCTAAGCAGTGATCCTGGATCATGCTTGCAGCAGCCAGCTGCACAGAGCCTAGAGGTGTAAGAGGGGCTACGTTTCATACTGTGAGTCCAAACCATCTTGTCATAGAAAGAAGTCAGCAGCAGTATTAGTTGATCCTCCACAAATTGATAGGATCTTTAAATATCTGATCCTCTGATCCATCAATACTGCTAGTTAAAGTATTTGGCTTAACAGAGTGATCATTAGACTTGATATTAACAGTGCTGCAGGCTTTTTTGTTTTGACAAAAGATAATGCCTGAAAATCACTGTGCCTTAATTGAAGATATTAATGCATAAGTGAGCTGGTGGACAACTAACCCTGTCCCACCACACCTGATCTCTACAGACATATCTTAAGCAATTTTAACTTTCACTTTTAAATGTTTTGTCTACCATTATAAACTGCCTAAACCATACTGTGTTTACCCCATTATCATCTGTAGGGGTTCTTTCTTAACATATAACCAGCACAGGTTGTATCTGCTCAGGTGAAAATGTTTCCTGCAGGCATTGATGGAAGATTAGTCACTCTCATGGACAATTGTTTTATAAACACAAGTTCCAAATGTTGGTCTTTGATTTTTTCCAACAATTTCAGAAAATCACAAATCTTTGTCAAATTATTGTTTTACTAAACTGAAGTGGTTTAATCAAGATGCCTTTGTGGATTCACTCACAAGCCACTTCAGGTCCCATTTCTGCAGCTGGAGCTGTGGTTGTGGTCAGTGGACACTGAAGTCCCATTGGTATCAATTAAGCTGAAGTTGCAGGCAGGCTTGTGCTCAGAGAAAGTGGCAGAAGAGAGAACTGGCTGATCAGGAATTCTCTAACTACCTCAAGTGGAGCAGGAAACAACCAAACAGACCCATGCTTCCCCTTTTATTGAAAGGAAGTCAGATGGACAATCTGCTTCAGGGTAAGGTTCACAGGTAATTCAAGAAGAAATGACTTTGTAAAACTAGCCATAGCAGGAATTTGGTGGGAGCTACCATCTATGGCAAAGCTTTACAAATGTCTTTTGGTGACCAGATATGGAGTTGTGCACTCTCCCCCCAGCTCCTGAAAATGCAATACTCTATACAGAAATACTGAAAGCCCTCATGACTTCAGAGGAGGTGGTATTTTTCACAAATGCCTAAGCTCTGAAATCAGAGGTAGCAGAAGAATCTCAGTCTTTGCTTAGAGGAAAAACATAGCATCAATATGGCAGAAAAAGAGCTTTAAAAGTGAATCACCACAGCCTGCACACCAGAAAACCAAGAAAAAACAAACTTTTTTCTTTTTTTAAATCAGACCAGTTTCATAACTATTTGAGTTCTATGCCTTGGCAAGGTTCCAACACTGTCTACCCATGAGTATGTGGCTCCTGAGTTTGGCTCTACGCTTCCAGCTGAGGACAAACCCTGTGGCCATCAGCATGACTGTGCTGATACCAAGGACATGGGGACACAGATCCCTGGTTACTGGAGGAGGTGAGTCAGTGGGAGCTGCTCCAGCCAGCTGTGCAAAGGCTCCCCAGGATCATCAAGCCCAGCCTCATCTAGAAACACAAATGTGGGAGGTTGGTTCTCATCTCCTACTTGTGAATCATTCCTGGATTTCAACATTTCCTAAGACCTCTGAGGCATGTAGACCTCTAGACCTTTTGGGACTCTCTACCATGTAGGGATTTTGATACATGGCTCCTGTGAACAAGAAAGTTCTGGTGATAGTTAAAATAGACTTATTATCGGGCCAGATCTGTATGTAAAGATGAGGGGAACAGGGAGGAAACTGAACTACTCTTTGAATTTTCTTCATACACCATAGGGGAAAAAGAATATACAAGGGCTATCTATCTCCCTTCAAGGCCATTTTAACAATTCCCTAATGTGAGCACAGCTACCAGCTCTTTGATAGATTACTGAAAACTTACTGCAAGTGCCCTTTCTAAATGTGTCAGTTTTGTTAATGTTTACTGTTACCACAGTGCTGTTCATGACTTACACATCATCTTATGTTCTGCTGTCTTTTCAAGGTTTTTTTGACCTTTCTCCACTTTTAATACAGCAGTGACATACTATATGCAAATGACGGTGCCATGTGTTCTGTGTATCTTTACTGTATACAACTTAGCCAACAGCTGTTTCCAAACCACAGTGTGCAATGTATATTCAATTCATGCAAAAGAACCCTGCAATCATTCTTTGTTTTGATTCAGAAATTGCTAGTGTTTGAATTGTGTAATCACTGTTTTGGACAGATCTCCCAGCTACTAAATAGCTGGTATTACTGTGGGCAAGTAGGAAATGTCTAGATTACCTTCTTAGAATAGATGGCTAACAGTGACAGCATTAAGATAAAGTGGGATCAGTGGCACTGTAGACCAAGTATCTTACAGTAAACATGACTAACTATTAGTGTAAGTAACCCATACTTGCATACCACTTCTGAAATAATTACTAAAATTTTTTTGACCTGTAGTTATTCAAAACACAAGGAGACAAAAAAAGATAGAGAGACTGTCCTTGGAAAGGTAAAGAAAGGAATCTAACCAACAAGAATGGAAAAACAAGTGCTGAATCAAGCAGAGACTGAGTCAAGAGAGCCTGCTTCAAAGAAATAAATGCAAAAGCTACTGAAGGTCTCTATAGTAGAGAACTTGTGACCACTTTGAATTTGTGGATGCTGTGAGCTTGAAGAAGCTGACTCTGCATGACCACTGAGGCACACCACCAGTCCTTGGTTCCAGATTTCTGTTGGATGCTGTAATTCTGGCAGAGGAGACTCCATACTTCCGCTTTGCTCCACATAGGTGTGTGTATGTCCCATGTAGAGCAGAATATGCCTGTCTGAGGATATACTTTTTTTTTGTCTGGGTTGCTGACTCTGAACTGCCCTGCACCCCACAAGTTAGCTAAAACCAGGACAATTCAGTATTTTAAATTTAATAGAGGGAGGCACCCCTGAACAAAGTGCCTTGAATCATTCTGCGAAAGACCCTTTTGATCCTGTGTGTGACTTAGTCAGCAACTTCAGTGTTTGGGTTAGTAACAGGCCCAGATTTGCTGTCAGGAAGAAGAGGCCTTGGTCCTCCCTTGAGCCTCTTCATCACCCAGTACAGACAGGAGCATCCCCACTGGGGCTGCTCCAGCACAGGCAAGTGTGGCTGCTGTGGCTCTCTGCTAGAGCAGAGGCAAGGCTCCAGATGTTGGTGGTGACTGGAGGAGGAGGACCTGCATCCAGCCTGTAAATCAGAACTTGCATGTCAGCAGGCAAGACTTCAGCCTCTCCACCTGTGTCATGGTTGCACAGCACAAGAAAGGATTTGTTAGAAAAATGTGTATGCAGCAGTGTACACAAGCTTACATGTACAAACACAGGGCAGATCATCAACACAGAAGCAGCTTCAATTCTAGTGTTTCCTAACTTGCAGATTGGCATTCCAGTTTTGATATTGTTCTTCTGAACCGCTTTACCTGCAGCTCAGATACAGCAAAGACGGAGTTTTTATCTGCATGGATGTGCAGTTCCAGAAAAATTACAAATTTCAGAAAAGTCAAATTTAACAGACAGAACATCAGGAATTAATTTGATGGAAGAATCAGTCTCAGGCCAGCATGGACTCCATTTAGCTGAATTAACAGCCATTTTGCCTTGGGTTGCTTTAACCTGGTAATTTAATCTATAAGAGTTAGATATCCTATAAACATTTGTTTATTATTGTATTTGAAAATGCATTTCTTCACTTCTAATTGGATTCAGTTTTATTGCTGTAAGAAAAAAGCCTCAACACTTAGCAGCAGTCAAACAGAATTCGTTTTCCAGTAATGCAGAACACTCTCTTTGAAGGTGAGCTTGCTTTGCCAAATCTTTGAACTTTGCCATATGTACTAATCCCCGCTGCCAACGAAGTGATATTATTACAGACACACAACTTTGGCAAATTTTCACTAAGAGTTTGTCTTGATCAGAGTTGTCTAAAGCTTGCCAGAAGAATGTAGAAACATGTAGACAACTAATGGGTTGAGCTCCTAATAGGTGGACTGGGAATTATTTGAGAATGCATATTCCAAAGTAAGAAATAGGATTCTTTTCATTTAGTCTTAAATAGAAGAAGTCAGTCCTGACATTACACACTGACCTAGCATAGCTGGATTCTCATATCTCTTCCTAAAACTGATTCTTCAGCATTCTCTCATTCCCAGAAATGCCAGACTGTTCCCAGCAGGCATTTACAACAGTGAACATGTCAGGAAGAACCTACTCCTAAATTCCCTAATTTCACCTATATGAAAATGCCAGTGTACTCTGTTGATTTAAGAGTTTAGATACTGGCTGTGAAAACATTGTTCACAGGTTTGACTGGTTTTGAGACAGAATTTGCTACTTAACCAAAATTCACTTCAATAAAATCTGGTTGGTTGGCTGCCTTGAAGGTGCTCTGGGGCAAAGTCCACCTGGGACATGTGGACTGTCCTAGGGCTGAGGACCCATGTGAAAAACAAACTGTCTTCCCTAGCCCTGACCAGGTCTGCCCAGCTGAGCCATCCATGTCTCTGACACTCAGGTCCAATGGGCCTGTTGAGTCCTAGTAAAGTCCTGCCTGTGCCAGATCATAAGTAGATGACACCAGAGTTTGCAGGATACCAGGCTGAAAACAGAGGCTGCATTCTGGCCCACCTCTGTATCCCTATCTCTAAATGAGACTGGTGGTGCTTTTCAGGAGGTAGGATGCTCAGGATCCTCCATGCTGCTATGACCTGCTGAGATATTTACACATGTGGTTATTTCTTTCATTTCAGATCACACTTTGATACCAATGTCAATGAAAAAGAAAAAAACCCAGCTGTTAGCTAGTAAATTCCATCAATCTGCATAGGGTGAAAGGGACTACATTTTGTTATTACTGTGCAGATGCCATGTGTGAAAGGAAGAAAACTGCTAGACTTTGTGCACAAGGCAAGTGTTTAATTTTATTGGCCTTGTATTTCTACTTGTGTCTCCTGTCCAGGACAAATATTCCTCTTTTCAGGCTGGTTTATTCACCTCCTCTCTTAATTCCCTGAGGAAGAAGAGCAAAACTTTCTGCCATGAGGTTTGTACCTCTCCTTGGCAGTCAAACCAGAGCAGAAGAAGATGATTCTTCTGCCAATCTCCCCTCCTGCCTGGCAGGAAAATGAAGATGGATCTTGCCACACCTTGCAAGTGTGAGCAGCAGCCTCGACTAGCAAGGCACCCTCAGTGGTCAGCACATGTGCCAGATGTGTGAGGCACAGCTTGAGCCATGGGCCTGGAGCCAAGGATTATTGCTCCAAAAGGGTCACATGTCAGCAGTGTTGCAGAAACCCAAGCTTCTGACCTGCTTACCTTGGAGCTAATAGTCCTGATGTGCTGGATTATGGGAATTACTCCTTACAGCAGCTGGAGCCTGTCAGGAATGAAAACTCAGCAGGAATTGCAGGTGCCTGTGCAGATCTGGGCCGGCTCACAGCAGCCCTGTAGAGCCTGCAGCTGCAGCAAGGGCTGGCTCTAGGAGGAATTGTCACTAATGCAATATATTTTGGGGTCTCTCCCCAGATTCTAATAGAATAAAGAAAAGGCAGGTGACCCAGTCTGGACAGAAGAAAATACTACTTTTACTGTGTTGGCTGCTTGTTTAGCTTATGTCCATACAAAGTTTTGTATTTTCTCCACTTCCACAATTTAAAAAGCTTAGACAGTTCTTGGGTCAAGTATGAGAAGTTAGGGCTCGTTCAGTCTTAGGTGGCCATCTCCAGAAGCACAGTCCTGGGCTTGCCATCCTTCTCATTTGGTGGATATCTGAAGTCAGTCGTGTGTCCAGTAAAGTCTTTTTTGGGGATGCAATTAATCTCTTTGGGTTCTGCCTTAAGTCTCTTCTATGCACCTGAACACTTTTAAGCAGAGATTGCTGAAAAGTGAATGGGCTTAGCTGCAAAATCCAACTTAGACAGTTTCTAGTCGGTGAGCTCCATGTGAACAGCTCTTCTGGCACAGACATCAGACCATCATGTTTCTTCCCAGGGAAGCATCGGGATATGCTGCCCAGGCCATGGAAGCCTTGCAAGGAATGCAAGGAAACTGCTTCCTAAGTCTGCCTGAACTGAGGGATTGAGGGAAAAATGTACCTTCTGACCCAGTAGAGTTGAGAAGTGCAGCCTGGCCAGCTGTGTCCCTGCTCCATTCTGCCCAAGAACCTAATTTCATTTCTGCATCCCAAGACTGGGGAGAATCCAGGTCTTCGGTTGATGCAGAAGTGGGAGAAAGCCAAGATCTAGCTGGTCCACCAGTTTAAATATGACCTAATCTTGGAGAACAGGGTTTTCAAGGATAAGCATGACTGCTGCAGAGAAGCTTTACATTTAAAGCAATAAGGTGTTTGATTAGATAGTGCTAATGGTTGAAAGCTCATACAGGCACACACCCTGTTGGTCACTGTTTGCCTCTGGGAGCACAAAGGTGCAGGAGAGGCATGACCCAGAGCCCTATCAGCTCTCCAGTCCACCAAGACACTGAGGGGTTTCCACTGGTCTGATCCTCACCCATTGCCACCTGCCTGCTTCAGCAGTCCCCAAGCAACCCTTGGCACACAAGCTTCTTCTTCTTCTTTAAACCTAAAACATCAGGTTTATCAATAAGATCACCAATGCTGAGCACTTTATCAGTCATAAGGTGACCAGAAAAGGCAGCAGAAGAAGAAATTGAATTTTTATCTTGCTGCACTTGACTTTCTCCTGTTGGGTGATTTTTGGAGACTTCTTATATCTTTAACAAAATAAGACTGAATCAAAAAACTAGGTTCTACTCTTGCCAGCTAAATTTTCTGTCAGAATTGTCCACTCAAAAACCATCTAAATTACTCTCAAGCCAGGAGTTTTCCCAGACATACTTTAGAGCTAAAAGGACAGAGAACCGTTCTCCCCATTGCAAGCCTTATTTAGTCATTTACCTCTGAATTTTTCAACTGTTTTCCTTTCTTTTTCTATAGCATTAGTAAGTCATATTTCACAGCACTCACTACGATGAAAGCAGACTGGCAATAGTTTGACATTGGACCAAAACCCATTTTTAACCATCTGAGAGTGTTTTAACCATCTGACACACAGTTGTTCAAAATGTGCAGCAGAATCCAGCATTGTGAATCAATGAACTCTGAAGTTTTGGGTGATACTGGGAAAACTTATAAAAGCAGATTATTTCAATACCAAGACTTCATATTAGCCTGGGAGGGAAGAGAGGAGTGGAAGATGAATAAAGTAGAGAGCATGAACTTACCTAGATCTAGATTAGCTTGCCTCTGTCCATCCTGTTTCCTAAAGCATCAGCTGAAAAGTTGGAGGTAGCTGAACACTTCCATGCTTCAGACATTTCTTCTTCCCTTCTCCAGCATGGCTGACTCCAACCAGGGTGAGAGCAGGTCCAGCAGGGTTAGGAGCACCAGAGGCTGACTGCACAGGGTCTCTGGGATATTTCTGGGCTACCTGATCATTACAAAAGTGTAAGAGAGAAGATCAGAGCGTGCACTCCCACCATATGCATTGTAACCCATCCTCTGCACTAGACTGGTATTTTGGCTGAAGGGCTGGTAAACCCCAAACTCGTTACTCTGAGAATGAGGTAAGGGCATCAAGTCTGAACAGCAATGCAATGTAAACTGGTTCCCAGCAGACATTTCCAAACTAATTTTTCAATCAGTTGAGCCTCTGAAAATGCTGTGTTTTTCTTTCTGTACATCCAGTAATTTAGAATATTATAATAGGAGACACTTTTGGATTACAGCTCCTTTTGGAAGTGAATCAAACCTCTTTGCTATTTCAAAATAAATGCTGAGTTGTTTCAAAGTCATTAATAATATTATGTTCAGTGGAGATGTACTACACTTTTCAGGATGCCCAGTTTGTACTGACAACAGTTCAAATGTATTTATGTTGTCCCATCAAAAACTCAGTAGTTTCAACTTTCAAGAGGATGTTTTTTAAACATCTCGGGTAAATGGAGAGTTTGACTTTCTGCCCGGGACACCCTGAGAGCTGCTCCTTACAAAAAAGAAGGGGAGAAAAAAAGCAACTAATAGGATAATAAATCCCAACATTTTTCTCTAAACAAGAGTTGTTTTAGTTAAACTAGCATTCACTTCATTTATAACAGCTCCCTACATTTCTTTGGGCTATTGTATTTAATAAAAATCTCTGGACTCATCCATCATTATGCACACTTTACTCATTTCACTTTAAACATTGCTGACTAAAACTTCCATTTATCAAGCCTGTTTTGCCTAGCAGTTGTGGGCTAATTTATTTTCACTTTGAAAGATTTGGTATCTTTGCAAGGAGCCTGGGTGAAATCAGTGTCCACCCTCCACACAGTAACACAAGCTGCCATCTCTCAGGAGCCAAAGGGGAAGGAGGAAGCCTGGCAGGGATCTGAGTTGGAAGTGTAATGAAGCTTTGTGCCCGTGGTGCAGCAGAGGTAACAGAGGCAGGCTGTGATTCCCAGGGGATACAGGAATGCAGAGGGAGAGTTGGGGAAGTCTCAAGTCTGGCATTCAAAGGTTGTAAGGAACAAAACAAAGCACAGGTAAGTATCAAAGGTTTGTAATTTGGTAGTCACATAAAACCAGAAATTCTAGGTACAAAAATATAAGCCAGACTTAGCTAGCCAGCCAGCAAAGAGTAAGGAGATGTTTTTTCTGAGCACAAAGAGATTTGGGGCTCCTTCTAGCCTGAAAGGTGCAGTCTCTCCCAGATGAATATCTGGGGTCATTCTCCACTTTTGCCTCTACAACGTGATTTCTACAGCACCAGACAACATAAACTCCGGTGAGAAAACATGTGAAAGGAAAAAATCTCAGAAAGCCTCTTCCATATTTGTTCTGTCAAAGCAGGACATGGGCCAAAAAGACATCCCTGCCTTTAGCAGCTGAGTGAGCAGAGCCCTGTGCTCACTTCTTCCTACACCCTGAGGAGAAGCAAATTATTACCAAAACCACAGCTATACTGGGGTGGATGTGGGAGCAGGAATGGGAAGTAGGCTGTACTACTATGACAGAGTAAGGGATTTGCTTGCTTTTCCCTAGTATACTAAAGAGGCTGCAATGTACACCTTCAGCTCTTACCAATAGAATCAGCAGCATCTGCTGTGTAGCCTTTACAAGTTGTCTACTGTGGCTGAAAAGCTTCAGTAATTTCATTTGATTCAGCACTGTAAAGAAAGGCTGCATTTTGTATAAAGCCAGTATTGACTTGTTTATAACTCTACATTACCCCAGAATTATTACTTCTCACAGATTTTTCTCATATACATTTGAATTAGGTTGAGCAAATAATTTAAAACATGTCCTGAAAAGCACAGGATGGTTGCATGTGAGAAGAAACCAGCTCAGCATTAATCAGGCAGTTCACTTCTGCTCTTCCTTTGGGCTACTGCATGTGATGGTGAGAAGGGGGGTTTGCTAGAAATCCTTTGTTAAAACCAATAATTCTTAGCAACACCAGTAGCCACTTACCAGATTTCAAATGTAACACATTTCTCCAGAAGCTTATTTTTCTTTTATTTTCTTTCATAAATTTCCAAGCTGACACTTGCAGGCCCACTGAATATCAAAAAGTAGCTATAAATATCCTACAAATCCTAGGAAAAAAACTGGCCAGTCTTGTAGAGGTCATGTTTTCTTCTGACTATTGGAGTGGGGATTGTCCTGTGCTACTCCTTGGTCTGAAAGTGTCCCCCACCAAGGCCTGGGCATGTCACCTAAACCTGCTATTCACCCCTCCATAGAGCAGCAATACCAGCATAGCCCTCAGGGCTGTCCTGCAGGTCAGTGGTGTAAGCTTTGGAAAACAAACCAGAGATGGAAGGTACTCTGTGCTGGCCAGGTATCACTGGGTGCCCTTCTTCACCATCATCAGCTCAGTGGAGCCAGGACAGCTGAGAATCTAGACCCAAATACCAGCTGTTTTTTCAGAGTTCTAATTTTTCCTGTGCTTAGTGCAGGTCTGAGGACAGAAATATCTTTTCTGACACAGCATAAGAGAGGTGAAGAAAATAAGAGAATCATACAATCATAGAATAGTTTGGGTTGAAAGAGGCCTTTAAGATGATCCATTCCCAGCCCTTGGCAGTGAGCAGTGACACCTTTGACCAGATTAGGATGCTTGGAGCCCTATCCAACCTGATCTTGAATGTTTCCACTTCAGCTGGGCTGTCAGTCATGTCACCACAAGAGGGGAAATGTGGAGAAAGGTCAGTCTCCCTGCTCCAGGGATTTAGGGTTTTAGGTACATTTCCATGGCTCATGGCTGCTTTCTGATGCATAGAGGGAACATGTAAGCAAACAGGCCAAAAATGTCTGCCTACAGAGGATGTTGCCCAATGCAGTTATTTTTCCCACCTCATGTTTTTGCTGGGAAGTCTTCTCCATGGAGGAAGGAAGGCACACAGCAAATGCTGGATTTGAACAATCCAATAGTTTGTCATGCAGGTTGTTATGCAGCCCCTGGTTAGTAGATTCTTATAGACAGATGCATAGGACTGCAATCAGCAAGTATGGGAAAAATCCCCGACAACTCTATTCCAAGGGAAAGAATCTTTCCCCGTTCTCAAGAGCTGGGTTATGAACAAGTATCCACATCAGTGTGTAGTATTAAATTATTTTTTCAAATTCCACAAATTTAGGAACAATGAGATCTAATGGTTAAAGAAGCTTATAATTAAAAAGCAAAGAGTTAGCTGGGTTAGCTTCAATATAATGGGGTAGTACACAACTATTCATTCAACTTTTGGCAAGTTTCCTGGAGGACCCCTTTCTGTTTTGTTCAGTGACAAAAAGGTAAAAAGGGGTACATGATGGTTTTTTTCCCCATCATTATTTACATCTCTAGTAGGTCGCATTTAATTCTCTTTATTTTCTTTTTCTCTTTTATTTTGATAATCAAATAGCCACAAACCTTTACAATCTATTTCTTCTGTTTCTGTTATTCTTTTCAACTACATCAGCCATCTGGCAGAAGAAGGGATGACCAGAAATGAATGTGAAATGCTCTTAGTTCAGTTATGCTTTAATACTTCACCTTTTCTTTCCATTACCTTCCTTCTATGTCCTAACATTTTCTTTGGATTCCCACACCTCTGCTTCCTGCAAAACAGAGGTGTTCATTGAGCTGTCCACGATGGTTGCTGCAATTTTATTAAGGTTTTTTTGAGTGGTTGCACTTGATTTAGGAGCTTGTTGTGGGCCTGAAAAGTTTAAGGTATTTGCCTCTAGCATGTGTTGTTCTGCCTCTGTCTGCCTTGAGTTTCATCTCCCACTGAACTGACCAATGACTGAGCATTGCAGCTTCTCCCCAAATATCAGCCAGAGAGATATAACAACGGTCAGCTGCCAAGTTTACCCTTTTACATTTCCCCTTTTTCCAAGGCATTGATCAATCTGACAAATTGTATCATCCCAGTTTGGCGAAGTAGTTAAATGTGTGCTTGTTTGCTCTGTTCAGAGAGATGTTTGAATGCATGCGTGGCTCAGGGCCAATTCATACATTGGGACTTCAGCACATGCTTAACCTTAAGTACATGCTGAAGTGTTGAACAGAAATGGGATGGGAGTCAATAGCAAGAACCCTTTTTGTTGTCCATCTTCCCAGTATGCTAAAAACCCAGCTCTTACCTTTGTTTCATTGCTTCATATGCACTTCCGTAGAGGCATCTGTGTTGTAATAGTAAAATTGCCAAATTTCCATTACAACAGCTTTTACAGGAAGTTTTCAACATGAAATATCCTCTAATCTTTGCTTGTTTTCTAATTTTTTACTTCTAACCTTCATTTTGAAATTAAGTCCAAAGTAACACAGAGCAGTCAGGAAGTTGAGCACATGTGAAGCTGCAAGCAACAAACCCAAACAACTGAAAATGGAAAAGTTGGTTAATCAAATCACTTGTATTTTTAATGTTTTCTAAAGAGTGTGTTTCATCTCAGTTTCTAAGGAATGAATTATTTTATAACGGTTTTTAAACTCAAAAAAAGAGCACTTTTTGGGAGAACTATGCATGCCAAGGTGTCCCCAAGATTTGACATAGCTGATTCGACTTCAGCTGACACCTCATAGTCCTTTCTGAGGTAAAACAACCAAGATAGGAAAATCACCTCTTTGAGAGGGATCTTTCTGTGTGGCTATAGATTTTATAAAGCCCCACAACAGCATAACTCAAATTTCTGTTTAATCCTTTGCCAACCAATGTACTTATTACTGAGAAACTCATTCATTTTTTTATTACCTTCTCCCATCATATCTATAAGATTGTAGAGCTGTTATTTCTGAAAAGACACCAGCATAAAGATAATGCTGTCAAGCTCCTTCTCTTAAAAATGCCTGACTCTGTGGTTCCTGTGCCACAAGCACCAGTCATGCTGGTAACATCAGCATCCTGCCTGAGGTTGGCAGCTTGTGTAAGTCTTCTCTGCTGGGTTGGTGTTGTCTGGTTTTCACCCTGTGATAGAATGACAGCAATGAAAGAAAATGTTTGCATGCTTTTAGCTAAATCCAGAAGGCAATGCTTACATGGACCTTTTGGTCAAGCCTGGAGGGACTCTAGCTGGAGCTGTTTATTGTGTGTGACTTGGGTAGTTACAGATTCATGACTGCAAAAAAGAAATGGTGATATTTTGTATGGGGGAATTCCTCCTGAATTGTATCAAGGGTTGATACAAGAGGAGCTGCTCAGAAAAGAGAGATTTCTACATCTGGCAATATTGGATTTCATGTCTGTAAAGCAAAAACGAAATTATGCACATAACAAAACATAAACACGTTGTAAAATGCATTCAGACCAGATTCCAAACACATTGAACACTGCATGATTTAATGATGGATAAACTCAGAAAAATACCCCATTGGGGGGAACTACAGACTCCAAAATGACAGCTGCTATCATTCCAAAACAAGTAACTGTTTATAAATGAATATTTTTCATGATAAATTATTGAATTACATGAAAATCAGATGACTGCCTTCTGCCAAATTTGTTTTCAGTTTCACAAGACAGAATGGAATGTGCTGCAGATGGTGAGTGAAATTAAAAGCTGCTGGTCTTTTCCCACTAAGGGCTGATATTTTCCCTTAGACATTTCCAGTATCTCATAAACCTGCTAAATAGTGGTCCTGGGGAATGGGTATCTAGCTAGATATACAAAATATTTTAGATATATAGGATTTCAGGGAATCTCTGCCTAATCTGAGCCAGTTGTAGTGTAAGTTAGTATTTCATATTCAGTTTATGTTGATTTCTCATTCAAACCCACAGAGCCCCAGCATGAGAACCTCTAATTCTTGCAGGGAGTCTCAAGGTTTTGGGGTTTTTGAAGTTCGCCTTTATATTCTCTCTTGTTTGCATTTAAAACATTTGAAAATACACTTTTCTTTATATGCTTTTGTCTAGTTTTGTTTGAGTCCTTGCCTTACCCCCACATTTTGAACAGGGTTTCAGCTGAATCACATCTTAGACTAAGTCCTCAAAGTGAAGCTTCCAGCACAAACAGTGCTGAGCTTTTTGTGAGAGAGAGGGTCAAGACCACAGTGTCCAGGTGATCCTTAACAGAATTTTCAATTCTGCAAAGTCCTTCCCTCCATCAGCTGTTCCATTCACAGGGATGAGTTAACATTGGTGGCACAAGCTCTCTGCTGGGAACAAAATGCCACATGTAATCTATCTTGTCCCAGAGAGCCACTAAGGCAGCTGAGCTAAGTCCTGTAATTGCAGCCTTGGCATCAGATCAGAATTTTAAAAAACAGCATATCTGTATCACATTTCTTTACACTGCTTCACATAGCTTCCTGACTGCTGTAGAACTGGATCTTCACTGCATCCTGCTGTCAGGTAGTCATAGTGAAAACACACCATGAGCACACCCCTGCTTCCCCAGCAGAGAAACATAACTGGTGCCCATCTCAGGGTGGGCAACAGCAGGGGCAAGGCTATAACAACAAGAAAGTGAGCAATCATAATTTCCCTGATAAAACCTTTCAGTTGCTCTTAGACTGTGGCTCAGAGATCACCTAAACTGTAAGTTGTACCTTTGTGGTCAAAAAAATCCTTGTCTTTTCTGCCTCTTACTTTTCTAGCAGTTTTTAACCCACTGGTACACTGGTCACAAGCTCCTTGCTTTAACTACACTTTGTGTAAAGAAAAGGATGCTGATGGATTTGAATCTGAAAGCAGATGTCTATGGTTACACATATAAGTGCATGATTTTATATATGCACATATATATGCATATAGTCACACAATTTGTGTATCATACGTCTTTTAAAGGCTGACTTGTTTGTCTGTGTCATTTGACAGAAAAATAACTGCCAAATTTAATCAAATTAAGACAGTTTTAAGAAGAAAAGCTTCTCTGTTGTTTCCTCCATCTGAACTTCGCCTACATATTCTTCTGTACACTAAACTCTATATTCACTTCCCTCTACTCTATTTGTAAATGGTCTAAATCATTGTGGTGGTGCTGCAGACAGCACGATGAAGAATGGAAAACCAGGTAGGGTATTAATAGGTAATAAATTGAATGTCCACAAGCTCACTATGAGGAAATCAAAAATCCCCATCTCGACATAAGACTAGCTGTCACAGAACCAAAAATCAAATGTGTTGGAAGCTTTCAAATGTACACGAGGGTGCATACAGACTTCCTCTGTTTCTAAAGACTAAAAACTGAGGGGCATTTCTCTGCCCCTTCTTTCCCCTCTTTTTCTCCTATTTTTCTCAATTTTTTCCTACATTGTATTGCACTGACGATCACTTTCTAGAGCATGCTCATGCCATAAGGGAATTCTGATGTCATTACGTGATACAAATCTCTTCACAAGTCAAGCATTCGCCACTTAAATAGCTTTGCTTGGCGAAAGTTTGGATGTGATGACCCCGGCTGTCAGCTGCTTCTGGATATGGCATTCAGCTTCTTTTGATATTTTTGAAGAGATCACCTCGTGATGAGCTTCAGACTTAGGCAAACCCACTGACTTTCACCAGGAACAGCAGCGGGCCCCAAGCAAAGAGACTCCTGACAGACTGTGCAGAACAAGGCTGGATAAAGAGGGCTCAGTTTCTCCACTGGAAAGGGAAGTGAAGGACAGAAGTGGATTGAGGCTTTTAGTCTTTTTGATTCAGAGTTAAACCCTCACAAAGCCTAGTCAAGGTTATCCACCTTGCATTACAAAGGAAAAAGATCATCTTCAGATCCATAAATAATCAGTCCCAAGGATAACATTGAAGCAATTGATGACTAGCAGAAACTGCTGTTATTAAGCTGCAACGGACCAAGGGCTATAGAAGTCATACATTTGGCATTCAGCTGCTTTCACCTTTTTCATGACTATCCATGGTTCAGTCGAAGCATGTTGTGGAATGTTAAGTTGTGCTGCATCAATAGTAATGGACTAGGAATTATGACATGTTTTACGTTATCATTCATTTAAAACAGATAGTTTAGATTTCAGCCGCAAGCAAAAGTTTATATATAATATATTTATTACAAACAACAGTGAACACTTAAGAGCTATTATTTTAAATCTAAATGGCATTGTGTTTAGTATCCATTTCCTCCAGCTCTGCAATGTGCAGCCTGTGGTGTCTGTCATCTTTCCCTGGAGTTCTCCTAGATACGAAGTGACAACTTCTCACAAGTTACCAGAAACAGGAGAAAATGTGGAGCCCTGCTCCAATGAGCTGTTTCACATTACAAGAATTTACAATGAGCATCTGACAGAAGAAAAGCAGTGGACCTTGAGGGGAGAATATCATGCAGTAAATTGCTTGCTATTATCTACGTTGACAATATGGGGTGGGGAGAACAGTATTTAAATAAAAAACACATAAGGAAACACACTGAATTGGTGAGTGGGCTCCTTGTGTACTAGATACTAAATGGTGCTTCTGAAAACCTTGCCAACGTCCATTTTATAGACAATATTGGGTTTGGACACACAGCTTGTGCAGAGAGCAGTAGATGGCTGTGGAGAAGGAAGGGACTGTCAGTCCTCTCCCACCCCCACCAGCATCCACAGCCAAACTCTGGGTCAGCCCATTCAGCTGCTGCTTCTCCAGCCTTTCCCATGGCTGAGCACATGCAAATGCAGAGGATACCAAACCATCCTGTCCCCACGTGCAGGCAGGGAACCCTGAATGCAGCCCTGGAACAGCCACGCTAGCTGGGGCCACCATCAGCTGCCATCAGCAAAGGTGTGAAATGGAACCCCGTGCCCCATCCTGTCCTCTCACTGCGAGGCAAATCTGAGCAGTCCTTGCCCCCCTCGGTGTTCACAACGTGAGGTGTAGATGAACTGCAATACAATAGGTCTCAGGACACTGCTTCAAGTGGAAATAAAGCAAGCAATTTAGAGAGTTTTCAGGTGCTTCACATTTTCATTTTCAGCTATCTACACAAATAAAAAGGCTTAAACTATTATTCAGTCTCCACTCACAGTATAATTTTGACATTTGGAAATCTGATTTTGTGATCAGAAACACATGTAGAATAGAATTTAGAAGTCAGCAAAGACTCCAAGCATGATTTTATTGGGAGCTTGGGTATGCCCTTCAGAGTAATTGGGATGTGGAATGTGGAAGTAGTTTTTACAGGAAAATAGGGATAAGGCCTCCTGTAGCCAGCCTCAGGCAATGGAGCGAGTAAAATATAAGAAGAATTCACATTCAACTTGATAATAAGGTTTCCTAGCATGTTAATTAAATGAAGTCTCACATCCCCAACCCTGTTGTTTTAAACATTTTAAGGCATTAACATTGCACAATAGAAACACAATTTCCCCTCTCTCCAGATGTCTATACTAATTTGATTTTCCTAGTTGTTAGCTTTAAACTTTCTATGAACATGAAAACGTATCCTTTCAGCAGTGCTGTTGTATTTTCCCCCTTCATTCTTTCTTAATACTCATTTTGGGTACTAATTGGCAACAGTGTTTTTTAAAAATAAATTCTTCAAATGGGAAAGCTTTGCTGTTTATGCTATACTGAGGCACTGTTTTCCACAGCTTGACTTTGAAAGAAAACAGTGGGAAAACAACATCCATTTCATCCTGAGGGTCTGAGCCTTCACAGATAACATGAAGGAGATTTAGGGAGTGAGGTAAAGCCAGAGGAAACCTCATAAATCATATCCCATCTTTCTGCTCTTTAATGTATTGGCTTAACTGGGAATAAGTTGCTAAAATCCCTTTGGGAATGCAAGTGTACACACCTCTTCGAGTTCTGTGCAGTGACTCACCAAAGCAATGGAGTGTATGGGACACAGGTACATGTATGTGCTGGCAAAATGCTCTGTACAAAAGGGACAAGTGAAGCTGTGGTTGTATGTATAGTGAGAGAAAGCTCTGCAGCTGGTGAGGAAGGCCCCAAGATCTCCTGCACTCAGCCATTTTACTCAGGCATTTCTCCAGGACATGGACAGAAGATCATTGTCACAGGTTCAGGGTTCGTTTCAAAGCCAGAAGCTGAAAAATTCTGCTGTCAACCTATTGCCAGGAAAAACTTTTACACGTTGGAGACAAAGGAAAACTTTTCACTGGCAAAACCCACAGCTTTTTTAGTTAAAAATTAAATTTAAAAATACAATTTAAAGACTATAAGCATAGATAGTCTTTTCTCTTGATTGGTCCAGAGTACTTTGGTTCTTTTGCAGAAACCATGCTAGTAGCAGAGAGGCCAGCAACCCCAGAGTGGGCTTGGTTGGGATAGAGTTAATTTTCTTCATAATATCTTATGTGGGACTATGTTTGGGATTTGTGATGAAAACAGTGCTGATAAGACAGGTATGCACTAGTTATTGCTGAACAGTGCTTACATCAATATGTTTCTTGTGTCTCACACTGCCCTGCCAGAGAGTAGACTGGGGGTCTACATGAAGTTGGGAGGGCACACAGCTGAGGCAGCTGGCCCCAGGTGGACCAAGGGGACATCCCAGAACATATTATGTCATGTTTAGTTCTAGCTCTGGGATGGTGGAAGTTGGTGGGAACTGCTGTTACTCAGAGGCTGGTATTGGTCTTTTGGTGGTAAGAAATTGCTTTCATTTGCATCACTTTTTTCCATGGGTTTGTTTGCTTTTTCCCCTCTCTTTGTTAGTTTTTTCCTCTTTTTTTAATATATTTTTATTATGCTGTTTAGTCGTCTGCATTCTCCCTGGTGCAATTTTGGACTATACTACACCGTTTCAGTGAGAAAACATTTTCTTGTACAGATGTGAGCCATTCCACGTGGCTGTCCTCAGAAGCAAAACCAGGCTCCCAAACCATACTATTTGTTTCTGTAGTTTTAGCTACAGATTCACTCCCAACCCAGAACAGTGGGACCCCAAAAACTTCACTGTCACCTTCATCCTGTGAATTCTTTTAGAGCTCACTGTTCCCTTCACTCTCCAAGGAGGCAAGGAAAAGCAACACTCAATATCAAGCGTTCCTCTCTCCTCCTAATTCTTTCTGAACTTTGGACAGACAACCTGACCAAAGTTTCCCCTTGAGTTTTGCACATGGCCTAACATGAGCCAAACTCTACACTGAACTGTCTGTCCATAGCTCTCAATGGCTCCTGTGCAGGCTCAGGACCTGAAGTGTCCATGGTCTGTCACTGATTTGTTCTGGGAAAAAAGTATTTTATCCATATCTCTCTTCCAAAATTTAATCTTAATTATAAGAGGAGCCCTGTTAGCTTCATTTCTGAACCATCCCATGACGGAAGAAATACACCAGAATTTTCATGGAGGAATTCCTACAAGCTTTTCAGGCATGCTTCACATAAGATGAAGACATATTTTACTTCCAAATGTTAATTTGGAAAGGTAGTTACATGGGAGACCTTGTTCTTTTTCCCTAAAGTAAGGGCTAAAATCCGCTGTAATATATAAGGATTCAGGTTTGAGTCATACTTCATTTGGAAAGGCTTTGAAAGCAAGGCAGTGAAGTGATTTGTCTCATTATAGAATCAGGTCAGCAGCAAAACCTCGACCCATTCCCTCGGGTTTCAAAATTTTTCAGTCACCTCCTCAAATGGGCTTAGACTTTAATGACCAGTCTGAAATCATATGGGATCACATTAATAATTTTTTTCCTGCCTGGGCAAATGCTTCAAAGAGAGCTCAGCAGCAAGAGATCACACTTGTGGCATTCAAAAGGGTACTGAGTTCAGATGTGAAGTATGGAAAATCAGATTTCTGAGAGACTTGTTGGTAAAATAAATTATAATGGGAAAACACAGTTAATGATAGTGTTGTCATTAGAAGGGTTAGAGATTTTTAACACAGTATACAGTACTACAGGCATAATCTTATTAGCATTTTTAAGCCCATAAATCTGACTGGTCTCAGTGAAACGAGGGAAATTCCTTCCACTGTGGTGGTAAATGTTTCATTAAATGGATTAGGAAAGCCAAAGCCCATCGACAGTTGGAGCTGATGAGGGATGTAATGGCGAGCAAGAAGGGCTTCTGCAGGCATATCAACAGCAAAGGAAGACTAGGGAAAAGCTAGGCTCAGTGCTCAGTGGTGTAGGGGAACTGGAGACACCAAACTGGAGAAAGCTGGAGTGCTCAGTGGTTTCTTTACCTTAGTCTTTATGGGTAAGAACACTCTTCAGGAATCCCATGTTCCCAAGACCAGCCAGAGAGCCTGAAGCAAGAAAAACTTACCCTCAGTAAAGGTCAATCAGGTTAAGGAACACTTTAGGAAACTGAACATAGACAGATCTGTGTGAACTGATGGATATATCTGTGACTGGAGAGAGAGCTGGCTGATGTCTTTGTGAGGCCATTCTTGATTATGTTTGAAAGGCCATGGCATACAGAGTGATGCCTTGAGAGGCTACCTAGAACAGAGGCTAGACAGTGTTAAAGGGATAAAGTAGGTATTTATTAAAAGGCCTTTCAAAGGATACACCTTGGGCAGTACAAGATCCTGTCCGAGGCTACACCCAAGATGGACTCCAGGTTGTGAGTTTTCACACTTTTATAGGTTTTGATCCATTTACATATTGGGGTTAATTGTCCAATTACAGCTTCAGGTGATGAAGTCCCATCCTCCCAGATTGCTCTCCTCAATTCACTGTTGTTTTATACTTTTTGGGCCTGAAGCTGCAATGGTGTCCTTGGTTCTTGGGCTGGAAAAAGATTGTTTTGTCTAACTAAACTGTGAGGAGAACTTGCTAACACTTTATATGAAGTTCAGAGTTATATACTAACGCAGTACAGAATCTGGATAATATGAAAGCTAAAACTTAAGGCATCAAGGGGAGGTTCCTACGAAATGAAAGAGACCAAATATCACTCTATATTGGAGAAAGGCAAGATGGAGGATCCAGAGAACCCCAGATCAGGCATCTGCACCTCAGTCACTGGGAGATGATGGAGCAACTAATCCTGGAAACCATGTCCAACACAGAGAGGACAAGAAGGTGGCTTGGAGTCATCAGCAGAGATTTACAAGGGGTAAATCCTGCCTGACTGAACCAACAATGTTTTATGACAAAATGACTGGCTTGGTGGATGACAGGAGAGCAACAGTTGTTGTCAAAAATGTCTCCTGTAACGTCCCTATAGACAAATGGAGTAAGTATGAGCAGCTAGATGGCTGAACTGTGGAGCTCAAAGGGCTGTGGTTAGCAGCATAAAGTCCAGTTGAAGGCCAGACACTAGTGGTGTACCCCAGAATGGATTTAGCTCCTACACTGTTAATTATTTTCATTATGACCTGGGTGATAAGGCAGAGTGCACACACAGAAACTTTCTGGAAGATACAAAACTGGGGGGAGTGGTTGATAAACAAGAGCGTTGTGCTGATGTTCATGGGGTAGGGACAGGCAGGAGAATTGAGCCAACAGGAGTCTAATGGAATTCAAGAAGGTGTGAATTCCTGAAGAACAACAACTCCCATGCACCAGAGAATACTGGAAGTTGACCCAGTGGAAAGCAGCTTTGCAGAAAAGAGTGTCTTGAGAGTCTGGATGGACACCAACTTGACCATGAGCCAGCAATGCACCTTGTAACAAAATAAAATAGAGCAAACAGCCTCCTGCATGGCATTGGGAAGAATGTTGCCAGCAGGTTGAAGAAGTAAATTCTTCCCCTCTGTTTAGCACTGGTGAGACACACCTAGATGCTCCACACACATCTTCACATCTGGACTCCCCAGTACAAGAGAGACATGGACATATGGGAGCAAGTTTGCTAAGGTGTGTAAGGAATTGCTCATTTGTCATATGAGTGGCTGAGAGAGCTGGGACTGTTTACCATGGAGAAGCAAAGGCTTGGTGGTAATCTCACAAAACTGATGGGACACAACAGAGCTTTTCCATATTGCTTAAATTTGCTGATCTGGCAGAATATTGCATCATTTGGAACAAGCCTACCCTACATCATGGGTAGAATTTCTCAGCTGAAGAGGTACTGGTTTCTGGAAAGGAGTCCTTTGATCATGGGGGACGCCATCTGTGTCTTGTCTGTAAGTGCTTCTTGATATGTATATTGAGACACTAACCCTAAGAATACAGCACAAAATGCAGAATATAGAAAAAACCTGTTAATTTGCATTTGTAGTTTTGGTTTCCTCCTTTTAGAAGAATGAAAAAAACCAAACTTCAGCAGCCATATCCAACTGTATTATTCCTCATGACAGTATAAAATAGTGATATATCTTCACAAACTAGATTAAGAATCATATTTTATATTGCTGCATAAAATTGATGAAATTGTATAGAAATCTTTATTGTGGATCATAAGTTATTTTAAAAACTCCAAGCTTTTTTTTTCTCACAATGTCTGTTTAAGCTACTGGGCAAGTTGTTACATGAATAAATATACTTTCTTCCTCTGAAAATGTAATATTAAGTGCTGTGTTATTGTTATAAAATACAAGTTGATCAGACAGACAGAGATAATTACTCCGACAACAGTGTGCACAAGAGT
Organism: Leptocoma aspasia; assembly: GCA_013399835.1. NCBI lineage: Eukaryota > Metazoa > Chordata > Aves > Passeriformes > Nectariniidae > Leptocoma > Leptocoma aspasia. Next base: position 547,859 of record VXAX01007539.1, on the reverse strand, counting down.
GTCATTGTACATTGAATTTCAGTGTGTAATATGGTATAACAGTAATATGGCAATATGTAATGGGCACAGACTGAAATATAGGAAATTCCATTTAAACATAAGACAGGCATTTACTTGCTGTGAGGATGTTTGAATGCTGGCATAGGTTGTCCAAAATGTTTATGGAGTCTGTCCTTGGAGATATTCAAAACAAAAGTGGACTCAGCCATGAGCAACCTGCTATAGCTAACCCTTCTTTGAGCACAAATTTGGACTGGATAACCTCCAGAGGTTCCTTTCAACCTCAGCAATTTTGTGATTCTGTGAAATGCTGTGATTAGATTACACAATGTCTGAAAGGAGAAGTTGCTTGCAAATCTGTGTGCTCCAGCCACCCAGAGCCAGCAGTGAACCAAGACTCAGACTGCTGAGAAAGACTTCAAGACTCTTTGAAATTACAGAACCTCAAAGAGTTTCTGAACTTCTGTGGCTGGAAATGCCAAGATGAGACTCAGGCACAAATGCTGCCTTGGCTTCAGCAGTAAGGGACATAGGACACAGTCCAAAGGTGAACTACAGCTTGGCCCAGTGAGTGAGAGAAATAAAAGAACCAGGTCTCTGGGGACATGTAGCAGAGTGCAGGGGCACCTACAGAGTCCAATTGCATCCCATTGTTCTGAATGCCCCTTCTGGACTGCCACAATCATCTGTGTGCCATTCAGCATGGCATTATTAGGCTGGGGGTGAGAAAAGAACATCAGAGTGAGAACGGTTCAGCTTCCATTCCTAGAAGTTTTCAACTGCCCCAGACTGTATAAAATCCTGAGCAACCTGGCCTGATCTCAGAGCTTACCTTTCTTTGAGCAAAACATTAATCTAGAGACCTCCTGATATCCCTTCCAGCCTGAGTTACCTTGAGTCCTACAAGCTGGTCACACTCACATTTCCCTGAGATGCTGGATGAATTGCAGAGCTATCCCGTTCTGCCCAGCAGTGTCCCCAGCTGATCCATTGAAAAGTCAGCAGTGTGCTCAAGCCATGACACTGGCACTCACCTTTCGGGTTTTCCTCTGGGATTTGGGGCATGCTGGCAGTGGCAGAGACATTTACCCTGTGGGGAGCCAGGCTGAACATCCAAGCACTAAGTAACTCTTGCTTTTCAGGGACACTGCTCAGAGCAAACTGCTAATGACTCAGTGGATTTGTATGGCTCACCAAAGGGTGGGTGTGGCTGTGAACCCCCACCCCAGGGCTGAGAATGGGGCTGCTCAGCAGGTCGGACCCAAAGAATGTTTTACTGAGGTGGTTGTTTCCTGCCAGCTTGTCTGGGCCTGTGAAGTGAGTCCTGCTGACCTGCTCTTACTCACAAAGGCCTTTCTCTGATTATTTTTTGTCTGGGAAAGTTACTTCTATTGTCTCAGCCTATTTATTTGTATCTGCCAAATGAGCATTTCACTTTCAACTCTGGTCAGAAGTCAGAAAGGAAGTGTCTTGGCTTTTCCCACCAAAAAATCTTGGGCTGCATTCCATGGTGGATGACAGAAGACAGCTTTCTAAAAATTTAACCCATTTAAAATTAGTTAAATTAATGTTATTATGTGAATCTTTCTCACTCCACTGCCTGCTCTGTTCTTTTACACAAGCAGATGGTGTTGTGTGTTCTGAACAAGACATAGTAAAAGGTTATATCAGTATTATCACCATCCTTCTTCCTAGGACTCTATCAGGACCCAGAGTTTATGTATTTTTTCCTCATTCAAAGTTCCTCCTTAAACCCTCAAGACTTTTGTGTGAACAAAATCAAGTCTTAAAGATTCTGAAGTAAATAATTTCATTTATACATGATTGTGTGTGTCTGAAATAAGATCTTTTAAAATTGGTTTGAGATACCGGACAAAATGTTCCTCACTAATAGCTGGTCTTACACAGCAGAGTTTTCTTTTGAAGTATCAAGCATGGATACATGATCCTATTTAATGGCAGCACTTTAAATTGCAGGCTGGCTAATTCTATGTGAATTCTTCTCATCTGTTTCATATTTCTCGTACACATTACTGTAAAACAAGCTGTACCCATTTCTGTCAGTGAAACCACTGTCCTAACCTACCATTTTTTTCTTAGGATCTGATAATAATGGTTGACTTTACCTCAAGAGAAAAACCTACAGGCAAACATGTCACACATAGCACAGTTTGACTAAGAACAGATACATGCCACTGGTCATAAAGGGTAAACACTTAAGACATTTAACCCAGCTGAGCAGTACTAAATGGAAGGCAGTGGTCATCTGGCTTTTGAATCACCTAATTGACATGTCAGAAAATAAGCATTTTATTGACAGAAGGTGATTGCAGAGAAAAGTAATTTTTCATTTAAATAGCCAGATACTTCCCTTCCTCCTTCCCTTTGTATTTGCAGTGACGGGGAGCATTTTGTTAAGAAAGCAAAACCACCCAAACCAGACCCTTTGTTACATTATTTTTGCCTAAACAGCTACCTTCTGATAATGATTTTCCTTACTGCAATCATCTATAGAGGATTCCAGCATGGAATAGTTTCTAAATTATGTTTGCTCTCAACTTTTCTAAATTTGGATGCCTTTTGAACCATGTTAGGATTCAACTGTCCCTGAGAAACCCCTCAAATCTCATGCAATGCAGTGGTAATTCTTGTGCAGTGAAATCACCTAGTCTTACCCCAGTGTAATTCCACTGAAGCTGCCCTTCCAGCTTCTCTTTGGTACCAGCTGGTCATAGGTAATGGAGAGAAGAGGGTTTCAAAGTAATCCTGTGATTCTTATCCCAGTCCCCAAAACAGTTTCAAGAATATTCCAGTGCAGGGCTGTGAGTTTTTTGTTTGGGCTGTATGCACCACATTTTCCTTCCTTAGTTCTCCTCAGCTTACACCCTCCTGGTGGTATAGAAGGTAGAAGATAAATCAGCTAAGGGCTGCTCTCAGCCCTGACAGGGTGTCCTGCAAGGTCTGGCTGCCAGTGCTGGGCACATGCACCGACATGGACAACTGCCCCCGTGCCAAAAAGCCGCTTGACTTGATCTGAGCTGGAGTACCACGAGGGCAGGTAAGGATGACTGCAAAGGGGCAAAAGTCACTATGGTTTTCCAGTGCTTGTCTCAAGACTCAAATTCACACCACACCATCCCAGGCACCTAGCCCCATATCTGCTTAAAGAAGACAACCCACCACTGACCATTAGGGTTGTCTTTGTCTTGTCTGACCCAGCTGGGTCAGACATGTCAGTGTCTCCCCCATCACCAGGGTCTAGGGATGCACTGTATCTTGCCAGACTTGCCAGATGTTTTCCCTGTTGCTTGCCCCACCACCACAGGCTTCCCTGCAGACACCTATGCCACACAGGACACCTCCCCCTGTGCTGGTGACAAGTACCCTTTGGAGGAGAGCTAGATCCAGGGTAAGCCGAACAATTTTTTTTTGTCTCAGAAACCTTCAATGACTCTGCCCAGGAAGAGCACAAAGAGCAGCAGCTACCATGGAAGAGAGCTGAAGGTGAGGACAAGGAATGAGGGTGATCACAGAGAGGAACATCTCACCTTTGTCCTGGTGGAAGGTAGCTGGAGATGCTGGGGCAGGGCAGCCCTCTAGAGCCCAGGGAGCTAATGCTGTCTGACTGCAGTCCTCTGTACAGCCCCTCTTCCTCACAGCAGCAGAGCTCCAGCTGTTCACAAGCCCTGGTTTTATGAGTTTGAAGGCACAGAGATATAAGTTAATACAGTCTGGGAGAGCACTATGCTGTCAGCCTGGAGACTCACTCTCTGTAGTGATAAAGCTTCCTCACAGTCTGAGGAATTCTGCAGATATTGACCTGTATAGGCTCTTTTCTGAGCAATACTCTTAAGAGTTTCTGTTGATAAGGACAGGAAAACTATTTTATCCTTCATACCTAGTTATGATGGCCCAACACAATACCTCTACTTTTGGAAGAAGCAATGAAGATCAGCTAAAATGCTTTGCCTTGCCATACAGTGAACCCATCATTTGTGTGCTGTCCAAATTGGGTTGATGGCATTCATAAGATTTCTTGCCCTTGTAGCTGCTAAGAGATTAAATCAACTTTTAAAAATTTTTGCTATTTACACACAAAGAAAAGAAAAGGTTTGGAGCCTACTCATGTTTATAAAGCCCTTACACATCATAAAACTGTACAGGAAAATATTTCTCTAGATGACATGTAAAGTTTTTACGTGTATGTTTTTGGACCACTGGTCCCACACGCTTTGTTTTGAAGATGAAGAGGAGTTGTTAGAACTGTCACCATTCTCCCTGCTCCTTGCAAGGCCTGTTTTATAATGTGTTGACTCAAAAAGGCCCTTAAATATGTGCTCAGTGGGAATCAACTGAGACAGTAGCCATGCTGGCTCAGCACAGCAACTTATATTTAGCATCTGAGTACTGAGCATGAGATTTATTTTCAGAAGAAACATCCAATAATAGAGATGGCTGTTGTTTTTCTATTTCTTTCAAATTCATCTAGCAAAGCAGAAATGTGATGAGTATCTGAGCCAATTTCTATTTTAAGAGCCACTTAAGGAGGTTTTTCAGCTAGACAAAATAAGAGGTTTAAGACAGTGACAAAAGGGTATGGACAGAGAAATCATTGCCAAAGTAAAATGTTACAATATTAATTAGAGGAAAAGCCTTTTAAAATACCATCCAACTACTCATTACTAATATTCATTGTTATGAATATGACACAGTTCTGCTGGGTCATTTACTCAGAAAATATCTGGATGATCATGCTACCCTGGAGAGCTTTGACTTTACATACTCTCAGGGTTTCCTCTGGAAGTAATATGTTTTCAGAACTGGATGGGGAGTTAGACCATTCATCCTCTTTCCACCCAACCATAATTCTTCTCCAAAATATGTTATATCCACTCATAAGTAGAAACTTAAACAACAGGTATGTTGGACTGTCACCATAGTTATGCGTGGCATGGAACAGGATCTCTCCTCAGGGCACTTCCTATGCAAATAGACATGTGAACAAGCCCGGGGGGCTATAATGAGAGCTCTCAGAACAAAGATAAGTTGATTATGTGTTCCAGATTTGAAACCCCCCAATGACATCACGCCCCCACTTCCCAAGATCATTTGGCGTAACATCTGTGTGTAATGCTAGTGCGGTCTTGATAGTTACTGGAGCAAAATCTCAAGTAACATCTGTGGCCTCATTAAGAACCAGGCCTGTTTGCCTTCCTTTAAAAACTACTTTTGGCTTGTGTCACCCGCTGATTTGTGACTTGTGTCTGTATTTGCTCTGTTCCCAGTGATTTCAGTAAATTGAAAAGTGTTCAAAATTCCTGAGCCCTGTAGATTCCTATCCCATCTCTGATCTCTTCTCACCTGAGCAAAACTAGAAAGAAATGCTTTCTGACCCAAATCCAAAAGTATGTGATTTCTACAGTTCTAAAATATCCCTGCTTGCATTTCAGTCCTGTATGTAGCAGGGGAAAAGCGCCTGGGCAGTGTTTTCCTGGAACTAATTATGCCAAATTCACAGAGGCATCTGGGGATCTAATTCCCATTGATTTCCTGGGATGTCTAAAGCTCTTTGTGAACGTAGGTCTCTCAAGCTAAGGATGAAAATATATTCTCATATTACTAGTCCTGGGAGAGATGTCCAGCAGGAACCATTGGTTTTGCTTGCTCATGAACTGGCAAGCATCAAGGCATTTCATTTGGTTTCGCTCATTACTTTCAAATAAATCATAATTTTCTCTAAAAGCAGCCTCCATTCAAAAGGTTCTTGTGTACAAACACCAAAATGGCTCATCCTTATCTGGCCTACTATAAAATATTTCCACTGCATTTCAGGAGACAGATGTGGGTGATTATGAGCCATGTCATGAACTGTCCTCTCTCTTTCCACCTTTGCCTTCCCTACCGCAGGCAACACACACCTCCAGCTCCCTCCTTGATGTTATGTCCTACACACCAGACAAACACAGAATACAAAAACTCAAGCTTGTTATTAATTTTACAGAATCTCCCCTGCCCTTCCCTTCTCTTTTTCCATCTGAGGACTGACTGTTGGAGCTCCCAGTGTCATCCATGCTTGGGGATCTGGGATAGAAATAAATAAAGGTTGATTAGGGGCCTCCAGGGTGCCCAGCAACAGCCCCAAGTTTCACCAGAAAAAAAGACAAATATCTGTGCCTATGCAGGCTTCTGAAATGCCAGAGTTGGACTTAGTGACTTATCAAATAATGAATTCAGTGTCCAGCTAGGAAGAAGTTTGTATCTGATGCTATATGGCATAGCAGATAGTGTGTTAGCACATGCCACACACATTTGGGCACAGACTCCTTATCTGAAGCATGATCATGTAGGGAGAGAAAAATGTATTTTATTAGAAGAATTAAATAATCTAAAACCAGGCATGTTTTCACCTACCTTCATGTTTAGGCACTTCTATTACCCATTGACCACTTTCTGGCAGTTTATTTTAATCTCTCAAAGTATTTAAAAGTACACCTCACACACACCACTGTACAGGGTCATAGGCAAGAAGGCAGATGAGGATGTTAGGCAGCCCAAAAATGGGATACAGGACCCAGGTGAGAGATGAAGAAGCAGTGGAGATGAGTCTTCCATGTACCTCTGCTGTCAACCAGAGGGAAACCGTGGCAGGAAGGGAGACAGTCAAGCAGACAATCAAGCAAGCATCCTCCATCTCTTTCTTCCTTTCCACTCCCCCCCAAGGAAATCTGAGCCTGTAACACAGGCTTGGCATGAAACCTGGGCCTGATTTTCAGGCTGCTAATGCATAACACAGCCTTGATAACTCACTGAAATCAAACAAGATGGTAATTTAGACATGTTAGAAATTATCTACAATGCAATCAGGGAAAAATGTTTAAAAACTGTACACTGTGTGGTACATCCATATGCACAGCTCCCTGTTCAGAGCTCCCAAAGAGGAGCAGCCTTGAAAAGAAAGGCAGGTCTGCAAAACACTGCATACATGACATAAAGAAAAATGGGTACTCTCTTAAACAGATAGTCCACCTCCATTACAGCTGGTCATATGGAATCTGGGAACCCAGTGGCAGCCATGGCAGAACTGTATTGGTAAATTTAGTCTTGTTGGTGAAAAAAATCCACCAAAGATAGAAAACAGTGTCAGAGGTAAAATAAAAATATTTAGAAATAAGCTGTTTCAAATCCCATTGCGAGGAACACCAGAAACACTGCATTATTACTGTTCCACCCCAGGTAATTGCAGTGAACATTGGCAGTATATCAACAGCGGATTTGTCACTTCTCTTATAGCTCCATATTAGTTCTGAGAGTCCAAATAACATTTTTGGAAGGGCTAGTGGTTTGTTAAATGTGGAAGGAGAAGAGTTGCTCTGGCATGGAGCTTGCACTGGGACCCTCCCCAGGTAGCACAGCATGACAGGCCCTTGGCAGCTGCAGCCAAGGCCTCTAAGAATGGATCCACTCGAGGTTTGGTTTAACAAAAAATGCCCAATTCATCAATTTGACTTTCAACATACCTGCCCTAAGCCTGTCACATCAGGCTTTATAATCAGCTTTGCTAGCTGGATGGGAGAAGCACAGGCTAGGGAGGGCAGCAGGACTGGACAAGAAGCCAAATTACACAAAATCAGAAGAAGCTTTGTAATTTCTGCCTAAAGTCCCATTAGGCTTCTTTTTCTCACTTTTTTGGTGAAGCTAGTGCAAAATTCTCACTCTCTGTAGTGAGTTATGAACTCTACCAGGTTGGTGAGTGTGCTGGCAGAGAGATGCAACCAGCCAATTTTTCATTTTTGAGCAACTACTAATTTCTAAAAATGTCCACTTGAAGCATGTAATAAGCACGTAGAAAGGAGTTTTTTCCAGGCCCGTGGAAATGTTTATACTCCCTCTTCTGCCTAAAATAAAAATTATGGGGCAAGCTCCTGGCTGGTGAAGCTCAGTGTGACTCCTTTGAACTTCTTGGCATTTTTCCACTTTCTGCCAGCTGAGAACCTGGACATCCTTAGCTGTTCAGCAAAGTCGGCAGAGAAATTAAGAGAAAGAGCATCATTCCCAGCTATCAAATGCAAAAATTTCTGCACTGCTCTCACTAAAAAGCAAGCTGCCTTAAAAAGATGAAGAACAGACTGCTTCTTACAGCCTCAGGCTGCAAATAGAAGCGTGTGACCACAAGAGCTCAAATAGGAAAATTCCATTCCAAATTCTGGGCCTGATAAAGCAATTAATAAAGAAATAAATCTGCAGTATATGGTCGGTCAAATTAGAGTTTTAGCAAAAGAGAGATCAGAATTATAAAATTCCTCTGAAATTTCCAGTAACTACATATTTGTTTAAGAACATGGATCTGGTTGTGTAGAATTTAGAAAAATAAATATCTAGTATTTACAGTAATTAGACCCCCAAAAGTTTAGACTTATACATTTCCAGTGAATAACAGAGATCCTATTAAATAATATATTTCTTCACCTCTGGAAGAGATGAAAACTAAGATTCTATGGCTATGCAATATACAGAGATATAGGCAAACATGCACAGGTGTGTTTCTCTCACACATCATCTTCCTAAGACATTTCATACATTGTATAAAGTTACACACTAACTATAGGTAAAAGGAGCATAACTCTGCACAGCCAATAAGTTAAAGGTTAAGAAATGCTGGAATCAAGAACACCACTGTAGAAAAAAGAAATTTTAAAAAANAAAGAAAAGAAAAGAAAAGAAAAGAAAAGAAAAGAAAAGAAAAGAAAAGAAAAGAAAAGAAAAGAAAAGAAAAGGAAAACCCCCTCCAAAATATTTCTACCACTGAGCTTCTCTGCAGGCTGAGAACTGTGGCTTTTCATCAATTTTTGCCAAAGATTTCATTTGCCAGTAGGAGAGCATGCAAAAGAAAAAGCCAAAGGTCTACAGAAACAGATGCTCTAAGAGACATTTTACCATCATCCTTCCTCCTCAGCCTGGGTCTGCTCCAGCCTTTGCTTCACCACCATGCACAGGATTAGTTCTGTCCAGCTACCCTTTCCCACTCTCCAAAGCCTTTAAATTCCTTGCTTCCTGTCTTGCACCCTAGCTGGGATCACTGGGAGCACAAGAGAGATGCTCTCTGCTTTCCAGGCTGTGCCTGGGGCACCAGGACCGGAGGAAGAAATCTCTGGAAAAGCCCTGCTCAGTCCCTCCCTGCTTAAGCTGGGCTATGCTCAGGGCAGGCAGAATATTTGGGATAAGAACTACCAAACTTTAGGCAAAACATACACAGATTGATTTTTTTTTTCACAGCTTTATCAAATTTGACCACCTTTTCATGGAAACAGGAAAAGGTATATTCTGAGCCCTTAAGTAATTTTAAGACATAAGGGCCAAATGCAACGGTGCTAGAATTCATCAGGAGAGTTTCTTTCTTACTCTCTTATTGATAGAAATGCCCAGACTACTTAATTTGATTATTTGCCCAGCTAATTCAACATGGCATAGGAATTTCAGCCCAAATATTTAGGTTCACTTATGTGTGTGGAAGATGAACTTATATGGGAAACTTGTAAGTGGAAATTCCACTTACCAACTCTTCCTAGGAAAGCCTGAAAAATGTCCCCCACTACTGCCTGGTGGAAAGAGAACAAGGAACATCTTAAGAGAATTTGTGATGAACTGTATAATAATAGGAAAGGTCAGTAACAATACCTGATAATACCTGACAATAACTGCAATGCCTTGAGATTGTAGGAGGGGTCCTAGACTCTGCATGAAGCAGACACCTGGCCATGCTTTTGTGTGAGTGCTCCTGAGTGACTCCTCGTGCTGCATCCATCAGTCTTCAGCCAAGACCCAGAGCACTGCTTCCTCCTCCCCATCCAGGGGCCCAGCAGTTGTCCTCACCCAGCAGCTTGACCCCACACTCAGCATGCCCCACACAGTCCCTACCTCTCCACACCACCCACCAAACCCACGTCCTCTCTCTTGACAGCAGGAGAGTTGCTGCAAATTAGAAGGCAAAATAGCTGAGAATGAAAAATATTTTCTTCTCTCAGTCACAGCATCTCAGTGCAGTGGAAAGCCTGGCCTCTTCTCACTGAAACTGCAAAAATTATGGAACACCTAGAGAATGCTGCGGGTGTAGAGATCAAACCTTGCCCTTTGGGTATGACCAAGCTATGTGCTTCTAGGTATGGTGCACCTTAGCAAAAAAGAAAACAGAAGAAATATTTTAATTTTTCAGTCTAGGGGAATTTAATCATAGCGCTCGCTGACTTTGTGTCTCAGGTGTTCTAGCAAGCCCAACGAGGTGCCATGGGAGTGGGGCATTTTTGCTTGTGAAAATAACCCTGGGACACACCATCAAGGTCCTTAGGAAAGAGTTTGTTTTGGATATTCAGCTGATGAGCTTTGCTCTAGTGATACCCACTGAAGTCAGTGAGACAGTATCAGGATTACTACAACAAGGACGTGACATCTTGCCCCAATGGTTGTAGACTAATGGTGGTGATGGGATTGGTGTCCAAGCTGTGTAATATAAGAAAGAGGATTGAGAGAAGAGGGGTCATTATGCTTCCCTGGTATAACAAGCAAAGTCATCCTCTGGCAGCAGTGGGGTGAGAGAGCAGTGTGGCAGGAAAACTGCAGGGACTGGTCATCTCAGGGACCAGTCATCTCAGAGGAGCCACCTTGGTGGAGATCCCTGCCTGAACAGTGCAACTGAAACGGACAAGAAGGGCTGGATCAGAACCAACAGCTGAAAAGTGCAGGATTTAACTACTGGTTTCTGCAGGAAGGGGGAAGAGGATGACTGTGGTTATGGCTTGATAGTCTTGTAACAGCCTGCTGCTTTCTCAAATAACACGGAGTGTGCTCCGTCAAGCAGGAGCCACCAAGCACCTGCTTCCCCTGCGCCTGCATCGGGAGGCTTGGCCAAACATAAACAGGCAGGTGAAGAGGTTGAGATGATGAAAGACAATAGACCATTACCAGGGAGTTAATGGTGTTGTAAAGGAGATAAATGTCTTTGAAGTAACACCCTTAAAACATGTGACCTTTGGGCTGACCTTTCCTTTCAGATTATGGTATGCAGATTGTTTTATACTGGCTAGAGCAAACAAAGCAGGCAGAGCTAGCATCTCAGCCCCTGTGATGGGAAAGTACTTGGACATCATATCCATTTAGACATCCTGTTGTTTACTTTAGCTTGCCAAAAGTAAAACTCTGTCACAATTACTGCCTTTCAAGACACATATCTCACACTCCAAATAAAGCAAGTGTATTATTTTCACCAGAATTTCATTAATAAGACCGAATCCTGAAGACAGAGAGCCAAACCCAAACCATCCCTCCAGTGATCATAGGCTTTCTCTATTTTAGAAAAGCACTGTTATGCTTGTATGTCACTGGAGCAGGACAGTCTGGAGGACTGAGGTGAACCTGAAGGGGTCACCACTGGAAAGAGCAGAGATGCTGGAAGTACAGTGTGTGAGGCTCTGATTGAGACTGTGAGAAAATAAGCAGAACTTACCCGTTCCTCTTTTTCCAGTTGGGAGTATGCCAGCATGAATTCGCAGGTTTTTTCTGTGTATAATCACAGCACTGATTTATGTGATTAAGATTGCAAGCTCTTCTAGTCACCAGCAGCTTTCCTGCTTTGTGTTTGCATGGTGCTTGGTATAACAATGCTTCAAGCCACAGCTGGTGCCAAACACATAATAAATAAGGGTAAGAAGAAAGCTGAAATGTTATTTGAAAGGTTGCATGCACACAGTCTTTGCTCCTCTATACACTTTGAGAAAAAGCAGAAAACTGGAGTTTTTCTGAATCCAGATGCAGGGAGCTATTTCAGGTCTGCAGAGGTGAAGATGGGCACTGCTGAGTGAGGAAAAGAGAACAAATATTGGTAAGAGAGGTCCCTCACCCCTTTCAGCACCGTTGTAAAACAACTGAGTCAACTTTAAAGAACAAGGTCTGAAGATCCAAGCCAGCCTAGAGCTGTCTGCTGGGGCAGATGGGACACTGAACGTGCAAGGAATTGCTGGAGCTTAGAGAAACTGGGCTGATCTGTGCTTTCCCACACCCACCTGCAGGGGCAGCCCTGGGAATGGTGCCAGGACAGGGGGTGGAAAGGGGGCCATGGTGGGCTGGGCACATGGTGGTGCACCTTCAGCAGCCACAGAACAGACACCCACGGGACTTCTTGTAAGCCTCAGAACTGTGGAGGAGAATGGGGCTCGCAGACCTGGGCAGCAAAGCCTGAGCTGTTGCTGTGCCTCTTCCCCTAGCTGGTGTCAGATGTCCTACATGCAGCTCCTGGCCACTCTGACCCCACTCCTGGAGCTAAGTGAGGAGGCATGAACTCCTGCACCTATTTGCAGCCACATGAATGCAAAACTCGAGAATGTGCCCTGTGAATGAGTGCTGCCCGAGCCAGGGAGCTTCCTGAAATAATCCTCTGCATTGCTGTCCCACCTTCTTCCCTGGGGCTGGGGACATGTTGCAGCCCGCTTGGTCCAGCTGGCCTGGGGTCATGCAGGGCCCTGGGGCAGGGCAGCCCCACAGGGGAGGCTGGGGGTGTCTCTGGGGCTTTGCCTGTTTTTATTTGACCCTGATTTTTTGGTGACCCAGTAGGCTACAGAAGAGCCTCAGCACCAGGGCAGTTCTGGTCACCCTTTCAGAAAAGTGCCTGTGTTTTCAGCTGTGGGAAGCAAAGGGAAGGTGATGAGTAGGACCAGCACCTGGGTCCAACCTTAAAATCTTTTGAAGGGAGTAGAAAAGCAACTTTAATTACAAATGGACTTTGGTGTTAAATTGGCCTCTGGTCTAAGTAGAGAAAATCTACAAGCTTTCTAGGAAACAAATAAAGGTGCTATATGGATTTGTATGTCCCAAGGACTTGATCCATAATTACTATGTGCTTGGTGTCTTTTTTTCTAAGCTAGATTTTGTTTTCTCAAGCCTTGTCATTTAAGTGTCTCTCAGCTGCAAATGGCCAGAGGTTAGGAGAGGGCTTGGAAGATGGCACTATGTCTGCTGACCCATATTTATGCTGTCCCCTAAACTGTTGCTTTGGGATATTGAGTTAGATGGATCTTTGCCTAATGAACTTGTCTGCTCTTGAGTGCTTATAAAATACATCCTATGTTTGCATGTTATGGATTTCAAAGGGGTTTGGGTGGGATTTTGGTTTGGTTTGTGCTTTAATTAGCTGCAAACTTCAGTAAGCAGCAAAGCCAGTGGTATTTGCACATAATGCAAAATCCACCCTCAGACAGAGCTTGCTGCTGCTTTTAACCTTCCCTGTTGCCAGAAAAGAAAACCTACTCTGTTTGTGCCATAGNTGGGTGGGGGGCAGACAGTCATCCCTCAAGGAGGGCACCTGGGCTGGGGGATTTTCTCCTCTAGAACCAAAACAGAACTCGACACTGGCATGTTTTTGACTCTGTGCCACAAACATTTGCACTCCACAGAGCTTTCTTAATTTGGCTAGATGGTATTTATCCACTCCTTGGGCGAGATGGCTGAGACTCCAGGCAGTTTGATTTATGCCAGTTGTTCAATTTGTGACAAATGCTGTCAACAGTTGTTCATTTTAATTACTGTTCTTGGGCCCAGATGTCTCAAAGATGAGCTCAGCACCACATAAATACAATAAATACGGATAATATTAGCAACTCAGCTTCCTTTCTAGGGGAGGAGAATGGAGCAACCTACTGCCCTTTCTCTCCCAATATGCCTGCCTGTCTTCAGCATGGCACTGGAAGCAGCAGTAAAAAGGGGAGGTGGATTACCTTTCCTTCCTCTTTGCTGGTGGGCTGCTCATGCCTGCTGCTCCCACACTAAAATCACACCTTGATTTGTTCATCTTATAGGTACATATCACTTTGCCCAGACCACACCAGAGCAAGCCCTCTGGCCTCCACAGCAGAGCTGTTCCTGCTCCTCCAGGCTTTTGGCACAAATGGGAGAAAGAGTGGAAACAGCAGAGGTCTCTGCTCCTCTCTGCTCCCTCCAGTATTTCTAGAGACCATTGTATCAAAAGGGAAACTATAATCCTAAAAACATTTTAGCAGGACCACTTTCTCAAGGCTTTTGTTCCCTCACTGAATATACAACTCACTATATTGAGAGCTTTTTTTCACAAGAGGTTCAGTGCCTTCCTCATCCCGGTTGGAGCTGGGCTCAGAGCAGTGGCCTTAAGGTGATTATTAGTCCCAGGTCATGCATCCTTCTGTTACCTGTGGACACCCCATCACTCCCACAGGCTGTTCAGCACTTTTTGGAAAAGGTCACAGGCATAGGGACTTTGGTAAAACTCAGAAGGGATGAACACAACCCCATATCCTACCACAGTGGAAAGGCTTGTTCTCCTCTACTTCCTCCAGGACAGTGGATGTTGTTCACTAAAACTTGTCTAAAAATGTATCCAAAGCCACAACTGGGATTCCAGTGCCTGTACATAATTAATAAGCAATATGGGCAATTTTATGTCTTTATTCTAACTATCAGCTCAGAGTAGGAATTCCTTCAAGAGTGTTAAGCCATGTGGGCAACATTAGAACCTAAGCAAATTATGAGCCAAGTTGTTTACCTTGTGAAACCTCTCATATGTTAATTTTGTTCCTTGGCACTTTCTTAATTTTTTTACCACTGACTCTCGCAAAAGAATTTTCCCGTGTAACTGCAGAAAGCACTTCAGACAGCTCCTGCCTTTGCCTCTTGTGTCCTGTCTCCACTGGCACAAGGATACAAATACTGTCCTCTACCTGGCAGGGGTGGGGTTTTACATGCTTAGGTCAGGGTCAGTGCCAGGGCAGTGAAGTCCATGATCATCTGAAGAAATTCAGGTGCATTGGGAGCCCAAGTCCGTACTGACTCCGGGTGCTTTTTGGCAGGATCGGTGACGTTCCCCATCCCTTTGGGGATGTTTCCCATCGTGGGTGTCTGGGGCTGTGCCCAGGCTCAGACAGGACATGCTTCTGCCCATGGGTGACAGCCACCCCACAGCCCTCCCCTGAGCCCTCCAACGTCACGTGCCATCGGCACGCACATTCAGAGGATGAAACCAGGAATGTGACACCCTGGGGCCTGGGGCCAGCTGGAGGTGGGAGGACAGAGCCGGGAGCGCGTTACGGCGCTTGTAATCACACTGGACACATACGGTTATATTTAAGTGCTGGATGTCTGCTGGCTGAGGAGGCTGAGGCAAGACTGGACTTGATTAGATGTAATGACAAAAATGGACCAACTGTTGCTGAGAAAGCCTCTGCAGCAAAGTATTAGCTCTTTGTTATTGAGATATTACTGTCTGAGGCTTCACTGCTTTCAACTCCCCATCGTTATCTTTACAGACTTCCACTGCACTTTAAATAGGTTCCCAAGTTCAGCTCTTTGCCCTCGGCCATAAATTTAACACACTAAATATTTTCATCTGCTGTAGAACACACCACACTGTGGAACTTGTTACTTCATGGCAAATAAATACAGCTTGAAAACAGGACATGCTTTTGAAATTTTTTTTTAAAGTATAACCCTTCTCACCCTAAAAATGTTAAAAATCAACATTTTTGTTTTCCAGTATCTGAGTTAATGTATATCTTTTATTTCTTTCATTATACAGTCAGTACTGACTGTACTTCTCTGTATCTAAACATAATGGATAAAAAAATAACAAGTTTAAATTATTAAACTATTCAATTATTTAAACATTTATTTATTTATTTGCTGCTAAAAGATACAATAAATGTATTTATTTTTCAGGCTTCATTTAATATAATGGTTTTGTATATGACTACATTTATCTGCCTGTGCTCATACCCAAAAATACATCAACGTATCTTCTGTTGCGATTAAATGCACTTTTACCTTTTCTCTGATATGCTCAGGTTATTTCTACTTGTTAAAAGGTACCAGCAGAAAAGTGGATTTCTTTGCAAAATTTTATACAGAACTAAATAACCCTCAATTATACAAATCATTAAAATATATAATTTAGTTCTTTGATCAAATTAGTGGAGATTTTACTTAAGTAAGAGTGACTCTGAGAGTCTTGCCTTTACTGGCAACTGCAGTAGCTTTTAATCTTTGTGCATTGTATAAAAAGCTGCTGAAGACTCTGTACCTCCACAGCTGAACTTCCTTAGATTTATGGAGGCAGAGGTAGAACAGGCAAGAAGCAACACGCTTGTACCTAATGGCTAGGGGACTTCACTGAGGGATTTTACATGAAACAGTAGCTGGATAAAAAACAGTGATAGACATAGAATCACAGAATAAGTTAGCTTTGAAGATACCTCTGGAGGTCATTTAGTCCATCCCCCTCTCAGAGCAGGGTAAACTTCAAAGTGAAATACAACCTCAAGTTAGATCAGGTAGTACAGGGTCATAACCAGCTGAGGTATGAGTATCTCCATGGACAGGGCTGCTCTTGGGTGCAGACACCAGAGCAGCCCTGCCCTACAAAAGTCATGCTTTTTGCTCAGTTTCCTCCCAGCCCTGCGATTCTGGCTGTGCAACGCTGCAGTTTCTACACAGACCTACAGGCCAGAGAGAGATGAGGGTACTTGCCTGAAATGTGGGAATGTGGTTTAAAATCCCCTCAGGCAGAGGAAGCCTCAAACCCTTCCTTGAATGGTGGTCCATCTGCTGTGGCCAGAAATGCCGCCGACCACAGGCTTTCTTGTATTATTGATTCAAGTCCTGTGTCTGTTGCTAAAAGCATTCGGATGCTGCTTCATCCCCTTCCAGCAGCTGTACTCACTCAGGGGAGTGCCCCCATGCCAGCTCCATCCCTGTCCCTGCGTGGGGGCTCTTGCAGGCCAGTGCTGCTTCTCCCCAGGGGCAGCTTTGCTGCTGGATCGCTGCAGCTAAGGGGCTTGGTCTGGTGCAAGCAAGGCAAAAGGCACCCACTCAGACAGGGGTGCTCCCCTCCCTCTATTTCTGAGTCAAACAGATGTTTGGCTGCTTTTAATCATTGAGGAATAGAACTCAGCCAGCAGTGGGGTGCTTTGGGACAAAAGAAGCAAACATCTTCCATGTTTGGGGATGGACTCCCTTGCTCGTGGTAACCGCTGGAGAGAGTGCTACTGTTCAAGCAGGCAGGCTCCTGTTGTGGCCCTGGGGCAGCTCTGGGGGGACACCAGTGCTGGGGGTATCTTACAAACCCCCTTTTACCACCTGCTAGAGCAGGTCCTGCTCTGGGGGTAGAGACCAGGCAGCAGCTTTCATCCCTGCTCCAGATGCTGAGCACAGACAGGTCCTCAGCCCAGTGGACACATGCAGCAGCAGGACTTCAATCAGAGGAGATGATGCCAAAGTGAGTTTAGTCCTCTCAGCCATACTCCTGACATATCTTGCAGTGGCAGTCTTAAAATGCCCATTTATACCTTTCCCATGTTACTCAGCATCTCAGGGTCACACTTTTTGTATAAATACTGTTAGGAAACTGCTTACACATTTAAAAAAATATTTCAAGAACAATCATTAGAAAAAAACAGGCTCATTAACCAACTTATAGAATGAGCATAAAACAAAATAATTGTAATGCATAACTTTGAACACAGAATCACAGGATCATAGAATCATAGTAGGGAAAGACCTTTAAAGGTCATCTAGTCCAACTGTTAACCACCACCATGTTCATCATTAAACCGTGTCTCGTGTGACATATTCACATGTGTTTTGAACAATTCTGGGGATAATGACTACATCACTTCCATGGGCAGTCAGTTCTAATTCTTTACAACCCTTTCCTAATATCCAGTCTAAACCTCCTCTGGTGCAACTGGCAGCATTTCCTCTAATCCTGTTCCTTTTTACCTGGGAGAAGAGGCTGACCCCCACCTCACTACAACCTTATTTCAGGTACTTGTAGAGAGTGATAAGGTCTCCCCAGAGCCTCCTTTTTTCCCAGATTAAACCATCCCACCTCCCTCAGCCACTCCTCACAGGACTTGTGCTCCAGACCCTTGCCCAGCTCTGTTGCCCTTCTCTGGACACACTCCAGCACCTCAGTGTCCTTCCTGAATTCAGGGGCCCAGAACTGAACACAGCACCCCAGGTGAGGTCTCACCAGGGCCATCACATAATCTTGTGCTTTACCCAGATCCCTGATGCTAGCAGTGGTGTTTTCTGGACTGAGCTTCCTTTGGAGACCCCCACAGCAGCCAAGGTTGGAGCACCAACACAAATCTTTATTCCCCCCATGCCATTTTCCCGCATTTTCCATAAGGAGTAGTGGGACCACAACTGTCCCCATAATGACTTGTACATGCCCAGTTAAATATGGATATTCCAACCTTCTGTAGCTACAGCCTACATCATTTACCTCAGTCTGCACCCCTATTGCTGCAAGATGCTGGAATCAGGTCTTAGCTTGGCCAGCTCGACACCATTCCCTGCCTTTCATTGTCCTGTGGCATGTAATGAGCACTCAAACACAGAACCCTGCAAAGGATCATCTGGGGCTAGCTCCATGTCCTCCTCCTGTGCAGTTACCTGCTTTGGTTATCAGCACCTCAGAGATGGTGGTAGTGCAGACCAAGACTCCAGGCAGGGAGACACAAGGTAGGTGATTCCCACATCTGCCCCCAAGTTCAGCAAGCACGACTGAACATGCAGTGTGCTCCCTCTGGGGAAAGGATCCCGCAGAGATAATGGTATGGAGGTGTTTTACAGGGATTAGGTCCTATTATAAAGGTATACAGCATATTATATATTATAATTATTACGTGATATGCTACTTATATATAAACATGCAGTTTATTAATATATGCTTGTACACATATAAACTACTACTGTTAAATAGCTAATATTATGTAGATATGTAATATTGCATATATTATTCTGGTGGTGACAGGAACTGAGACAGGTGTTTCTGAACCTGGGACATATTCTGCTCATCATGCTTCAGTGCCACAGAGCTGCTCTGACCATGACCCTGCTGTTGGGAGCTGATCTATAGGGTTCACTCAGAAGAGAAGGCACAGCCTTTCCAGAAAGAAGCATTCTCCTGGAGCACAGAGCAGTGCCCTTCAGTTCTATGGGCTTGTAGCCTAAAGGATGGGAATTTTGTGCCTGGCTGCAGGGTAATTTTGCTGTGGGATGTTTCAGAAGGCACTTTTGTTGATCAGAGGGCAAGATATGCTCCGTGCCTCCTTGGGCATGATGGAAGTCCCAGCTTTTTTTTATACATCCTCTTGAGTGGAGATTGGATTTCCCATAGGGAAGAATCAGTGATTCAGAATGAGGGGTTTTCTGTGTATAGGAGTTTCATTTATTCTTTATCCTCAAACGAAGAAAGGTGAAGTGGCATGGAGGCAGTCCCCATTTGGGAGGTGGGGCCAACGATGCAATGATCAGCTTAGGAGTGCTCAGCCCCAAGGTCTGCGTTGGACCAAGAGGGAGGAAGGCAGAGAGCAAACCACCCCAGAGCCCTCATCCTACAGAGAAACCCCTCAAGGGCCCTTCAAAGCACAGACAATGGTCACACAGGCACAAAAATAGTGTGCACAATAGCACCATCTGGTGACTTTGGCCATCAGGTTGTATTTCCATGGCACCATATTACCCAGTGGACAATTTCCTCTCCAGTGCCTGGGCTGCTGCTCTCCATGCTCTTCTCATAATATCAGTGGTTTCAGTTCTTCTGCAGAATAAAAAACAGTAGACATAGCAGAGTCTTTCAAAACCACTCCTGCCAATCTCCCATATTGTTGCTGGTGTGACCCTGAATTTTAACATTCTTGTGTTTCAGTAAAATATGGTTTACTTTCTTCTTTTTTTGTGTTTGTTAGGTATTTGGCACATATAGTACTGCCTACCAGATGCTAGGAGAGCTGTCACAGGCCAGTTATGAAATGAAGCATTTTTCTGGCTTTCTTGATGGGTTGTTTCCTATTCCTTGGAAGCAATGTGTCACTGCACTAACACACATTCCTTCAGGTCAACAATCCCACCCTAAATCATGCTCCACTGCTTCTTCCACTGCCACTAACGCAATATTTCAAAGAAAATCCCCCACTCAAGAGTAACTTTTGTGGGATGCCAACCATGTTGTCACCCTTTTTGGCTGGCACATATAAGAGTCTTGAAGTAAGCAGTCAGAAGACAGAAACACAGCCCAGGATTACCACGAAGCATAAGTGTGCAAAGCATGTTCTCTTTCCTCTGCCTCACCTATTTTTTTATTCCTTGTTGCATGAAAAAACAAGCAGTGACAGGAAGTTCTTTTTCGTACTCCAGAGAGGATTCTGAGGGTCTTGGTTGGTTTGAGACAGCACTGAAGTAAAACATAAACACGTGAGCCCAGAGAACCTCCCTTGCTCCATTCATCCAAAGCAGAAGGAATTCTATTTATTCCTCTTCTCAACCAGCTGAGAGTGATGCTTGCTTATGGCTCTCTCCATGACATGTGCCTCTCCTTGGCTGCCTGCCAGTGCCTGCACATCACACTACAGGTGACAAAGGTGTCCCATATACCCCTTCCACTGTGCTCTCCAAACACCTCCTGACTTTTTGTCCTGAGACGTCCAGCACATGGGCTTCCTGTCAAGATCCACCTTTCCCAGAGCAGTTCAAGGGCAGCTCAGCTCCAGACTTTACACAGCCTCATTAGTTTTGGCCAGCTCTCTTCGTGTTGGTTGGTCAGCTAATTATCGGACACCTGCACTTAGATTTATTCACTCTGTACTACGAACTCTTACATGGATGTCTAATATTACAAAGTCATCATTACAATTAAATATATTACTGACTACTTGTTAGGTTATTTTGAAACATTCTGTTTTGATAGGACAAGGGGTAATGGTTTTAAACGAAAAGAAGGTTGATTTAGATTAGATCTAAGGAAGAATTTTTTTTACAGTGGGGGTGGATAAATGTCACTCTAGTGCGCAACACGAAATGCAGAGACACAGCTGAGTGAAGGCAAAGAAGAAGCAAACTTTATTTTGGTTTTCACATTATATAGAGTTTAGGGAATGACCATTGATTGGAAGGTGAAGTTGCATCCTCTCCAACCACACTGGTCAATGACAAAGTCCATCAAATTTTTCTCCTCCCAGGAGAAAGAATGAAAAACAAGAAGACAGTTAGAAAAACATGTGCATGTTTACAAAAGCAGTGTGAGAAACTCTGTCACAAGAATGAAAACATCAGAAGGCTGAAAAATGAGAGTGACAGATAAACACTGTTACAGGTTGCCCCAAGAGGCAGTGGATGACCCATCCCTGGAAACATTCCAGGTCAGATTGGACGGTGGCTCTGAGCAACCTGATCTAGTTGAAGATGTCCCTGCTCATTGCAGAGGGGTTGGACAAGATAATCTTACAGGTTCCTTCCACCCCAAACTATTCTATGGTTATCAGACACAATTGAAATGGCACTCACCTTTCCTTTGTAGATGAACAAAGCACATTTTGAGATCAGTCTTATCTGCTGTTTTGATTATGCACTTGCTTAGGGTTTGATACTCAGAGGAGAAATAGTTGCAAGAAATCATCCAGAAATTAATACCAACCTGGAGAGTTTCCTGTCTAATTACACGTGCTGGATGTGGTCAAAGAGCTGGGACATTCTTCATGACCAGTTTGTTGTCCCTGCGGTTTTGGAATGCCCTGATCCCCTGAAGGCCAAACTCTCTGCACATCCAGTGCAGATCAGTGCCACCAATTCAGGGACACTCTGGCTTTTTGCAGAGAGAAATGCTCAGATGGAAATCTGTGGCTTCTTACCCCAGCTGTCATTTTGTCCTGTGCTGAACCATCCCTGAATAATCAGGTTGCATCCGTTCTAGCAAAACAAACACAGCCAAGGCAGAGCTACAGCACTGGCACATGGTGGTCCAGGCATTGTCAGCATAGGGCTGGCTGGGCCCCTCACCCTGCCCCAGGCCTGGCAGCTTTTCCCTCCCCTGCCTGTACTGTGAACAAAGGCAGAATGTGAAAATGGTATTTTTAAATTATGGGGATTTTCATTTTGTGAACTGTAATTTTGAAGCACTAAGATCTCTGCTGGATTTCTTATGGGTGAGTCCCAAAATTCCTTCTAGTTGTGTATTTTATTAAATAATTTGTCACTGTTAGTGCTTCTGTAAGATATGAGATGAAGTGTGCATCCTTTATGGCTAGAGTAGAAGCAAGCCTCTACTGGAGAAACAATCACTTGGGTGTCTGTTTTTCTCAACTTCTTTTTCCTGTATAATATTTTAAAATTAGATCAGCAATTTTTTTAACCCCATTCTTCTCCCTACATAGGCATCATGTCCCATGCACCTTACCAGCATGTCCCATGCACCTTACCCTTTCCTGTGCTGAGGGCTGCTGAAAGGGCCAATAAGGAAAACCTGGCGGTGAAATATTACCTCAAGCATAATTTGTTTCCCCGTATTTCCTAAGTGTGTGCTTTGTTTCAAAACTTGAGGAAAGGCCAGCTTTTCACTCAGGGAAAAAAGCCTGAGAAGGTGCTCTTAGTGAAGGTGGTCAACAGATAGATAGAAGATAATATCTCCCCAAACCTTCCTGGCTCAGCTGCCTGCAAGGGCTCATACCACAACATTTCCAGAGAGGAAAGAGAAGTAACATCAACCCCTCTTGCTGAAACAGCTTCACTTGGCAAGGAGTTGTGAAAGATCATTTGGACCACAGGGAGAGAGCAAGCAAGAGTGCTCTCAGCCTCAATCATCTGCCCAGAGAGGGGCTTTGAGGGTCTCATTTTTGCCCTAACATCTATTGTTACAGTTCCTGAAATGACAATTTGACAAACACCAATTAACTGGTTATCAGAGCACGACTGCAACCCTCCTGGCCAAACTCCTGCAAAGCACAGCAGGTCCAGCCAGCACTGCCTCAAGCCCTGGGCCACGTGGCTGGAACAGCATCCAGCCTAGGAAAAATGCCAAGCTCTTGTAGGCTGGAGGTGAGGTGCTCTTCAACAGGCCAGTGCAGAGTTTTAAGTGCCTCAGGGCTTGGCAGATGCCAGAGAGAGGAGTCCTTTCCCAAGCCTCTGCCTGACCCTGGTTTCTCAAGCCAAGCCCAGTCCCGTAGCCCCAGGTCCTGCATCACTCCCATGTCCTGTTGGCAGAAGCCTGCATAGCAGTGACACCTCTGAAGGATGCCCTAAGCAAGGCACTTGGCCTCATCCCTTACCTGTTCCCGTGCCTGGGGCACCTCTGTGAGCAGATTGCCCATCCCACTTTTACTGTCTGAATCCCCTGTGGTGGCCAGGGAGGGACCTTTCACCTCTTCCAGCCTGTGCTGAAGCTCAGGTCCAGGAGCCTCTCTAGAAGCAGAGGTCAGTGACCATGAGGGTGCCTCTGGTAGCAAAGGATGGATTCCTTGCCCTAGATGGCAAATTTCAGTGCATGCTGTCATTGCCAGGGTGTGGCTGCTGTGGGAATCAAGACACAATGTGAGCCTTCTAGGGCCACCCCAATGCTAGCGTTGAGTTGGGAGCACGTTGGCATAAGAATCTTAATTCACAACATGATTCCAACAAGAGCTAAACAGTCTATTAAATCTTCTGGGTCAATATGACACTTTAAGGGTGTTTTTTCCTCTACAGAAAAGTGGGCCTAAAAATAAACGAAGCTTAAATGTGTTTTGTCTGCCATATTTTGGTCTATCAGTTTTGATAGGGCATTTCAGCAGTGGCAAGGGACAACAGAGTGGTGATGCCAGGGTAGAGCCCACCCCTGTGCCCATTTTGTCCAGTTCCTGGTCCCCAGCACACCAGCCTGCCTCTCCAGCCTCCTTTCTACCTGATGCCTTATTTCCTTCACAGCCAGTCCCTGACTCTCTGCCCTCAGGCATCAAACAGAGACTCATCTGCTGAATATCAGTCAATGAAACCTCTGTTCCAGGTCTTCTCACCATCTTGTCATCCCTTGTTTGTTACCTGCTTCACCTCCTGGTCCTTAGACACAGGGCTTACAGAGCTGCTGTGGTCCTTACTCAAAAGAAACAGGGTTTTTTTTGAGGTTTTTTGTTAATGCATAATTAGTAGCATGGCTGCTTCAGAGGAAAAGGTGCAGAGGATTCTGTATTTGGCTGTGTGCTCTCTAATGTGTTTAGTGAGTCTGAGAGAAGGAATATCTAAAAGGGACAGCAGAAACCAGGCATAAGAACTGAAAAAAGATTCCAGGATACAAGCAGAACAATTCTGAGAATAAAATTCTAGGGGTAGACACCAAGGAAAGGATGATTGGTGCTAGAAATATGGTCCCTGTTACAGAATCACTGATGTACAACTGATTCAGTGTGAAACACACAACTCCAGAAGCATACATTCCTTTGTCCCCTTTCAAGGATTTTGAAAGATGAGAATTTTCTCCCCCTCTCCCTGTGTGCACCAAGAGTATGGCTCAACTCTCAAATCCTATCTTGTCTTTACAATTTGCTCTTAAACAAATGGATAAACACAAGCTTGTATCCAGGACTGATGTGAGTGAAGTGCTCCAATCTAATTGCACCTTCTCCTTACCATGGAGGTCTTGCAGGACTGCTGTTCCCAGCACAAGTCCAGACAGAGCCCAAGTAGAACCCAACAGAAAGAGCTGCTGTCAGGACATTCTTGGTGGGGTTCTCAGCTCACTTGAATGTAAATGCCTGCCTCCTCAGGAGCCAAAGCAGGCAGATACATAACCCTTAAAGGTGAGCAACAAGGCCCACTCTTCCTGGGGACTTGGGCAGTGAGGACATGCTGTGGGTATTGGGGTGGTGGCCCACAGCAGGTGGGCTTTGAGGACAGTCTGACCTGTGTGTGGCCTGGACCAGAGCAAGGAATTGCCTCCTGCTGTTCGGGGTCTATTCTGGGGGGAAAGCTGATGGGTCTGTTCCTGCTGGTACTTCGTGGCTGCATTTTCTTGCATACGCCAGGCATCCTGCAAGACTCTGCTCTCTTTTTTGTTGTTTGGGTTTTTTTCTATTTTTTTGGTTTGGTGTGGTTTGGTTTGTGGAGGTGGGTTTTCAGGGGTTTTTCTCCCTTCCCTTCCCTTCCCCCATCCCCCTTTCCCCTTTCCCCTCACCTTCTCTCTCACCTTCTCTCTCCTGTTCCATTTTTCTTCTTTTTTTTTGTATTTAAGGATTTGTCTTTCAAAATAAGATGAAAACTGAATCAGGGAAATGATGGGAAGGAGAAAGTCCAAAGAAAATATTGGGGCAATAATGAAGACCTGGTTGAGGAAGAAGCCATGAATGAGTAAAGGATTTTATACCTGAGTTACATCTGAGTTTCACACCTGAGTTACTTCTGTCTCAGGGATGAGGGAAGTGTGGTTTCCCCAGTGAGAAGGCAGCAGCAGGGTGGCTGGGGGTGATTGCCCAGCAGCTGGGGTTGCAGCAGGGGCAGAGTCACCTCTCCTGACCCTGGATGTCCTGAGGGCCCAGCCTGTCCCCCCCAGCAGCACCTCAGGGAGAGCAGTGAGGGTGAGAGGTGCCTTTCTCAGAAGCAGAAATACCAGACATCCTCCACCTCAGAAAGGGGACAAAGGGTCAGAGGAGAAAGGCTTGTCCATGAGAAGATAGAAAGAGGTCAGTTTTCTTCATGTTTCTGCTCCTGCAGGATTATTTAGTGAAAAAAAAATACTGGGCTACACTAAACACTCAACTTTTCTGTAACCATAACTATAGAAAAATTCTTGTGATTTGCTTGTAAACCAAAGTGAGTTCTTTTACAGTGCACCTTTTTGACAAGTCAGGAAAATGTAGCTTTTATCTAATGAACACCCTCTGCCCCCCTCACCCCATGCACCATACATACTTTCTGAATCCCAGACAACTCACAGATATCAGTACAAAGATGAAGGTAAAACAGTCATTACTTGCATGGCTAGGGGGCATCTGATGTAAAGTGCATTCCCTGGGTTTTGGGTTATGGTTTGTAAAGAAGTGCAGAACACTTTCATCTCCCCTTTCAGCCCGTCTGTGGCTTCAGTTGACAGGACAAAATGTGGCACAACAGAGCCAGACAATAAACTATTGTACAGTGGAACAGGAAGCAACAGGTAGTGTTTAGAGGAATTAAATTATTTTTGGATCTGATACTGATAATCAGTTTAGGCAAGGGATATCCAGTGCAAATTTATACAACATTTTTAAAAGACTAGGAGCACTCAAGGAACAGATAAGTTGAAGTGCAGTATAAATGAACCATTCATGAACTCTGAGACTTCCTTGCCTGCATACAAAACACATGAGAACAGACCTTGTTGCCTGTCATCCCGGACTTTTTTTAATTAACAGTTGTGAGCCATTCTTGTGGAGCATGTCCGATACTGGTGAAACAGCTTTGTGCCTTTTGCAGAGGAACAGAGAACATATTAATATGTCATTCCTGGAAATACAAAAAATACTGGATATCGTTCTGTCTTCAAAAATCTGTATTTCATACAAATGATAATGTGAAACCTTCACATGACATTCATCTATTAAAAACTGAGGCACTGGAAGCCAGTCTAATGTGCAGCTATTTAAAACAGCTGCTAGAGCAACGCTTATTTAATTAATCTAAGCTTTGTGACATCCTAGATGTCTGTGGAATGGTTCCCATCCAAAGCCATGCCACTTTTTGAAAGTAGCCACCATAGATGGGCCAGAGGTCCCACCTGTTCTAGGCAAAAAATGCTGGAATCACAGTGGTGTGGGTCAGTAAAGTTCTCTGCTCTCGTGGTGTATATTTATATATAGAAAATGCCTGTGTCTGCAGCCCTTGCTTCAGGTCTGCTTGGCAGGACCCCTCCCCTGCAAGGCTGTGCTGGGCACTGTCACCAGCCAGGCAGCTGAAGGGGAAGCAGCACTGACGCTTCCTTTACAGGAAGGCAGGGGATAAGAAAGAAAGCAGGCTCCTCCTGGTTATCTAGTAAAAGCAATAAAGGGCTTTCTACAGCTGTCAGGATGACCCAGGGAAATCTACCAGGCAGCATCAACTCGACCCTGTTTTCTGTCCCAAAGCCAGAGAGTTGACACGTCAAAACCTTGCTGTCAATTCCTGCCTCAGCCCAGATCTCTCTGGGGGCTGATCCTGCAAGGTGCTGAGCACCTCTGAGCAGAAGCCTGGAAACCCTTTTGTCCTGACAGCAAAATACATGAGAAAGTATTATTTGCAGTCAATGGGGCCCAAACTGGAGTGTTTGTTCCCATTGTGCCCATTTTCACTGTCATTCTGCAGTGTTTGCACTTCAGACAGGTATATTTTCTATGGGGTGTGTCCATCTGAGGTGCCCTGTCACCTGCTCAAGGCAAAGCATTCACCTGGAACTACATAAACAGACTTAAGTCAAGTGAAGAGCAGCTCCAGCATCTTTTCCATCTAGTCCCAAACAGCTATTGCAAATAAGGGGAATATTTGTTTGTGTGTGCTGTTCTCATCTGGCCTGGCCCTAAGATATCACCAGTATAGGTATGTAGAGGATGTTTGTCAGAACTGAGCTCGTGCTGTCAGGAATCCTTAGAAATGAGGGGAAATCAAGGACAGATGTAAAAAAATTGTGGGGTTTTTTTTAAAGAATGCAGAAAAAAAATCTGATCTTTTCTGAGAATCTGTTGTTCCACATCTGGAGACATCCAAGGGTAAAACAAGAAATTTAAAGTGTACTTCAAGTGAAAATATTAACTCAAACTTTAACATGGAGCTGCTACCAGCATCTTCATTTTATATAATGTAAGCACATATGCCACCACAGCTATTAATTTCCATGCACAGAAACTTTTGAAGGCACAGCACCAGCTGCTTAAATATGTCTATAATTATTCACGCATTAACACCTACTGAATTAGCAGCATTAGCACCTCCTGAATCATCTTGTATGCATTTAAATAAATTAGGGCTGGGATTCAGTAGCACTGGCCTGGGAGGCTGTAGTTGCTGGAGTTATGGATGCAGTGCTGCTTGACCTGCAGAGCAGGTGAAAGGTGTTGCAAATGCCTTTTTGAAAGAGCTTGCCCTCTAATTGGCAGCAGTGCAACCCATCAGGCAATGGTGGTTGGCACTGAAATATATTTCCTCTGATTCTTTGTTTTTGTTTCAATTGAGGAAGATTCTTATAACACCTTCTCTTTTTTTTCATTCCTGCATTTTTCTTACTAGGCCCCATTAGGAAACTCGCGTTTCTCCATCCATCTCAGAGCTTATTTTATGTGGAAATATTTCAAAACTCACGCAGCTCTTGTTCATTCCCATACAATTGAAAGAAGTTCAAAGTTGGGCAGGGCACCAAGTCAGCAGACATTAATAACATTACTTGCAACCATTCAAAACCTGTCATTTGTTAAGTCTGTCCCTCTCATTCCAACAGACATAAATCATGTGTCTGAATGAGCTCCTACCCACAAAGGAGAGCTGATTTTAACATCTAAGCCTGTGCTGTCACCACCAGGATTTTTTCTTTCCACTATTTTATTTTTGAGTCCAAGACCAGAAGGAAGGTGACTCAGTGCAAATACACCCCAGGAACATTTTGGGAAAAGGAGTAAAGCAACTTCTGCATGAAAACTTCAGCTCTTCCCACTCAGATCCCACATACATATCCAGCATAGCAGAAGCATCCTTCACATCCCACTGTCAGCACCTGCATCAATCAGGTGGGGAGAGGGGCTGCCCAAGTGGAGGGCTGCCCTGAGCAATGATGGAGCTCTGGAGGGACCCTCCTCCCACACAACCTATCTCACTCCTGCCACCTGCTCTTCAAGCACTGAAAAGTCTGTGTCCAGTGACATCCTTCTGCAAAAGACTTGTCAAATCTGAAGAGTAAATCTTGACACCATCAGGCCAAATTGCCATGGGGCTGGTGCTTACAGAACATCCCACTCTTCAGGCAGGCCCTCATCCCTGCCCTCACCCTTCTGGTGCAGGCACCAACATGCTGCTTCCTCTGAGAGAGCCTCCCAGGCACTGGGGACTGACCTCACAAAGTGAAACACAAGAAATTTCATTTAAAACAGAAGAGAAAAACATTTTTATGTGGAGGGCAGTCAAGCACTGGTACAGGCTGACCAGGGACATGGCAAAGTCTCCATCCTTGGAGATATTCAAAGTCTGACAGGGCACAGGCCTTATCAACCTGCGGCAGCTGATGGTGTTGGAGCAGGAGTTGGACCAGACGATCTCCAGAAGTGCCTGTGAGCTTCAGATATTTTTCCATACTGTGACTCTGTGACTTTGCCTCCCAGCTACCCTCAGACACTGTATTTCTGCTGTGTGCCTCCCAACTCTAATACATCTTGAGTCCAAACCACCTTGCTGTGGCCAGAAAATGTCCTCTACTGTACTGCGAGGCAACAGCCTTGAGAGCACATTCACCCTGGGCAGGAGTGCCTGCTGCCCTGCAGGTCATGGAAAAGAGGCATCCTTCCCTTTTCATGCATTTCTGTACATTCCTTGCTCATGTCTGGTGCCCACAACTAGGGCTGGGACAGCAGGCTCTGGAAGAACAAGGTGCCCAGGACTGTGCACAGCTGCAACCCTGCAGCGCTGTCATCTTCCCACACACTCAGTGTCTGAGCAGCACATGTGGCTGTAGAGGATCATGGCAAGTGCTGTCCCAACCACAGGCTTCCTGCCATGGGAAATTATAGTGACTGGGAAATTGTAGCTTTCTGGGACAAGCCATTACAAAGAAGCTCTTTAGAACCTGCTCAAGTTTGCTGTGCTCAAGTAGGCCTGAATCACTCTAGCTGGCATTTTTTGTTCATACTTTCACTCATTATGAACTTGGGGATTTAAATTTTATTTATTTTGCAAAAACACCTAAGGATGATTTTTGCTTCAGCAAGAGTTGTGGAATCTCACTCCCTAGAGGTATTAGTTTCTATATCTCTGGAGCTAGGCAAGATGATGACTCAGGCCTCTAGTCTATGAGTAACTAAGAAAGTGCTAAACCCAATCCTATTTGTCACAGTAAAATCCAGGGACTGCATGACCACTGTGACCTCCAGCATCCTTCTCAGAGTCATAATGCATCCTCTGGAATCCTCACATCAGTCTGTTTCTGCTGACAAGTTTCAAACCAATTAGAAGTTTCAGTCAGCCACAAGTTGCTTGGGCTCCTTCCTCCTAGTGAATAATCTCATGTGGAATAAGCAATCAGGCTATCAAGAACCTCAGTAAAGTCTTTGCTGATTTAAAATGCTGCAGCTGAGTGGCTTCCCAAGATGGTGAAATGCTTTGTAGATGTTGTCTTCAACAATTTTCAATCTAAGGCTTGTTCCTTTGCCTTTTTGGGAAACTTCCAGACATTGCTCTCATTTTTGCAAAGCCTTCAGCTCATATTTTATACCCTCTTTTAATTCCTTCTCTGACATCTCCAGCTGCTTCAAGTCTTAATTCCAACTGCAAAGTCTGTGGGTCTTGTTTTAGACCTTGTCTGTGATTTTTTTTCTTTCCCTAATTCCAGACAAGTAATTTTGATATCTCCACCATTTGGTTCTTCTCAGTTCAATGACACCATCAGCTCACAACCCTTTTGCCATGACTGCTTTCCTGCCTGGCTCCTGGTTGTGCTTCCTGACCCAGGCATTATAGGGAGCTTTCCTGCTCATTTCAATTAAGAAAAGTAGATGGCAGAATCAGGGATTTCACTGACGTGATCCCTCTCAATTACAAAAATAAAAAAGAGAAAACATGTTCTACAATCATGTTTGGACTCAAAATAGCAAGATACAATTTCTTTGCTATTTCTATCCCCCATTCCCAGGCAGTACTCTACTCCAGGATCACATTACAAACACTTCCTTCTGGCCATCTTTAGCTGAACTCTGCCATTTTTGCCTACTTTTCTGCTGACCTGGCTTCATTTTTCATGCTTCTACCACAAGTAACAGTCAGTCACCTGCTACCTGCCCCAAATGAAACCTCTCTGTCCACACAGCTTCCCTCCCACCAGCCCTGCCCACTGTTTCATTGATGGATTTTTTTGTTTTGCTTGTCTTATATTTGCAATGAGCTTCCCCATTTCCTACAAGTAATGTGTAGGATGATTCATGTTGGCTTGTGTTGTGAGTAAGCCTAGGAAATGTCCCTGGGTGAGCAGCACCTTTGCCAT
This sequence comes from Leptocoma aspasia, assembly GCA_013399835.1. Lineage (NCBI taxonomy): Eukaryota > Metazoa > Chordata > Aves > Passeriformes > Nectariniidae > Leptocoma > Leptocoma aspasia. The sequence goes on along the minus strand of VXAX01007539.1, from coordinate 516,856 downwards.
CAAGCAGCTGTAGCCAGCACACCCCCTTTCCTACCACATCAGTAAAGGGGGAACTGCAGAATACTCTCAACCACAGGTAGCAGTGGTGTCACCACCTTATCTCAGCCATCCTGGCAGTTTCTACTTCTACTCCCTTTCTGAAGTTCTTGGGTCTTTGAAACGAAAACATTCTGTGGCCAGAAGTAACTGATACAAGGGATGAAGGTACAAAGGATGATTTCCATGTGAGGATGAATTTATCAACTATTGTTTGTACCTGTAAAATGCAGGAGCACATCTCATGCCATCCTCACCAGTCACCTCCTGACTACTTACTACACTTTTTTCTTTAGCTTCTGAACTCAACCCATCTTGCTCCTTATAGATATATAGATATAGATATAGATGTATAGATATACCTGCAAAAGCCAAGGCAGCAGCACCAGCCCTGGACACTGTCAAGGCCCCAGCTTTCCCTGGAGATAAAGGACACCTGGCCAACAGCATCTGTAGGAGCCTATATCTGAGCTAGCATTTAGATATGCTAGCTTTAGATATGCTGCTTAGAAGTGCTTTGGGGTCAGTTAGGGACCAGTCTGGGACACTCTACTGTCCAGCAAGCCATTTTAATTTTTTCAAAGATCAATATATTCCCAGAGCCAGATGCAAGTAGCTTTTACAATATCTGCATTTTTGCTTTACTCTATACCCTGTTCCTACTATCCCAAGAGATTAAAATTTGATTGCTACTGTCCAGGGAAACCAGAAACTGACTGCAGACCAGTTAAAACATAGTTGTTTTTTTTCCTGAGCCATCATCAAAACAGCATTGAGTTTTGCATGGTTGCAAGGGTACCAGAAAAAGAGTATCAGATGCATACATAGCTTAAACACCCCCCTTCCACCCTCACAGGCACACACACCCAGAGCAGAGACCAGGAGGAACACTAAAAAGCTCTGTAGAAGTATTTATTTTAAAAATAGAAGCTATAGCTCAGCTCCACACTGACTTGCATGACAGTTGCCTGTGCTGATTCTTCGCAGGGGTCTGTGAAGCGTTGCCTGTAGCAGCCAAACAGGCTGATAAACCCCTGCCAGGTCCTGCAGGGTTGGAAGGACTCAGCACAGTGATTCTCACAGCCAGCCAGCACCACCACTCTGTATTGACATTGGCAGGGCTGCATGGGTCCATCAGAGGGAAAGTGGTGACATCATGCAGCCTTCATCCTTCCACGGTGACCCACATCAAAGGCAATTTAATCGCTGCCCAGAGGAATGGACATTCTGTAATATACAATGAATCACGTTTGGAAGTCCTAGGAGGTCATACACAGCTCCTGGCAAATCCAGTGGAGGAAGGTGATGTGGATGACAGCAGATCCCAGAGAGATTGTAACTGATGATGAACTAGCCCCCTCAAAGGCTTTGCCCTGCACACTGTAATGCCTGGACATGGACTTATCAGTAGCCCTGTAGGGACACTAGGCATCATGGTTATCCCAAGTGTTAATACAGCTCGACAAAGAAAATTCTATTGTAAATGTTCTTGGTCAGAAATGACTAGGAAGGTTAAATGAGTTGAATATCCATGTTGTCGATTTAGCTGCACACAGCTTGGTACCCCAGTGATGTTCTAGGCTGCCTTTCCATGTCTGCTGGGCAAAAAGCAAGGTCCTTTAGCCATGCCTTCCACCAGCAGCCAGCTCCCTTTGCTCTCTTCCTTCAGCAGTACTTCTGCACCAGCAAGGGCATAATGAAGGACCATTACTTGCTTAGCCCTACCCCTGCTCTTAAAGAGCTGTGTAATGTCTAATTGTATCTCAAGACCAACTTGAAGCTATGCACTGACATTTAAGTACTGTTCTTTGTTGACCACTGTTACACGTATCAATTTTTACTTACACGCTCATTTGTCTATAAAAATAATGTGTTCTTCATGATTGGATATCAAAAAATGGTAAATAAAAATGTTTGTGAGGCTCCCTTGCATGTCTAGGTCTGCAAAACATTAACTTAAAACTTGAAAAGTCCAGAATATGCAGGGAGATGTAGTATCTTTAAAGTTCAGTCTTATTGCTCACTGCTAGCTAGGCCCATTCAGAAAACCAGGACTCTATTTTGTGTGAAACATGAAGGTCAATATATTTTATTTCTCTGTAGAATGAAATCAAAATACAATATTCTCCATGGAGGCTACCATGAAAAAACAGATGCAGAAGACATCTGGTGGCCCTACAGGTGACCTAGATTCTCTAGTTTAGCTGAGGGGGTTGAATCTCAGTTTCTGATATTCCAGGTTCTCTCCAAGGAAAGGTAAAATTCCTTCTGGATGTGAGAAACTTACTCAGCAGCTTCATTTAGGTAGTGCTGTGTTTTAGCAAAATGTTCTACAATTATATTTTTGGATGAATCTGTGATTCTGTGAAGCATTTCCCACTAAATGCCTTGTTCAGCTGGATAACAAATGTTTTATTCTGGTTAGTCCTACAGATGAACTCATTGGAGTCACACCTTGTCTGTCCACCAGTACCAGCTCCTCCTGCACTTTAGTACCTCTCAGGGAGGAAAGATCATAAACATTGAAGAGACGCAATGGGAGTCTCTGGATATCTGAAATCAATTGAACACGTGTGGGAAACTCTTAGGATACAAGTGGATGTGCCTGCTGGTGCAGCTACCCCTCTCAAGCCCAACCTGTGCAAGGCCAAGGCTTCTTGGTCATGTACAGCCTCCCTGTGCCTCTGCCCCCACCAGCTGAAGGCACTCTGGATTCTCAGCCTCTGATAACACTTCAGTGTTGTGCAGGTACTTCAAGATACTGAGAACAGTAGAGAGCAGGACATTTGTGAACAGCTGCCTGGGAGACAGAGGTGAGTGGAGACCTTTGCCTTTTTTATGAGCATATTGCAGCTGCTGGCAGGTCTCTGTTCACAGTTGACAAAACAGCAGAGGAAAACAAAAGAGGAGAGGAGGCCTGTGTCTGCATCTGCAAGGGATTGGGAATCCACAGATTATTCACTCCAGCTGCAAGTTTCATCATGAGCAACTTCAGCAGGAAGAGTTTTCCTACTTGCCAAAAAGATCACCTCAAAGGGTTTAGTTGTCCTGAGCTGTGCTGAGCAAAGTAGAAATGTCATTATTTCTTTGATCAACAGTTCAAAGTGGGACTCGAAATGCTGAGGCTGTTTGCAAACTCATTTTCAGCTGAACCTAAAAATGTTAAGGGCAGAACTTGTCCAGAACTGGTAGTTACCATGTGGTGATCCACTCTCCCAGTCAGGTTCCAAACAGAAAAGTGAAGAACTTTTTAGATTTTCTCTAAAAACCTGGCAAGTCACAGATTTCCTGAGTCAAGTGAGAAAGCTGCTATTTGCATAAACCACTTTCAAAGTCCTTGTATGAGAGAAGTTTTTCCTGGTCTGAATATGATCAAATCAGAGCATGGAACAGTTCACCAGACTCACTCCAACTCCTCTGGCCATCTCAAAGGCAAAGCTGATGGTTTGAGAGGAGCTAGGGACAGATTTCCCACTGACATCACTTTCCCAGCTATGACAGGAAACCACGATGTCTTTATTGTTCAGGTGTTTAATGCAGTCAGAGCAGTCAGTAATAAAAAATAATGACTCTGTGTATGTAACACGGACCAAAATCCAGTGATATGCAATTCTGTGCAGTCCTCAGGCTCCCTCCATATGCTGCTGTCAGTTGCATTCCTCTGTTGTGTAACTCTATAACATCTTTTCCCTATGAAATATAATTGCATGTGTCTTTTCCTGAAGCTGGCAAGAAGATCTCTCCCATGTACTGCAGGGTTCACTCTGTAAGGGCCTCCACAGAAAGTGAACATTGGAAACAAGGTATAGAGGATTATGCTGCTCCAGGCACTCCAAATCACACCTACCTCCTGCCTCCACTGAAACACGTTCTGAGAGCTCATATTTTCTACTACTACAGCTAGTGGGAATCCTCCCACCCTTTCTTCTTTCCTGTGTGATTAAGTCAGCTTTTTTAGAAAAGCAGGTTTGCAGGAAGTTGTACTTCTGGCGGCATGCTTGCACTCCTGCTTAGACCTAGATGCAGTCCTAAAGCCTAGAGACAGTACTACCCATACTGCAGGTCTGGGTCTAGTACACAGCACATCTGTCACTAAGCCCTGGGGCCATGACCTAGATGATGACCAGTGCTGTGCCAGGAAACCTTCTGCAGTTCTGGAAAACAACCTCAGCTCCCTTTTGGAGATACACTGGATAGGATGTATGTTCATGTTTTGACACAGTAAGCAGGATTTAATTGCCTCAGCATTGGACTTTTGGGGTATTTGAGATGCCTCAGATGGTGTCACCTGGCCCCAAGCAGCTGGAGAGTGGAGTTTCTCATAAACCCTCTCTCCACCTACCACCAGAAGATGTCTTGGTGTGTCAGGTCCTCTCAAGTGTCACTAGTGTCTGCAGCTGGGAAACCAGCTGGCTGGTTGGTGCCTTCACTAGGAAACTCCCAAGGAGAGGGTAGAACACAAGTATAAATGCTTAAATAGACACTCACGGTTTATGGCTGAACTACTCATTTTCTAAAATGGTTTGGAAGTGATTTTATTGTCTGACTTAATTTGTAAACAGCAGTGCATCAGCTTACATGTGTGAATGTGTATTTTCTCCCTGTTGGTGAGTGTGTGTGTACCAGTACCAGCACACAGGTAACACTCAAAAAGCACCTAAAGCAGGTGGAGGTAATGTAGGTCTGGCTTAGCTCTAGATGTAGATCTTAGTTCCTTCAAAGTCAGGAGGTGTTTGGATCTGAGGTTTTGCAGCAGACAGAGCCCTGCAAACCTCAGCTTCATTTGCTCCCTCCTTCTGTCTCCCACTGTGGAATGACAGAGGAAGGCAGGCAAAGCTGACTGCCAAGTGGGCATAAATGAAGGGGAAAATTCCTCCTAGTCTCTGCAGGGGAGTTCATGTCTATGCTGGTGCAAAAGGCCTACTTACCTCAATTTTTGCTTGTCCAGTTCCAAGTGTAATTAATTGATATAAAATTATCCAGCCATTTTTCAAATCCTGACCCATTGTTTGAATCAGTGGCCTCCTGCAGTACCAAATTCCACAGGTTGACTACATACTGTGTGAAGTAATATTTCTATCCATTTACTAGCCATTAATTTCTGACCTTTGGGAAATCTGAAATATGTATGACCATGTGAAGGACCTTGAGCCATTCATAGTTGTGTGTTGTGCAAAACACATTTGTTCATTTAACCAAGTCCCAAGTTCATTTGGCCCCAACTTGAGCACCAGGCAAGACAAATTAGCCCAGAAAGCAAGAGAAATAGCAAGAAGCAAGCTGCCAGCTGTTAGATGAGCAAATGGGGAGCTACAGAGATTCCCAGAGCCAAATTGTTATCTTATTTATGCTAGCATAAATCTAAAGTAACTGCACTGAATTACCCTGGATTTATCCTTCTGTAAAAGAGATCAGAATCTGACACTCACTTTGGAAATTTCCTTCCTCTGATTTCCATTCTTCCTAGAAACAGAATGAGACACCATTGTGCCACAGCTTTGTCAAATATTTCTTTACAGAAAAGTATCAAATAACCAACAGTTCTGAGGAAAAACAAAATCCCTTGGAAAACTTTCAATAATCAAGAGAAATCTCACAGTTTTACAAATACAGAGGTTGCAATACCAAGAGAATCAGACAGAATTAACATTTAAAGTGTCCTTTGTCTCTTTGGTCCCTACAACTATCTGCTTCTGTGCAGTCCAGTTTTGGGTCTCAGTCAAATCCTAGCTGTGGAACTGAGTTTGTTCAGTGAGAAACACAAAGAAAGAGCAGGAATGGAGATGTTGCAGATGAAAGAGAAAGAGATGCAGGCAGGTTTGAATGTGCTCTATAAATTTAAGTGCCCTCTCTTGTTCTTTGCTTTATTTTCTCTTCTCATTGTCCCTTACAATTTTATCACAAGGTTGCTGCAAGAGAGAAGAAAAACACAAATATTGCAAAAGAAATGCAAAACAGGCTAAGCAATATAATAGCATGTTATTACGAACCAGCCTGTCCTGAAAAGAAAATTACTGCTTCCCTCATTTCTAGTAAAGTCCTCAGCATATTTTTTCTCACACATACAATTTTATTGCCAGGGTGTTTTACGAGATGTGCTCAATTTGCAAAAGTAGTTCTGAAAAGTTTCTTAAATTATTACCTTGCAAAACATTCTAGGGTATTTAATTGAAATGGCATCACTCTGTTTTAAAACATTGTAGTGTTAAATAAACTTGACCCGTAGCACCAAAGCACTCATTTTTCTCCCACTGCGTCATACCCTTGAAATGCATGTGCACAACACCCTGACTTCTCCAGCTGAACAACAAATGCAAGCCCCCATCAAAAAATAACGACACTGCCACCTTTCCTCTTGCCACTGAGACTAATAGAGGAACAAGCTTTAAGAAAGAAGTGGCCTCATCTTAACTACCAATGGAACATAAGATTGAAGGAGAGAGGTATTCCAAGTATACAATTGTGCTCTGGGTCCAGATCCCACTTGTGGAGTCCCAGAGCTCTGCCTACAGCCCCAGCTGGCAGCCAGCTCTGCCTGCCCATGCTCTGGGGAGCAGAAGGCAGGAGGATCACACCAGGAATGTGGGGTCAGAGCCATAGGCAGCAAGGGGACAATGCCCCCAGCAAGACCCAGGGTGACCCAGGAGAAGTCACCATTGCACAGCCAACGTGTGCATGGTCTCAGCTAACCCTGCCCCTCACTGGGGCTGTGGATGTTTCCAGCTGCCTGCCAGGAGCCATGTATAACCTTTGCAAAGCTCACAGGGCACAGCCCCTCATCTCTTCCCCCTCTCCACCCTCTGATGGCTGTCCATCTTCCAGCACCAATTTATTTTTTATCAGAATTACAGAAGAGGAAGGCACAGCTCAGTCCAGTTACCCAAATTGCATAATTGTGCTGTATATGTGAGGACCAGTAAAATTATTAGCTCCTGGCATCAAGCCAAGAATCCATTAATGATAAACTGGTATCTCTCCAGGAATGTAAAATGTTTTACTAAATAAACATTAAAGCCAGAAAACTTTCAACTTCTGTCACTAGGTAAAACTTCATTGTGACTCTCTTGGAAGGAGGAATAGCCAGGAGATGGGCAAGGAAACTTTGTTACACTAGATAAAAAACTATTTAGTACCAAGAGGAGCTGGTGTGCTGTGTTTTTACAGTGATTTACAAAGCATGATGAATGAAGATCAATGCTTTAATGGGATCAACACACTGACTAGATGGAAAGAAGGCACTGGTGTGTGCAGGCAGAAGGTTCCATCATGCAGGATGACACTCAGAAATCAGCTCATTGAATTTTGTACCTGTTCCTGTGTGGCATCACTGTGCTGTTATTTATGGTTTTCCAGTGAAAGAGACCTGCAAATTGGAAATACAGACATTTAAGTTCCCACAATTCACAGGAGGCCAGGGAAGTGGTCACAGCACCAGCCTGAAAGAGTTCAAGAAACATTTGACAATGTTCTCAGGCACGTGGAGTGACCCTTGGAGTGTCATGTGCAGGAGCTGGACTTAATGATCCTGATGGGTCCCTCTGCATATTCTATAATTGTATGATAGCTGAGACACAGAAGGAATTAATCTCTTGGAATTCATGAGGAAAAGAGAAAGCATTGTTATATGGCTCCTTCCGGGTCATGCCATTGAAAGGATTATGGTGTACTGAAGGTGGGATGCAGGACAGATATTAATAAGGCCAAGGGGTGACTTAAATAATGGGCAGCTAAAGACAAGAACACATGACAGGAAGTTTTGAAGGCTTTCAGGGGCAAGGCTCCTGTAAGAAATCCTGTGGCTTTTCTAAACTGACACACAGTCAAAGTCATTGCAGAGAAGCAGTTAAAATGTATATGCTGCCAGATAGAGCATTGCACAGAAATAAGAGAGCCAAAGGGTCGGTGTAAGCTAGTGTCACCCTTCTGGGAAAGAGGGTGGGATACCCACAAGAATCTGAAATCTGCAGTGACAGCACTGGGTGCAGCCTCAGTGGTGCACCCAGCCCCAGGCATCCCGCCAGGTGTTTCATACTCTGCACAGTTTTGTCTGCAGAGAGCCCATGGAGCTTCTCCTGCCCTGCAGCCCAGAAGTCAACTTGTCTGTTTGGCAACTGGTGTCCCAAATACACAAATATTCTTCCATCCAGGTCTTCCCCAAGGAAGGGACCTCTGTGGTGAGTTCAGAGCACCCAAAATGTTAGGTTGTCAGTCCATATCTGAAACTGTTCCTGCAGCCTTGAAGAATCTTCTCATGTCTGTTGTTCTTACCCTCTGCAGAAGAAAATCAGTCTGAGACTGAAAGAGGTGGATGTGGTCTCAGCTGCAGGTTGCATATGAAAGGCACCCATGGCACACTTCCATCCAGCTTCCAAGGCCAGCAGAAGAGTCTGAGGAGAGTACTGAAGATATAAGAAGGCAGAAGGAACAAGTCTGCCAGAGGGAATCCAGCTTGCCATGCCCAAAGGCAGTGTGCTTCTGCCAGGGTGAAGGCAGAAGCTACTGTTTGAACAGAAGTTGGGAGGCAGGGGCTTGTAGGGCTTGGGGGTATCTGCAAGGGGTAGGAGGGAGAAGACTCAGAGGGAGACTAGAGCACAGCCTAGATCAGTTCCTGTGGTGATTGAAATCCCGAGCTACAAGGGTAGATTGCTTGGGCACACTTTGGCCTAGAGGCAGGGGTTAGCTGAATGCTGCCATTCTGTGCTTGAAATTTTACTTCCCCATTTGCTCTCTGTTGATTTTTACACAGGATTCTCATCTGCACAGACATGTACCAATTGGCTTGACTGCAGCTACATCTATGAAGAAGAAAGTGGTTTAGAGCCAGATCCTCAGCTGGAGTAAATCAAGCAGATGTGGACTCAGGCCAATTGAGACCATGCATGACATCTCCCAGTTTCTCCTCTCAAGCTGTTATATTAAACTAAACATAAGATACAGTAGCTCCCTATCTTTGCCTTTTTTTTTGCACACTGATATTTTGTCCAACTTCACTTGCCAGGGTAAATACAAGGAAGGTGATCACATTAAAATTGTATCCAAATTGCCAATGACTCACCCTCTCAGACACTTGTAAGGAAATATGGGGATAGTTGCCACCACTCACTGTCTTAGGAAAGCAGAAGCATAATCCATGAGGTCCTGCATAGATATCAGACCTGAAAGGTCTTTATAACTACACCCCAGTGTACAGGATCTAAGAGCCAGCCCTGCAGGTACAAGAGGGTCTGGGCAGCCCTGCCCAGGCACCACATCCCTTGAAGCTTAATGGTGAAGAGATGCTGCACCCCACAGGGCACTGCCCACATGAGACCACCTGATGCTGAAATGAGAAAAAAAAGACCCAGCAGTACACCCTTTCTGGGGCTTCTGCAGGATGCCACCATATCACTCTCCATTTCACACTGAGCCACCTGAAGGCTGCTGTCTCTTGTTTGGTAATATTTGCAGAGCTGGTGGGCTCTGTGAGGTGTTGGTAGGAGGTGCTTTGCCCTGCCTTTTCCATTAGCACACTAGTGTGAAAGGGACCATTATACAGCTCGTTCCAGAAATTCAAAAGGATCCCTCAGCACCATGGGCCCTCCACTGGTCAGGCAAGCCAACCAGAAAGGTACTTTCATAAGCAGACAAAAGCTTCAAGTAGCCTTTGCAGCACTGTGAGTCTTGTACCTGGAAATCCAAGAGAAGCCATGAGTGTTCCAGCACACCATGCCCTGGAACAGATCATGGGCACTTTCATCATCTGCAGTGCCCAGAAGGGCAGCCCACACCCCAGCCCATTCCTCTGAGGCTGGTTAAATTGGCTTTTATGCCATTTTGAGTACTCAGGTGTGCTGCATGACAAACAGCAGCTCTATATAAGGCATAAAGCCAGAGTCAGGCCCCTTGGCTCAGATTCCTTTGGAACCATATTTCAGTGAGGAAAAGGTTGTATATAAAAAAAGATGCTGGGTTTTTTCCCCTCCAACAGCTTGCAAATAGCACAGAAGTATTCACTGGCCTGGACTTCCTAATTCCATAGAGATCATTCCTGTGTACCGCCCGTCTAATAAACTGATGAACAATGATTGTGGCATCCAAAGGTGGCCGGTGACTTGCTGGTCTGCAGCACTCAGGGGAGGTTCTTTGGTTTTCACATCTGGCCAAACTCTAACACTTGTGTGACCTTTCAAAATCAGGGGAACTTTCTATGAAATACACAGGCAGCCAAATATTTAGGTCTGAAGAGTTATTGTGGGACATTACTTACTTATCACAAACACAAAACTCAGGAGAGACAGAGATGTCCAAAATTTGGATAGCATGTCAACTCTTCACATTAATGCACTCTCTCTATTATTTCTCTATTATTACACAGAAACATTATAGTTCTCCAAGAGCTTAGTCAGAGCCTGAGTTTGATAGGAATAGATACCCAGCTCCATCATCCCAAGGTATTGATCAGGACTTTCCTACAGCAACTATGTGCCCTAATTACAGATAGTCCTCTCACTATAAAAGCAGCTCTTCTCCTGTCACAACGATACTGAGCACTATTCCTCCATAAAGGTCATGGAAATCGAAGTTTGGTTTCCTTCCTGGGTCAATAACAACACATTTACTCCCCACCAGCGCAGGTGGTGTGACCCTCCACCACCACCCACAGTGGGCCACAGCAAGACCTGCCACCAGCTGCTGTGTGGTAGCCTTTGGACAGCTTCCAGCAGCCACTTTATTCCCAGGGTCATGTCACTGCCACATGAGGCATACACCACACTTTCCAGCTGGGATTGCTTTCCTCACTTTTGAACAGGTGCTGTTTGCAGAGCTCTGACCTGCTTTGTTGCCCTGGCACACAAGTCATGGTCTTCTCATGGAGCATCTGCTGCCTCCGAGAAGTGACATGCTTACCTCCTTTAGCTTCTCCCCATACTAAATGGGCAGCAGAGATATCCTCTGTAAGGTCCAGGAACAGAGAAGGGCAGGAAATGGCGATGGTGATGAGCTCTTTGAACTCCCTCTTCTGGAGTAAGAGCCTCTCACAGTGGCTAGACACATTGGAAAGCCATGACCACCTCCATCAGCTACCCCAGGGTCCCCAAGAATGCCTCAGGGGTGCATATGAGCCATAACCCAGAGCAGAGTGCTCACTACACTTAATAACAGCTGCTGTGGCTTTTTTTCTAACTTGACATTTATGAGCAGCTCCATCCCTCACACACCTCTGGGCATCATCACTGTTTTGATTTTGGTTTGATTACAAATATCCAGAACTGGGGCTGTGCTGTCGAACTGTTGCTGCTCATGTAAGTGACATGACCTCCTGTCCCCTTCCAGCACAAATAAGACGAATAAGAACCCTGCAATTTGTTTTCAACCTCCTCTTTTTAATTTTTTAATTTTTATATTGTTAATTAAACTAACCTTTTAAAATTCAATGTGGTTTTTTTGCCCATGGAGCTCAAACTTTGCCATGTTCGTGCACAAAGGGGATAGGAATACGCATGGAATATGTTGAAAATTGCAATGTATAAAGGCAGAAAATGTGTTGCAATTTCCACACCCTGCATGCAGGACAATGTCTGATTTTTGCTGTTTTCAGTCCTTATTGCAACATGAAAAACCTTTTAGAAATAGTCAGAAAAATTACAGTATTTTCATCATCAAGATACACTGCAGGCTGTTTGCAAAAGGGAAATGCTGAGCTGCTCCAGAGTCTCTGCCAGGGGAGCTACCTATGCCTGCCCTCAGGTCACATACATATTTCTCTGCTTCCCACTGCCTTCTAGGAGGAATCTCTTTGAATTTGTGGAAACAAGGGATGGGCTGCATCATGCCACTTATGTCACTTTAGGTGAATTAGGAGCCATCAACAGGCTGGGGAAAAGCCAGTGCAGCTGAGCATGGTGTCTGGGTTTATTGCTCAGCCATGCCAGGGAGGTGTGCTTGGCAGAGGCACAGTCCCTGCTCTTGGTGTCACTGTCACGTCCCAGGGAGCCCCATGGCGCACCAGGAGCCAGCACATTCACCTGCATCTGGCCCCTGCAGTGCTGAACCTGCCAGGTCTCAGAGCATCCCAGCTGCCCCAGCCCCCCTTCTCTGGAGGGGAACAGTTGCTGATTTTGAAAAAAAAAAAAACAAAAAAACACAGTGCTGGGGTGAGAAGGGTTGCTGAGGAACTAAGCCTGTAATAAAATTAAAATATTCACTTTTTAAATGGAAAATTTAAATCGTTAGGATTTCGTGTTTTCCTATTTTGCTTGGTGCATGGTATTGAAAAAATGGAGAAGGCAGAGATGAAAAACCACAGAAAGTGGTATTTTACCTCCATCCTTCTAGAACCTTCTTTAATATCAACAGTGAAATTTCTTCCAGTGATATTTTTTCCACATAAAAATCTCTTTCATTCTTCTTAGAAATATGTCTGTTCCAGTGAGGGGGCAGAGGTTTGCATCATAAAAATTGTAGCCATTTTTAATGTAAAAATAAGAAGGCAAAAAAAATGCCGCTGGGGAAAGCTTTTTTTTTTTCATACCAGTCAGCCTCCACTTTTGCTATCGGAATTTTGCCAGACTAGTCTTTGGGAGGGTGGCATGGTGTGAATTGAACTAGCAGAATTCCAAGGGTACAGTGCACCGAAGATAATGAAATTTGTGTAGTTATGACAGTGATGCTAGGCTTTAAATCTGGGAGTACGAAGGGGTGACGAACATGGAAAAAGCCACAAGTGGAAGAGGGAGAGGAAGGAGGAAATAGCAGATGCCATCATCTCCAAGAGGCCAGAGAAAGGACAAAATTCAGAGTGGTTATTAGCTGCACAAGGTTTTGAAAATAAAACTATGTGCAAGAGGAGTAGAATCTGCAAAAGAAAAAGCAGAGGCAAGGGTGTGAGAGGGGAACATTGTTAGCCTGATCACAGGAGAGAAATGGTTATTTACTCACCGTGCTTGGCTGGGATGGAGCAGAGCAATATCAGGGCCTGGATGGGTGCAAGGGAGCAGAGTGGGTGATCAGCAGGCAGGGAACAGCAGCATTGAAAAGGATGGATCACTCCAGGGCAATGGTTTATACTTGCTTCATTATTTTAAGTAGGCTGAGGCAGGTAATTACTCATGAGTCTGACCATGAGGTATTTAGCAGTTGAACCACAGAAGAAGCTGTATGCACAGCCTACCTCTGCCTGGCAGAAGGCATAAGTTGATGATTAATACAGTTTAAGTCACATCTCACTTCTCCCATTGGCCATGGGCCAAAATGAGCCCATTTTCCTTGAGGAGTAGGTCTATCATGTACAACTCAGCTCCTGCTGCTTAGAGATGCTGTGAAATTATGCCTGCACCTTGCCAGACCATGCAGGACCCAGGCAGAGCTGCAGCTTCTCTGTCCACAGACACCATCGCTCCCATCCCGATGCTCACTGCAGCACCACAGTGAGACTGAGCAAGACATGGGCTGTAGGCTGGTGCTGCACCCAAGGGGATCTCCAGGATCCCTGGAGACATGGGATGCAGCCCCAGAATCAGGGGCTGGTGTCTGGAAGAAGTGCTGCACCCTGAGGCAGCACGGGCTGTGTTTTCCCTGGGGACAGGAAAGGGCAGAAGGCATGGTCATCCAGCCCAAAAGCAGTCCAGCCTGCTTGCATATGTTGGTTTGTCCACATGCACTTGTGGGTGTAGAGCTCAGCAACAGCTTTTTTTTTTTTTTCAGTTGCACTATGCTCATTGTGATAACAGGAGGCTTAATTGTGAACAGCGCTATGAAACCAGTGAAATAGATGTAAGTATTAGCTGATACTCAATACCAGGAATGACCTGTCTTTTATGTCCTCTCACTGTTCTGGTGGAAGCCTACCAGAATTCAGGACACATGTTTTCCAACTCAATAGCAGGTATCCAGCTGGAGAAATGTGTTTCCCTGAATTATAGCCATATGCTATATATCCCACTTCAACATATCATATCATGTTCCATCTGCACAGAATTTGACACTGCATAAAACAATCTGCTTTGAATTCAAATGCATATACTCCCTCACACAAAACAAAACCCTCTAGCTAGGCTGTGAGTCTAAATGCCTGAGAGCTTCTGGCAAAGCTTGTGCCACAAACAGAAAAGACCAGAGCCAAAGCTGTAGGGAGGAGAAGGCATCTCTGTTCCATCTGAAACAAATTCTACCTTCTCATCGAGGAATTTGTCCTGGTGGTTGCTGATAGAGAACAGAGCAGAACCCAGAGCAAGAAATATTTGCAAACCCACTAGGACTACCAAGCTGTACAAAACATAATGCCCAGGAGTACATTGTCCTGGCTTTCTCTAAGATACTCTGAACCTCTCACATCTGTAACAGTGTGGTACTTAAGGAGCATTAGAGAAAAAGTTGGGTTTTTCTCTTTTTCTAGCAAATGTGACTGCTTTCCAATTGTTTGCCACACTTATAATGCCCCAGGTCAAGCCCATCTTCTTTGTCATCTTAGGCATTTATCTTAATGTGAAGAGTACCCTTCCTCCTGAGACAAAATGTCAGGAATACTTGAGAAGTCCTTAAATGATGAACACTTCTTCTTTATTTCCTTTTCCTCTCAAAACCTTTCAGCCATGCCTACAGTAGATGCCTAATGTTTCATGGCTCTGCTGCCTGTTTTGTCAGTCATTAATTTCTTTGCATTGTATCCCAGCAAAACAGCCTTTGTCAGAGAAACATCCCAATTTAAATAGGTTTTTAGATGCTACTCTAAAAGAACAAAAAGAAAGAGCAACTGAATGATAGAGAAGAGTCAGTACAACTTCAGCGCTGTTAATGAAAATATTCTGCTCATAAAGTATTGACAAAAAGGGACAGGAGTATGGTTTACAGAATTCCAGCTCTAGATTATGGTAGTAATTTATTCCCCTCTAAAACAACAAATCAAAAATCATTTGGGAGCTTGTGTCATACTGGATGTTCATCTTCACTAATCAAAGATGTATGTAAGTGGGTTGATTAGCAGGTATGCTGTACTCTGTTCACAGCTGTGCCAAGGGCTTGCAGACACATATGCAAGAACTGATTCCCCTCATGTCTGCAGGGTTTCTGGTTCAAGATGGACCAGATTTTTCATTGCTTTTATTTGTCTGGTCACAGTAATACCCAATACTCCTCTCTAGAGCTCCACATCTGAACCAATATGAAATAAATACAAACAGAACAGCAATGTTAGATTAAAACTCTTGAGGACACAAAACCTAGTTTCTGAAAAGTATTTCAGAGTCAGATGTAGGACACAGCTGGCTGCAGAACATCTGCTGGAAAGCACAGATAACTGGTTTTAGGCTGATTGAGGTTTGGGAGATTTTTGGCCAGAATTGGCATCAACAGCAAATTGTGCCTGGTGAATTCACAGAAGCACATTTTTGTCATGCTATGACCCATTGTCTGGTTTATGATGGCAACAAGAAGCTCTCATCCAGTGCCAGACCCCATCTGAGTGGAAGTGAACAAAGAGACTCCCTCATTGTGAAGCATTCATCTGGCTGCATTAAACATAATGCCTTATATAAAGTTATGAGAGACATTTATTCCACTCTGCTCAGTACTAATGACATCCCAGAAGACATACAGTCCAGTTTAGGTGCCACAATATGCATCAAAATAAATCCCCTTTTTCCCATTTCAAGAGGAAAAGTCAGATCTGTATGTCTCAAGGGAGATAATTGCAGATGAGTGCATTACAGTTTTTAGTTCTCCTCAGTCAGGCAGTTTATGATGTAAAGATCTCAGGCATGTGGCACTGCAGAGTTCTCCATGCAACAGCACCTTGGGAGCTCTCCTCCCTCCTCTTCTGATGGCAAGGGACTGAGCAAGGCCCACCCTGGTAGACAAATTCTGAAAATATTTTTCAGAACACAGAGAGAAAGAGCTGGCCCTGAGTGAGTCTTACACAGGTATCTGTTGTGCCCAGTTATACTGATGTCCCAGGTCATGTCAGCCTGTGGCCAGCAGACTACCAATGATCCAGAAGATACCAGAAAATGATCTGTTAGATCAGGATCCCTAAAACTGGGCACAGCACTTTACCTGAGCCCTCATTAGTCTAGATGTCAGAATATTTCTAATCTAATATTCCAGTTGTTGTTCTCTGGAATATCCTGGGCAACTAAATGAATAATTCATTATCTTGTATTCAGAACTCATTTCACTATACAGTCCAGATTCTCTCTTGTATAAGCATTATTAGCTAGTTTTCTTTTATGTTTTGCTTGATGTCAGCCTTTCTTAAGTGTAATATTTTGCATAAAGTGCTTAAGTGTATATTGTTGCTATTACATTTCACTGGACTTATATCAAATTGTCCCTTTAATGTAGCAAAATCATTTTGGAAACTTATGTGCTTGAGTAGCATGCCACTCTTACCAAGAAGAACATGAGACTAATTAGACACAATTTTTTCTGGATAAATTCACACTGGATATCTTTATCACATTGTCATTCTGCAGTTGTTATTTTATGAGGCATTTGAATTTTTTGCAGTAATTCTCAAAGTATTGGAGGTATCTGAGACAGGTTGTCTGGTACCTTTCTTGGTACCTTTTAAATCTTCTCTGTGTTCCTAAATATACTTGTCAATATTTCAGAAATTCCTGTGGTTAGTTCTTTAATTATACCAGAGTAAACTTCCCCAGGACTTCCTGTTCTGAGTACATGCCCTTTATTCAAAGGTTCCTTTACTTCTCTTCTGTGAGCTGCATTTCAATTCCCTTGCTTCCCAGTTCTAAGTGTGTTCAGCCTCTCCTATCAAGTGTCTCCTACTTGCAAAGGTGGTGTTTCACACTTCAGCCCACTCTGTCATTTGTCTTTTGTTTAACATCCCCATGAAGTGCCGATCCTTCTCCCTTTTTCCTAATTTCTTTTTCTGATCCCTTTTGCACTCTTTATACTTCAGTCCTTCTCTTTTACTTATCCTAGTTGTTTCTTTGCTCCCTTCCTATATGATGGGCTTTTGTCAATAGATAACCACACAACTTCTGACTCAGACCCCCTGATTTTCTCCAATGCTGTCCTCCTTGCCAGCAGGATAGGTTTCTATGAGACCTATAACTAAGGATTTCTTCCAAATTGCCTGTTTTCTTAAGATTCTTTCTCCTTTTGGCTCCTCCCTTCAGGATTTTCCCTATCAACTGCCCAAAGTGAGGAAATCTGCCATACAGGAGTCATTTGGTCTTGCTCTTTCCTCCACAGGCACGAGCTCAAATTGCTTTCTATCAAGTATCTTTATTAATCATATCTATCATATCTTATCTGGCCATGTCTCCCATAACTGCCTTAATACTTTGAAAGAAAGAGTTGTCCAAGCACATTCCAAAAACTTGAGGAACTTTTTGTGCTGTGCTGTGCTGTTGGGTTTTGTTTTGCTGGTTTTTAACAAAATTTTCTGACAGCAGATAACTTGGTTAGACAAAGTCCTCGATTACCAGTACCTCATATCCTCAGGACACTCCCAGAAGTTGCTCAAAAATGTGACATCAACCTCCTCCTCACTTAGTAATCTTTAGTAGGGTTTTACTGTTCCTCTGTTTCAGCTCCAGCCACTCTGTCTTTCCCTTCTTTCTGGCCTTCTACACATTCCTAATATACCAGATAATACTCTTCCCGTTTTTACTGCCTCTACTTCCTTCACAGATTATACTCTCTCTGCTAATATTGAAGTGTCACAATTTATTTCACTGAGCCTGTGTGATGCTGGTTAAACTGTAGCCTTTGTTGTGTCCCAAGGCTTCTTGTTCTTCCTGTTTATTCTCCATACTCTTACCATTAGAGTGAAAACATCTCAGATGTTTGGCAGGTTGCCCTTACATTATCCCTTTCCTTCTTCTACGGCCCTCCTGCAATTTCCCACTTCCACCAATGCAATGAGTTGTCAACCAGACCTCTGCTTTTCTTACTCACCTGAGGTCTCTGCTGCCCACTCACTCAAACCCTGCTGTCCTAGGAGCATTTTCACTCATTTTTCTCTAGTAATAAAATTCTCACATTCTGGAAAGCAATGGTTTTTTCACTGATTTAACAATATTCCATAGGCTGGAGAGTCTCCCTAAGGTCTTCCTAAAAAATGGTGCAGAAAGTTGTTAGTAGGAAAGCAGTCATATCAGATAAAGGTCCACAGTCCAATTTCAGATTTCTCAGTTCCAGAGAAGGGGTTGACAGCATTCATAGTTTAAACAAATGCTAGTTTTGTCAAAATGCTAGCACATGGGCAAATATAAAGTCCCATACTCTGCATCAGGCTGATGTGCAAAATTAGGTCTGGGTAAAAACCTTGGGAGAACCGTTTCTAATTCCCAACAGCATAAAACACTAAATAGTAATGTATATTGACTAAGACAGTGGTACTTTTCAAGGCTGCAGTCATCAAGCAATAGGCAGGTGATGAGTGTAGCAGGGACAATATGTTGATTCTCCTCCCTCACAATTATGAACAGCTGGAACATCCTCAGTTTACAATGGGTCTGACACTGCAAAGAAACAAGAACAAATATTTGGAAATCTAATCACATAATATAGCTGAATGCTGACAAGAGGACCCTGCTCTAGGGGAATATACTCCTTTATAGCACATGGTTGCTATGTGAAAGAACAAATTACACGCTATTGGTACCTGCTGTCCTGCTGCCCAGCCTCTGAATGATTGACAAGGGTAAAGTTCAGTCACTCAGCTTCCTCAAAGCTTCAGATGTGCTTCTGAAGCAAAGATAGCACTTTATGAAGGAAGAGGTTCCATACAATGTGATCAGCTCAAATAAAATTTGAGGTTAAACACCGAGTTGTTAAAAATCGACATGCTTATTTTATAAATGCAGTAAACAGACCAGCCTCTCATCTATATGGAGATAACAAGCAGGAAGACTGGATCTACTCTTCATGGGGAACTTCCAGCCTTTTTCCCCACAAAAAAAACCAATTTCAGAAACACAGCCCTCTGACAAATAAATGTAAGAGGGGGTTTGTGGTCCAAAAAGGAGCTTACTTATAAAAGAGCTTAAGTCCCATGCTGTTTTTTTCATTCATGTACCCAGAATTTGTTCCAATGCATATCTACATTTCAAAGATGAGTCAGTGATTTTCTTGTGCTTGAGCAGCACAGCCAGTATGATGGATGAATTGTGTAACATCTGTTGATAAGTATCACACCATCAGCCAGACCAACTTCAGCTGTCTTCTGTCCCTCGTTGTCTATTCCCACTATTTCATAGACTCTGCTCCCTCTTCTGGCCAGCAACATAATAAAAGAAATAATTTCCCCTTTTGAAATGTGATTTTGAGCATGGGGAGTTGAGAAATGGAAAAGAAACTTCATATTACTTTGGCAGGACAAAGAGATCTGAGCTGCGCATCCACTGCATTTCCATATTTGGATTTCTCTGTAACAAAGGCTTGCAGTATTTGTAGCAAAAAAGTTGAAAAAATAATTACAGGTATGTTTTGTTACATTTTCAATTTACTGTGTATCTCTCGGGGGGAGGGTAGGAGAGAGGACAGGCAGTGCAAGGAAAGAAATACCATCGATCAGCTTTGCTGTATCTATTCCCTTCTCCCTCTCAGCACCATATTGCTCCTTTTCAGATTTGTGCAAAAGAATACTGCAGACCTAAACAAGGAAGTTAGCAGAGATCCCATCTTTAGGAATAGCAGACTTGCCAAAATGGGTTCAGATAATGTTGTATTAGCTATAGCATGCAGAGCACATGCTCAAAAAGGCCAGTGTTTTCTCTGCTTCAGTAAGCAATATCCAAAAGGTGTGCCTCCAAAGCAGATACTGCAGTATCTAACTATTTTTGCCTTTTTTCTGATTCTCCACTCCTTTTGGAGGTTACCAACCACAGGCACTTGGGACAAAGGGCTTTCAAACATTTTTGGCCATTAAAGATGTCACCAAAAGTTCAGCTAATGTAGAAGGTACAAACTGCACTACACTGTACACCCAGGAGAGAAAAACATTGCCTCTTCAACAACTTCCTTTGATGGAAGTTTTCTTAGGACTCCCGCAGTTGAACTTTGCCTGATGAAGCTCCCCAAAGCCATGTCTGAGGCGGAGCAGAAAGGACAACTCAGTGACAGCACAGCTTGCCACCAAGCGTGTGATGAATGGGCTTGCAACAGAAGCGATATTGGTTTTTACATGGAAAGGAAATTGCATTGAAACTCTCAGTGTATGGTTTTAGCCAAAGCATTGTCTGTACACACAATAATTCATTTGCTCAATAGACAGCAAAATAAAGAGATGATTCATTCAGCCTTCTCTAGCTGACAATTTTGTAAAATTTCAGATTTTACATCATGTTCATTTCCAGTTGACAATGTCTTACATATCTCGATTACCTTTCCTCAGAGAGTATATTGCAGCTTGTTGGACATCATTTGCCCATTCTTTCCCCCATAAAGAGAGCAGAGTCTTTATCCATAGCAGAAGACTGAACTGGTGTGGTCAGAACAGCAACCAAAGTTCACACCAGTCAGAACTGCACATGGTGAACCTGGCCTTAAAATCAAAGCCCTTTTTTTATAGCTATAATTTCTAAATCTACTTTTAGTAATGAACTTGAAACACTAGTAAGTACTAGAAAGCAATATTCCTCTGGCAGTTGTACCAACTCTAAGGCTGGAGTCTTCTACAGGTCTCTCAGCTGCTGCTATTCAAACACTCGGGCCCGATTCTGCGCTCCTTTGTTCAAGCACCAGCGCAAGGGAGTGAAAGCTGGTCAGAGAAAAACGTGTGGGATCAGATCTTGTGATATGGCAAAAAAATTCCACTTTCCATGAAAGGAACCTTGTTTTCAAACACATTCCACAAGGTGAGCAGCTCTTTCAGCCCTTCTGCATATAAGATGAGGCTTTTATTTTTTTCCCTGAGAGTGGGGCTCACAGCCCCCAAGCTGCCTGTACCACCTCTGCACGCATCACTGAGAGAGGATCCTTCTTTTACTGAAACAGCTACTCATTGAATAGTTCTTCATTATCTAAGAGATAGCCAGGAAATATTTAATAAATATATTACCCATTGCATCAAAATAAATATCATTTATAAAACATTCATTGTCTTTTGCTCATCATCATCATACAGTGTATATTAATGTCCCCAGTACAGATGAGATTTACAAACGTTTGCCTGAATTTTTCCCCTTAATGCATTCTCCCACTTACAATAATCATTGCATAAAATGCATAAAAACACAATGCAGCTTTATGCCACTGGCATATACCAAAGACGAAACTAAAGATCTTGTGAGAGTACAAAAAGTCTTCAGACAGGAGGAATGGCTTTAGGTGCGCCTTCAAGTGGCACTTGATCCAACTCAACTCTGCAGCATTTTAGAATTAGAGCCAATATTTACTTGAGAACTCAGAATTACTTAATCAAATAATAGAACATATAAAAGCAAGCTGACTTTTTGGAAAAAAAAATGTTTAATAATACAATAATAGTTGTAGTATCGTCCAGTAAAGGTGTATTGTAAAAATGTTCTGAATATTAATTTACCTCAGATAACTTTAGAGTTGTAAATACTTGCATTATATTGAGGTAGACAGTAAAAAAAATTATTTTCTCCATTATTAGCACAGAATTTAAATCTTGTAATAATATCTTAAGGAAATGATAATGTTAAGCAAGGATGAAATATTTGATTAATGCTTAATTCTGTACAACTCAAATATAAACTTTAAAAAATATTAGAAATTATAACATTTCGAGTGCATATCATGTTTTGTACATTAAAAAAGAAATGCATGTTGTTCATCTCCATTTTGCACTTTTCAGTCTGTTTAAATAAACAAATATTTACAACTTTTACATGAACAACAGTGCATCCAAAGCAAAATGTGCATTTTAAATTAATGCTCCTGGTCGAGTCTTTTTATTAGCATTTTATATTATTATTATTCTCTTCTCTTTTTTATCTTTTTCCACAAGATTGTAGCTCTGCAATACCAGGTAAGCCAACAATTCTAGAAATCGGTGGGGAAAAGCCTGAAACTACGAACATAATAATTACATTAAGAAAGGGCTAGGCATAGCTTCGAAGTGCACTTTCCTCAGGTGAAGCCACAGCTGAGACCAAAGGTGGGAAAGAAACAGAAATCTTACATAAAACGCCTTTTCCAGCACAACATTTGCATATAATACTGCTGCAAGTTGCGAGGGCCGCTGAGACACAGCTACCCAGAGACCTGGCAATGGCATCCTTGCACTCTTCGTGGGACCCGAAGGAGCTTCCTTTCCAATCCACCCCGGCTGCGCTTTCTGTAACACTTCGCTCTTCACAGTTTGTTGTCTTAAAATAAAACCTAGCTGATAATTACAATCTTAAGCAACTCTTGGTTGGGTTTTTTTTTTTTTTCCTCCTTTTCTCTTTCTTTTTTTTTCCCCTTGGGGGGGAGAGAGGGGAAGAGGGGGGCCGTAGGCTATTTCTGGCTGGTAAGCTTGCAGGAATGTGAAAGAGAGAGGGCAGAAATGAAACAGCCCTCTTCAGAGCAACTTCAGAGAGAGGGATCAGTCTGCTCCCTCTCCCTCCCCCGACTCTTTTTGTACTTGGTAAATTGCCTTCACCTTTGGAGGGAGGAGGATAGATCGCCAGATAAACCCCGGGGGAGGAG
>VXAX01007539.1:472045-487623 GCA_013399835.1 Leptocoma aspasia | reverse complement strand
CGACAGCCCCCATTTTCACTCGGAAGAGGCGAGAGGTCCAGCCGCACCCGCCGAGGGGACGCTGCGCTCCGCTCCGCTCCGCCTGCGCCCCGGCCCCGCTCCGCTCCCTCCCGCAGCTCCCGCGGCGCGGGGGGTGAAACACCAAGCCCCGAAACACCTCCCGGCACAGGCAGCGCGGNCAGCTTTCGGTCCACCCAGAAACCCGCTGTTTTGCATAAATATGTTGTACTAGATGAACTTCAAGTGACATTTACACTCTTTTCTTCTGCCACATGCACAGTCGGGCCATTTTCTGTTTCTGCACACGAGATCCCCCTTTCGTCCTAGCCGTCTGTTCACCACCCTCACGACCCTCATGGCAAGAGCAAAATAACGATGTTCGGATCCCTGCCCATCCGAATCAGCTGCCTCCCAACTGGAACGCGAAACTGCATAAAGAAAACGGGGAGGGAAAAAGGAGACGATCTTGACCTATTTCGATTTCCCCGTCCCTTAGGCGCGGACCGCAGCATTTCGTATGCGGGAGCCCTGCCGCTACGGTGCTACGGGCAGCTCTGCAGACACAAAAGGGTGAAGCGAGGGGCACTCGCGGCAGCCGGCCCTCGTGGGAATCCCTTCCCACGGAGATCCTTTCGAAAATCGTGGTCCCTCGCACTCCAGCTATTTCTTTTTTGTTTTCGATTTGTTCTCAGTCATGCCGTGTTTCTTGCTAGCTGTGGGATTGCTTGTTTATAGCTCCCTTCTCCAGCTCCCTCCCGCTCTCTCCTTTTTTTTTTTTTTCTTCCCCTGCCTAGTGGAGTCCTTGCAGCTCCTAATTGTCCTGCCTTACTGTGGAGCTCCAATGCTGGGGGTCCTGAGGCCAGTGAGAGCACCATCTGCGTTTTAATGAGTTACTTCATGTGCCAACAGTAATTTTCCTACATTCAGCTAGGTCCTGTCTGATCTTGCGACCGTAACAAGGGGGAGCGAGTGGGGGGCGGGAGGGGGTGGAGAAGGGGGAATCGCAAACCCTTTTCCCCCTTTCTCCTCTCTTTTTCTACCGACGGGGGAAAAAATTACATACGTGTTAAGCAGTGGTGAGTCTTCACTCCCTCTCGCGCTACCCTGAAAACGATCTTATTAGCTTCAAGCGGGAAGGGAAGAAGCGAAGCAAAGGGAAGCGGCTGTCGGTGTCTGCACCGAAGCGCTCTGCCCCGCAGCCTCGGAGGGCAGCGACACGGGGTTTGGGACTGCTGCGGCCGGTCAGAGCCGAGCGCCGAGCAGCCCCGCCGGCCGCTCCCGCGGACACGCAGGCACAGCAGCCCGCCTCGGACGGGACTGGTACCCTTCGTATGCGACAGCTATTTCTCGGCAGAACTAAAAGTTGCTTCGCGCTCCTCTGCGGGCTGCTGTCCCCCCGAAATGCTGCCATGCAGGATGGCGTGCGACAGGTGGGACGGCCACCGTCGTATCTCCCCCGGAGCTGCCGCTTAGGTAAAGAGCAGCCCATCTAATTGGGTCAATTTGGGCGGCTATACTGTCCGCAAATGAATTGACAGAAAATCTGCCCCCCCTTCCCCGCTTTCCCTGAGCAAAGACTGTTCATCATCAGCACAACTCCAGCTCGCCAATTAACTGGGCTAGGAGCCCACGGGGAGGTGGGCAGTAAAATAGCTACCACTTCAGAGGAACGGAAGCTCTCTTGAAGTTTTTTGGTGATGTGCCATCGGCTGGTCCACTTCATTATGGGAGACTAGACAATATTTGATATGTTATGACATGAACACTCAATTAGATCACTGAGTTGAAATACTCCAATCAGGGGCTTGATGCTAAGCAACCCTCAGAAGGTCCAGCAGAAGGTCACAGCCTGTGACACATCAAATCAAAATCAATGGGGAAAAGTGAGGCTTTTCCTTAATCAAACCAGGACTTCTGTTAGCAAATCACTTCCCCCGGAGTAGAATCTCACATGCAGCGAGATGAGCTAAATTTGTTAAATTAACTGTCTTTCTTCTGGTTATCAAGAATAAGATGATATCGAGCGCGGCTCCATTTCCTGCGGCTCGCAGAATTAGCACCCCGTTTCCTCTCCGTCAGGGGGAGCGGTCCAGCTCCTTTCTGACGCTGAATTTTTGAAACCGTGTTTCTAGAAAGCGGGTCCTCTTCCCCCCGCCCCCGCTTTTAAAAGCGACGAAGAAAACAACCCTCATAAGGCGAAGGCGGAGAGCAAAACCTCTTGTCCCCTTTCCCCTCGAAAACGTCTGCGGGCTTCCGACCGCGAGGGGCACATACTGTGGGCATCCTCCCGAGCCCAGAGAGGCGCGACGGGCACCGACCGGGGAGGCGAAGAGCCCCGCCGAGCTCCCTCCGCGGGAAAGAACTCCCCCGAGCCAGGGGTAGCAATGGGGCAAGGGGCTGAGCCTTGTGTGCCGTGGGCGGGGAGAGGCTTCCGGCTCGGGCAGGCGATGAAGGGGGTCGGCTTGGGTTCGGTTCGATGTGGTTTGGGGCGGTCGGCTTCCGCAGCTCCAGGGAGCCGTGTGATTTTCCCGGCGCTGTGTTTTGCCCTAAAACGGCTGGGACACGGCGGGAGGGCGGCGAGCTGCCCCGGCTCCCGGTGCTGCCAGCCACCGGCAGGTACACCAGTGCCCGAGGAGGCGCGGACGGAGGGGAGGGTCTTCGGATGTGGGAGAGGGGGAGGAACGAAATCGCAACCTTCATTAAGAACCTGTTAATTAGTCTGTTCTTAATGGCTCACAACCAGGGTAACGAAAAAAGGGGGAGAATAAAAGGGGCAGGGAGGCGTTTTTATAGAAGGGAAATTTTACTCTGGATCGACGAGAAATGTGCACCCGTGGCCCCGGGTACGAGCGATACGACGACGAGAGAAAAGCACAGGAGGGCCCCGGCCGGGGCTGCAGGTCACGGAGGGGGCCCGGGAGCCCCGCGGCACCGATGCTGCTCGGGAGCCTCTGCGGCCCGGGGTAGCGGGCCCCGCTGGCAATCCCGGCCCGGGGATGCGTGAGGACCAACCCCGCACACAGCTCAAAGGATGAGACCCCGGAGCAGACGTCAAGTCCGGCCGCCCCTCGCTGAGTGCCGGTACCGGGCGGTACCTGGGCTGCACGCTGGCCCCCTGCAAGTGGAGCCGGAGGGTCCCGGTCCCAACGCTCTTGGAACGGGCCGGGGCTCTTCCAGGTAATCCCGATAACGCGACCCGAGGCGAGAGCAGCCTCAGGCAGAAGATGTTTGCCCTCGGTCAGTTTAAACTTTCTTTTCGCCGTGCGGCCGCTTCGATATGAGCCACCCTTTCTCCGGCGGGCGGAATGAAACCAGAAGAGCGGTATTTAATTTTTTTTTTTTTCAAGGTTGAATTTACACTCAAATTCCGCCTGCAAAGCTGGGGCGTGTTTTCCACCACCCCATGACGATTCGGGGAGGAACACTCGTGTTTCTCGCACGCAGCCCTTAGGGCTGCCTCCGCTCGGGTTTAGTGCCGCGGGGCCGTTTGCTTTAAAATAAAACAACGCGACTCCCAATTCACCGAGAGATCTGCACTTTCCTGCAATACCGGGGCGGGGAACAGCACCGGTGACCACTGCAGCGCGCTCCCCACCTCCCCAGCACCAGGCTCCGCGGGACGGCAGCCTCGTACCGTGGAGCGCAGCGGGAAGGGGCACCCGCAGCCCCGGGGGGACCGTGAGGGGCGTGGGGGGGGCAGAACTTACCTCGTCCTCTGTCTACAAAACTAGTGATGGTGTTGGCGGATTTGGACGACTGAAAAAAGCTGGCGTTGATGCCCAGTTTCTCCGCGATAGAGTAAGTCCTGAACAGAGACAGCATGTACTCGTGGGGTTCCGCCCGTGGGAGCGCCCGGTCCATGGCGTGTCCCCCTTGCCGCGGGCGGTTTTCCCGTGGGGACCGCGGCACTCTGCGGCTGCGACCACCTTTAGAGGAGGCGGCGAGCTCCGAGGAGGCAGGGAGGGAAGCCGGGAGGCAGCAAGGTAAATCCCAGAGGAGGCTGGCGAGCAAGGCGGCGGAGAGCAGGGCCCGGCGTGCATTCATAGCGAGAGGCGGCGGCGGTAGGGAGGAAGAGGAGGGCGGCCCGACGTGCGGCTCCGGCGGCCCACGGANCCCCGCGGGGCGGTCCGCGGTGGGGCGGGACACCCTGTGGTCGGGTGCTCGGGGGTCCCTTTGCTCCCTCCTCGCTGTGTACTCCACGCGCGAAGAGGGCACGAGGGCCGGAGAGAGATGCCGCGCGTCTTGCTGCCACCTCTCGGGTACCGCTTCTCATCGACCCCCCGGTGCTGTTATCTGTTCAGGTGCCTCACAGCTTCTCCAGGTTTGAGTGTGGGCAGATGCTAATTCCTTTGATGCTAATGATTTTACTTGAGGCTCTCTGCATTCCCGTGGCTATGTGCCCAAAAACTTGGCACAAAGCAGGGGTCTTACAAAAAGGAGAATTTGGTGGCAAGTGAGAGTTTCGCTCTGGGATGTGCCAGGGCCCATCTAGCTAGCAGCCTAGAGGCAGGCACTAACACCCATTAGAGAAGGAAAGGAAAGCATAGGAAGAGCCAGAGACCGTTCTCCTTGTCCCAAAATCTGCAAATTGGCCACCAAGAGAGGACCAGCCCGAGTGGAGCACAGTGCCAGGCTGGGGCCTGGCAAAAAGCAGCACTGGGCATTACTGGGCAGGCAGCGCTGTCAGGTAATCAGAGTAGCCTGGGGCAGGCAGGAAAGATTCCTCAAAGCACGGCACACATTTGCCTTGTCCTGATCATGCAAAAGACAACAGTGGAGCAGAAGTACAAGGATTCAGAAATTCATCCACCCCTTTCCATTTGGCTTTTCGGAGGTGAATCCTTCAGCATAAAACTGGTGTCAGTTCTCCAGTGGTTTCATCCAATCACCTGTCTAGGGTTCACCACCATGGAGAAAGCATAGTAATATGCTTGCATTACTCTACCTGTCCTGGTCACTACTTGCTTCTCCTTCACCTTCTCATCCCCTGCCTGAACCATGGCACTGCTGCTGCAGGCAGCCACAAGCCACCCTCTTCCACTTCCCCATGTGGCTTTTCTCTGCCCTGTGCTGAGTGTTCCTCCTTTCCTGTCCTGATCTCCCATTGTCCACTTCCTACCTCTCCTATCTGCCCCAGCTCTGTCACTGGTGGATTTTTCTCTCATTCCAGTAAGAGATCATGTGTGTTTAGCTGTGAAAGCCTGGTCCATATTAAATAAAGGGAATCTGGCATTCATCCTACATTGAATCTCAGATCTCTGGGCATGCTCCTCCATCAGCTGCCATTCTTCATGCATTCATACACTGGACTTGTGGACTTGTCTTTTTCTTCCCCATTCTCATTTTCTGCCAAGAGAGAGCAGCTCATGCTTGGGCTTTTGACACCATTCCCAGTGCCACACAGGATCAGTGAGATGAGGCATATGACAGGGCATATGAAGCAGGCTTCTAGCCTGGCACATCCCGGTTTGTCTGTAGGGTGCTTAGTCCCACTGTGTTCCCCATCTCCTACAGAGAGATGCTAAGGACTATGAGGAACACAAGGGGAACATTCAAAGCAAGTGACAGGCTCAGGTTCCAAGTGTACCAGGCTGGATCTCTACTAGAAAAAAAGATAATTCCAAGACAGGACCTCATCCTGCAGCCTTCCTGCTCATCCTGCAACTATCCTGCAGCCCTCCATACATGGCTTAGAGAGCTCCCTGGTGTGGTTTTGGCCCATGCCAACCAGTACTTTCCCAGCCAATACCCAAGCCTGTTACAAGTTATGGCTTGTGCCAGGGGCTGTCCCTAGATGTCCCTTTGGATGTGCCCATGTGGGTGTGGGACACATCATACAGCTGGGATTAGAGAATGGGGCCCGTCATTGCCTTGGCTTCTTTTTAGCAAGATAGATGTACTGCAAGGTGCTGGCAGATGAACTGTGAAGAGACAGGGCTACAAAAAAGTATCAGTGACAGTGCAGAAATGAGGCAAGTGTTCTGCAAAACCAATTCCCACTTCATTCCGTCCCGTTTCTTCACCTCTTTTTATTTATTGTGCTTTCACTCCTCCTGTCTATCCTCTGGCTTCACAGACACCCTCTTGACCACTACCCTCCCTTTTCATCAGCTGCTTTCTGCACTGGGAGTGTCCCCTCTCCTCCTGTCCCTTTGGCTTCTTTTTTCTGATGCCTTACTTTTGTTGCTTCTGCTCCCCTTTGCCACTCCCATCCTTTCTGCTCTGTACTTAGCATTTTGGCTATTTTTTTCTTGCCATGACCCAGTTCCTTCCGGAGCCTTATCATCACTTTTTTGTTTCCTTCTGCCCCTTTTGTATCCTATTCATTTATTCCATGCTCCTGCTAGCTATCTCCAATCAGCTGCCCAGCTCCAGTTTCTCCTCCGTCAAATTCTGCCCAACCCTAGCCCCCCAGGCTCTTTCTTTTCTCTCCTGCTGTATTTCATTGTCCTGTTTTTCTTTTCTGATATTGTTCCCACTTCCCACATCCCCTCCTTGTGGTCCCAAATGCTGCTGCTGCACGGCTGCCCTTTCCCACTCTCACTCTGCTGGTTTCCAGGGTCCCCTCTGGTGCTCCTGGAGTGTCTGTTCCCTTCCTGCCTTTGTCTCTCCGTCTGTCTCTCCTCTTCCCTCTTTGTTCTCGGCTTTTTCCTCCCTTGGCCTCCTCCTCTCCCAGGGGGAGGTAGTTTCATACTAATGCAAAGCTGCAAGGTCTCAAGAGCAACTTCCATCAGCCTGATTTAATTTCTACCTGCTGCTTTTGCATGTTTTAATGCATTCTCTAAAATTGACTTGGATGGCTGCTTTGCACTGTCACTTCTTTATCAGGGGTCTGACTTGAAGCCCTCTGCACCTAACAGGGCCTTTCCTCTGGCTCTTGTGACCTTTCAGGCAGTGTGAAGGCTGAGGCCCTGCTAAGGCAGATGCCCCCCAGTTGCACCCCAAGACTGTTGCTTAGTGGGTGAGAGTGTACACAGGTAGCAGTAACACTCATAAATAGGCAGTGTTACCTATTCCCAGCCTGTTTCTCAAAGCTTTAGGTCGCTCAGGGTTGTCCCCATGCCATTTTGGAATACAATGCCATTGTCCAATCCAGCTAATTGCCAGGACAGTCACTTAAGGGAAGGACAGAGTACGGAACTGTGGGGATATAACAATTGTGGCGTCTCATGGAGCAACACAGTCAGGTCACTGAGAGGGACTTGAATATATCGAGCCATCTTAAGAAGCTTTGGTTTTGATTGTCCCTGAGAAAACTGTGTGGAACTGGACCTGGGAACTGCAGGCAGGAGTGGGCACTTTGTGGGGCAGCATGAGAGTGAATCAGCGCCTGTGAGACACTTGGGATCCCCGCTTCAGTGCATGGCAAAGAGTGAAATAATGGCAGGAACAATAAAAAGAGTAAAATAATAGCAGCCACCAGAAAAGAAGAATAGTGTTTTAAAAACTTGTTTCCTTTCTGGTTTTCTCAACAATAAAAGTTGGCCAGATTTCAGTTTATAATTGCATTATACATATTTTGTAACATTTTTTTAAATTTCAAATATGTTTCTCAGAACTAAAGCAATTTGGAGACTGCAAAAATGCAGTTTTAAAACTAGCTTCATTAATTTGCTTGCACTAGGGCACATACTTTCCCCATCTTTCACATTTTTCTTTCTGTGAATTTGCTGTTCTGGGGAAAAATATAAACGAATGGAGACAAATTTGAAAGTCAGGCAGCAGTCCAAATCAAATGTGATTTCTTTCATCTGGAAGTTTAATGGAAATTTCTCTTGCTATAACCATAACATGAGCAGCTATGTTGAGGAAGAATGACAGAGGTTAAAATTCATCCCTGCAAAGTGGCCAAGCCAAGAGGTAAGCATCACTCACTTTACCTCTGGTTTGTGGTCACTTGTAAGACTTACTGTGGTATGTAAGGGATATGAATACAGAGTTGATCAGTTTGTAGGCATTCCTCCTTAGTATTTTTTTCTTTTTTTTTTTTTGCATTTAGGTTGATGTTTGTTTGTGGAACATGGGGAGACTCATCCTGAAGAGCTCTGAGGGCTGTGGGGCGCTGGGAGAGGTGCAGATCCTTTGCGGGATTATTGGAAAGTGAAATAGGACTTTCTTTGGAGTTCTATTGCAGGATTTTTATTTCTGTGAACCAAAATCATTCTTTATTAGGATGACTAGAAAATGTACCCCCTCAAACTATGGGTTTTTCCCCACTTTAGCACAATAAGCTCCAAAAAGGCTGTGGTTACACCACATAATCAGAGGGCAGGGGTTCCTACCAGCAGAGCAGTTAGCACTTTTCCAAAATGCCCGTGTAGTCCATATGTGCTGGTTTTCAGCAAAGCACCAGCCTCCACAAGCCTTGACTTTGAAAGTGAGATTTTTTTTTCAAAGGCCCTGGTTTTGAGGCATTAAATTCTTACCCTTTTAGCCTCAGCATTTTTAGCACCTCTAATCTTTTCTGCAGTGCTCCTGAAAAGGTTGGTTGTTTCACACTGGCAGGAATATTTATTCTTCAGTAGCTATATTTTGGCCCAGGAGTTGTTTCCTCTTCCCCTGATGGATCTTCCCTGACCGGTAATGGGCCAGCTCCTCTCTCTGCCTCCCTCCCAGCTGGGCTGCCCTGCTCTTGGCTAAGAGTATCTTCTGAGATGGAGCACCAAGCTCCTTCTCTGCTGCCCGCATTCTGGACCATCATATTAGCCAATTTTTTTTTCCTTAACACCATCCTTTTTTCCTAAGCATATTTTTTTCAGCATGCCCCATCTCCAAACCATCGACATAAACCTCAAAAGTCTAAGCAGATCGAGATTTTTAACTGCCAAAACTATGGTGTGTGAACTAACAGAAGATAAAGGAGCATACCTAAATAAATAGGGTTGCTTTAGGAGAGCCTGAAGTACCTCCTGCATTGTGGTCCTCCAAAGAAAGTCCTATTTCACTTTCCAATAATCCTGCAAAGGATCTGCACCTCTCCCAGCGCCCCACAGCCCTCAGAGCTCTTCAGGATGAGTCTCCCCATGTTCCAGCTCAGTGGAGGCTTGTGCAGCCCCACAGCATGGGCACAGGCTTTCCCATCTCTCTTCCTTTTGCTCCTGCTTTTGGCAGTTAGTCTTTTCACAAGAAAAGTCGGGAGAAGGAGCAGGGCTAACCCTACACATCACTGTTGCTTTTTGCAGTGCTTTATTTTGCCACAAACCAGTGGCAACTTTGCTTCTCTGCAAGCTCTCTGCATTTTTGTCACTGTCTTAGATTAGAACCACATTGTCTCTCACAGTTAAAAACTTAATACATGGATATGAAGAGTGAAGCCACTCCTGCATTCTTGGTGCATCAAAACACATCCTGACATCAGGAAAACAAATTGCAATATATAGATCAGGAGAAAGGGAAGAAGTTTGCAACAGCGATTCTGCTTTCATTTGCTCTGGTGTAGAAAATTAAAATTATGTAGGAAATTGATTTTCCTGTTTAGGATAGATTTGGTTTTGAAAAATTACTGCTAACTTTGTAAACATTAAAATAGATGCAATAAAGATGTGAAATTTCACACAGGGGATCCACACAGGGGATCCACAATGTTTGTATAATTATGAGCATATGGTTACTTTACACGAAGTCTCTGTTATACTTTTATTTACTAGTGCTTGGGGAAAACAGAGGTTCTCAAATTCACTGTTTATTTACATGTATAGGGAATGTCACAGTCTCCATTAACCTGTCATAATCTGTATTTCTGTCTTGGAACTCCAGCTATATAAACCAAACCCCCACTCACACCATAATTTCTAATTTTTTCAGCTACTCTGCTAAATCAGACAATTTCTGTAATTTCTAAAAAATGTATATCCTGCTGCTGGTGGCAGGATGAGAACTGCTTACCACCTCAGTGCCTGCTTATTTCAGCTCTTGAGGGGGTAAAAGTGAAAGCTGTTGCTTCGATGCAGCTTTCTTTGTTCTGAGGAATTTTGCGGGACTTTAATTTGTTGTTTTCTTTTTAGTCTGACTTTCTGCAAGGCTATGAACCAGCCCTGGAGGATACTCAGCATTTTTTCTTTGATATCCACAGTTCCTAATTTTATAGGACACAAAAGGAACTCAGATCCAGCAGGATTCAGCCCTCAATTTGTGGGCTGAATTACATTATTTTTTGTCTTTAATACGGAGTGGCCATATGTCTAGGGCTGTTCTTTGCTTCAGGAAGTGTGGGAGCTCATATATGCACAGTAACTTCACATTGTAGAAAAAAGGTGAAATAGTTTTGCAGATTTTTTTTGCACTTTTTCCTTCTATGTAAGAATCCTTACAGTTTTGATAAGCTAGATTTAACTGTGCATTTGGGTTTTTTGGGGGGAATACCTCAGCTCAGACTTTGATCTTTGGCTTCACTCAAGCTGGTGCTATTAAATGGTGCTTGCTGTTATGAATGATCAGAACCATGCATTCTGACTGGAGAGGGACAGGGACATAGAGCAAATTCCTTTCAAAAGAAGATGAAGGAGGCTGTACAAGTGTTGCATCACTGCAGTCTTGCCTAACAGGGCAAAGAAATTTATTTGCAACCTTTTATTTTACAATTCCTTTCTCACCCATCTCTTTTTCCTTCATGTCCCACTTGTCACTTTACCACTGCATGGCCACTTGGAGCATGGCAGCTGAGTTTTCTCACAGACCCTGAGATGACTTCAAGATGTCTTGGTTACTGTTCTGTTACCAGTTCTGGGGAGGAAATGAGCACTTATCTGACACCTCTAAGACGTGGGTACCAATCTCATCCCTACTCACACTACCTCAGGAGTGTCACCATGTGTCTCCTTACTGTTGTTTCTGCCTATTCATCATTTCAGCTACAAACTCTTCAGGACAGGATCTGCTTCCCACCATGCCACTGTTACTTAATTATTTTCTTGGTAGGGAAAATTTAATTTTTCCTTACATTAGTTCGAAGCAATCCACCAGTGCTAGCTCTGCCAAGCTCACTGGGTGTTGCCTACTGCCTTCCCAGACCACGACCTGGAGGCATTTGCCCTAGAGAAACCCTTCAGGAGCAATGCAGGAGAGTCACTGCATACGGATCCAAAACCAAGGGAGGTGCCAATGGAATAGCCTCTGGCAAACAAAACAAACTCCTGGGAAGTATAAAATTCATTTTGACCCATGGCAATGCTTTGATATTGGAAATATCAAATATTTGCTGCTGCTGAGGGCTGCAGCAGTCCTTAGGCTGGGGATATTCCCTTGTCCAGAGAAGTTGTGCCTGAAGATGGTGGCAGAGGAAGGAGAGGCACAGGCTGAACTCTGTGATGGTGACAGCTGTCATGGTAATTCCACTCTTTTCCGCTTCCTTTTTGTTTGGTTTACTGAGGAGGGAGTGAAAGGCATAAAAGGGAGGAGGAGGGGATCTAGGAAAGACAGGAAAAGGCAAGCTGATGTGGTTTTATATCAAAAAGATAACTGCCAGCTGGATCTTCTCCATTAAATAAAGGGACTTGATGTGAGTTCTACTCCATCTCAGAAAACATCCCCACATGTTGCAAGTGTTCTTTTCCCTTTACATTTCTTTTTTTGCATTTTAAAATCTCTGTAATTTTGAAAAGCCACTTTTCCTATCCCTATCACAAGAGATGCAGGCACAGCAAATGGAAGCTGATGACTTGCCCTGGAGAAACAGTCAAAGTATTTCTCCAAGGGGCAGTGCCACCACACAGTCCCATGCCTGCCAGCAGCCACTGGGAGCCTCCATGCTCCTATCCCAGCCAGCCAGAGTGTCCATTTATAGGACCTTTATAGGTCCTGAATTAACTCAGCTATTTTGTTCAGTAAAAGATGACTAAACAAGCAGTAAGATGTTATCATTAGAGGCTTCCTATTAAACTTTGACTATAAATACTGGCATAGGAAGGATAAAGCTTCCTCAAGCTAAGCATGTCAGAAGATAATATTTCCTTCAACATTGTCCACAAAATGTATTGGTTGACCAAAGTGTTAATCAGTGCTACCTCTTAGGAAATCATCAAGTTCATTTTCAGTTCATCTGACTGCTTTATATTTAAGGCAGCAATGTGGTTACCTATTACATAAAACTGCATCATTAAATAGATTCCTCAAACCATTTTCAACACCACAAAGGCAAAAGACTTACACAAAAGAATGCCAGGGCTCAAAAAGAAGCATTCACCATCTAGAGCACAGCAAAACCCTCTTGCCTGTAGCATATTTTGTTTCCTTTGCAGCTTAATCATAATTCTGAATTCCCTTATTTAAAATGCTTGTTCTGGGATTAATTAAATCAGCTGGTCTGAGGCTGGAGCTGCTGATGTGTACATTTGTATTTTTTAATGTATGGTGGGGTTTTTTCTATGTTCAGGAGCAGTGGCAGCAAGCCAGAGCAATGCCAGTGTGCTGTACCAAACAAAGAGCTCTAAAGCAGAAGTGTTTGTTGGAGTACTCTTCTTCCCCACTGATGCCAATGCTGCCCTGGCATGGGGAATCACTTCCACACCTCCTATACGTGGCTGTTGGTGTGAGCAGACACCAGTGAGTCAGGAGGGAACTGGGAGTGATGGCAGTATAAGAATATTAGTGTATTTACAAGTAAAATTATGGGCATGGCCTTCATCCTGGGTATTTTATCTGTGCCAATCAAGCAGCAAAAAAGTCCTTTATAAAAGCCAAGCTGAAACTCTGCAAAGAGCATAGATAACAACCCTCACGCTCGCTGTGGATCAAACAGAATAAATGTACGATAGTTTGGGAGGTGCTGGCTTGCCTCTGAATGCCTGAAGTTTGGAGAGATTTGCTCACTTTGGGCGTGGGCCCAAAGCCATCTGCAGGCAAGGGGAGTTGGCTGGGGCAGAGAGCTGACCCTTTTATTGCAGGGCTGGTCTATGGTCATCAGAAGGAACCTGCTGCCGTTCAGCCCGCAGCACTTTTCATCAGTGCTGCTCTCACTGACAGTAATGGGAATTATGGTTGCCGTTTAACTTTCTCATGTGCCAAGCTATAGCCGCACACTGTTCTCCTCTTTATAAAAGAAGACCAGGCACTCTATAACTGCTAAGAACAGGCTGTCTGAAAGGTGTTTTATTAACTACAGTTAGGGAAGAAAATGAAACTGAAAAGAATACGACTGCATATTAAACTACATGAAGTGGTCATGACAACTGGGAATCTCAGTATCATAAAATTTTAACAGCTGGATGCAATCAGTGGGGATTTTCTATTTTTCTTTTTTGTTAAGCTTAAGAAAGAAGAAGAGGAAGACGAAAAAAATAAAAATAAAAGCTTCATTTTACTCAAGCAAGCTTTTTATCCAGCTCAGCTTTCTTTGCTTAATAACAGAAGTTGTCTTTACTTCTCTATAAATCTCAGCCCTGCCTGTGCTTAGTTGACATCGTCCTTTTTCTGGGGCAGGGATTCCACAACTGGAGGTGTTCAATATCCCCAACAGCAGCACGACAAGGAACGGAAACCAGAGAAAGGCATATTATAGGGAGACTTCCCCCGTGTGCATGCAATTTTCAGAACTTACCAAATAATTAATCAAAATCAAATTTTGCCTCACAATTCATCAAGACTCAACTGTGCCTGAAATCCCACAGTAGTTCTTTAGCAAAAGGACAAAGTTCCACGGTAAGTCAGCAGAAACACTTTAATGTTTGTCTGGGCATCTTCCATTTCATCACATGTAGTCTCAGCCCAGGCTTTCACTTATGTACATTTCTTTCTTTAGCACTGCTTGCTTCCTAGTAATGTCAGCACTTGCCTTGAGGTAGTTGAAGAAACATTTCACAGACTGAGCTTTATCAGACCTATAGAAACAGAGGGCATTGCTGAAAATAATGTAATGGATTTCCTACCCCCACAAAAAGCATATGTTTAAAAAACAAGTTCAGAATTGTATATAATTTATGGAATGGTATTCCTTGATAGCTCCAGTGAGGACTGGCTTATTTGTCCAGGGAGTAATAGGATATTATTCAGCATAACTGAGTTTGATGGCTCTCTGTCTGACTTGTACAGCTTTGCTTAGGCAGCCTTATAAACAAGCATGTTTCCTCAGTTCATTGTTATTTCTGTGTCTGTTAAAGTGCAAACTGATTCCAAACTTCTGACTTCACCTCTCAATGCTTTCATTTTTGTTTACTAAAATAACTTCATTTTTCCTTTACTGATGGCTCATGAAGCCTACAACAGCATCCACACATCTGACGAAAATCTGCTTCTCTTGTTGCATTTTCAGCCTCCCCAAATCCCACTTGTCTCCAAAGTCACAAGTTTTCCAGAGCAGAGGTTGCATTCTGTATAGACCCCTAAGCCTTTGTTTTGAGGACTGTGGATGGGCTTTGCCTCTCCTGAGGGGCTCAGCACTGCACATTCGTACTGAGGGTCAGAGCAAGGCAGGATGCAGCACTGAGGACGCAAAAGAGCAGATGTTACCTGGGGAGTTTTTCACCTTCAGTCTCCCAGTTCCTTCAATGGGTTGCCCTAAATCATGTTTTCCATGATGTTCTACAAAATAATTTGGAAACACCTGTAGAAGGGCAAAAATAAACACTAGCAGATGGTGTTTGGAAAATGTCAGGGGCTGTGTTTTGATGGGGTGCCTGGGAAGGGAGCTGAGCACATCACCTGGCAGTGCCCGTATCAGTGAGCTGGGGAGAAAACTGGTGGGCAGTGAAATGCTGGCTGGGCTTGGTGACTGTAAAGACCTGGGACAAGGACCGTGTCTGGACAGTGAAGGACTTCCGAGTGGTGGGCTTGCTTCAATCCCAAATGTCTCTAACTGAAGTAAGCCCTCACCAAGCAAAGATGCTGTGTGTGCTTTGAACAGAGATGTAAACTCAGAGCCACTAGCACAAGTTAAATGATCAGAGCAGAGAGACAAAAAATATGCTTTTCTATGGAGAGTGGGTTAAAAGTACAACCAAACCACCACGCTTGGACTACATTATGTAATTCAGAGGCTTGTACAAGGCACTGCATGAGGATAAGGCTTTTCTTTCCAAGAGAAATTGCTGCTCAGGGGGTCCTCGGGAGGATCACCGACTCATTCCACGCATCACTCCAAATGAATGAGCAGCATCCAAGCGAAAACCCGGATAGTCTGTGAATGACCATCTTCGGAGGGAGATGTCTGAGTGAAAATAGGCACCTGATGGGTGTCACCACTGGGTGACATGAAATGCGCTCTGTGGGATTGGCACTTAGGCTCCAGGCAGGCTTCTCCCCGTTAAGGCCAGCATCTGAGGGGTGCACGGGCTCTGCGGGGGACACACGGCGGAAGGACTCTGCTCTCCTGACCTCCTCCTCGCACCTCCAGCTTACGGACGGACGGCCCGGAGAGCCCGGCCTGCTCAGACCCCGGCCGGGAAAGCGGCCAGGGGAGAGCAAGGGCTGCCCCTTCCCCCAGTTACCGGGATAACGTCCCCGCCCCGGTGCCGCCCCTGTCCTGTCCCGGTCCTGTCCCGGTCCTGTCCCGGTCCTGTCCCGGTGCCGCCCCGGTCCTGTCCCGGTCCTGTCCCGGTGCCGCCCCGGTCCTGTCCCGGTCCTGTCCCGGTCCTGTCCCGGTCCTG